>JAMALZ010000023.1:0-475752 GCA_023630055.1 Trichosporon sp. PB005A
GTATAATCGGGACTAAACCATAGCGTTTCCATAGCGAATGAATTGAACAACTGTTTCGTTAAAGGATCAGCTGCACAACGCTGGGGATGGGCGGAATCGACAGCATCGCAGGCAAACTCGCTCAGCGATAAGTTGTCTCGCGCACTTAGTCGTCCAGCGATACATGCGATTGCACCAATCGCAGGCAGATTCGCTCAGCGATAAGTGGTTTCGCACACTGAATCGTCCAACGATCCATGCGATCGTGACCATCGCAGGCACATTTGCGCAGCGATAAATGGTTTCGCTCACTGAATCGTGCGACGATACTGCGATCGTGACCATCGTAGGCAGTTTCGCACTGCGATTGGACTTAGCCAATTTCCTGGTGCACCCAGGTGTGAGTATGTCGACTGTCAGGGCACGTAGGACCCTGAAACTCGGTGATGACAAGGGCTCATGGTAGCCTTCCAAGGGCCTGCCGAGGGATTTGGACTAGCCGCAAACGCGGTCGCACTTTTGCCCACTTGAAGGTCTGAAAGGTTTCCGAGGCCCGAAAGTGCGACCGAAAATGAAGATGCGCAAAAACCCCGGGGTGATTCTGGACCAGAAAAATTCGGGCTACAACACTGTGCACTCAGCTGGCAGACTTTTTTTTGCCCCCCGGACCCCACCCACCCTTGTAACCCCTAACCCTTTGATTGAACCTTTCCGGCGCCCCCCGACTTGACTCGACCCTTGAAGAGACAGCGATGGTGTAGTCTCACGGCTATCGCCATACTTGCTCTGGACGGACCGCTGATGTCCGTTCGCGGCATGGGAATCCCGCAAGATTTTGGATGCGTTCCGACTTTTGAAGAGCGTATCTGACTTCGGCACAGCTAAGGCTTTGCATCTCGCATCGTGTGAGGTCTTGGTTCGTGACACCACCCTTGTAACCGAGATATAAGGAAAAACCCCCAAGCCCCCCAGCTCGACGGGTCATCCCAGAACTTCCTATAACCCCTAAACCCTAGGGTTAAGAACATCAGTTAGGGGTTAACGCTCAGGGGGTTAGGGGGTTTAGGTGGGTTAGGGGCTTTTGGCATACAGAAAGTTGGCGACTTTGTCAGAACACTTTTGTTTTGGCGTAGCTCATCCTCCAATGGGACGTTTGAGCAGTCCTCGACCTCAATAACGCACGAAAATATGCATCGATATGGCACCTCCTAGGAGCGCTCTGTGCGTACCTGGCGCGAAAGGCAGCTTATCTAACAGGCGTCGGGAAGTGGGGAGACTCGGGCGATGAAAGAGGGCTGTCAGTGACCTTGAAAGCACTTGCTTTAGTCGTTCATCCACCTGCATCCCATCCAGACGCAAATCGCCGCCTAACCACGATGACCATGCCGTACGACTGTACCGACGACAGCGCTTCATCTGAAGGCGATGGGAGTTTCGACAACGATTGCAATGGCGGACTGTGTATGAGAGTCGCAATCGCGGCTTGCATATGAGCACACAGCGTCGGCTTCGGCATCAAGTGGGATGACGTGAACCGAGGAGACACGGCGCCAGCATGACATGTGTGAGCTGGTTAACTAGGAGAGCACAAAATCACATTACCCCACGGCACAGCCAAATCACTGCCACTTCCATGTGGTGAACACCAGAAAGGGCCCGGGCCACATGCTAGATCTGGCTCGATCCTCTTCCACCTTGTGCTCATACGCCGAAGAGACGATGCCCACCGCGTCACCTACCTCCATCAGAATCACTGCAGCCCGATCGCTTGGTAGCCGTACGTAGAGTTTGGCTGGCTTCGTGCAGAAAATGACGGAAGGCTGTGAGCTGGATGCACACGTGTCTCTGTGCCATTCCTCGCTGTTACGATGAAGGACGGACACAGCTGTTCCCAGTCCGCCGAAGCGGAGAGCCTCGTTGCGATACAGCGAAGGACCATCAGGACGATGCGCCTGGCTCATCGACGCGGCCAGATCGCTGTCGAGATCGCGTACTTTGTGGATAACCTTCCGCCCTGAGCTGTCGAAAAGCGTGACGCAGGTCGTCTGCTGCTGAAGAATGCGGCAGGCGGCGACGCGCGGGTCGTCAGCGCCGCTCGCGAGCAACTGATGCCGCGACCACACCCGAGGGCAAAGTCTCGTGGTCGTCTGGTGGGGCACAAGACGCGGTGGCGATCAAGGAAAGAGCAGCCCGACCAGTTTCCCTCGGTCCCTAACTCATGAAACCACGGTGTAATACTGTACATCAAGGGATGCGACTTACGACATGGTGCTTCGACAGCGAATGGTGGGTTGACGCAGCCAAAGACTGCTCCCTGCCCTTATTCCTCCGCCGTCGCTTTTGTTCCCGATGGTGGAGTGCCCGCTTGTGTTTGCTGGTGAGAGGTTGTGATGTATCGTGGGAGTGTTCAGAGAGAGGGCCGTCGCTGCTTGTCAGTCGAGACATGCGAGCGAACGGTGCGGGTCATGGTGAGATGGGCGAAGGGATCGTGGTGCTGTTGAAGTGGAGGCTGCGGGGCGGCGATCGACGGGGAGCGGGTGCATTCGTATGTGTGGCCCCGCATCTAAGCCACATGGCCGTCACGTCTGTCAGACGGTCGAAAGGGGAGGACGCTGCCATTGGGGGCACCGCTTTTCCATTGTTCTCAACTAGGTTAGTAGAGTCCTGTGAGTGGGTAATGGTGCCAGAGAGCGGCGGGCGATGCACAACCTTGGGACCCATTGTACCTTGGCGGACGGCTGCCCGGGGTGGCTAAAGGTGGTTGACCGAGTGACGTACATGCAGCATGGGGTCCCAGTGGAGCAGAGCGAGCACAGGAAACAGAGAGGGCAAGATGGCATTCTATCTCTGCTGTCGGCTCCTTGTCTGGGGACTGAACGGCATGCCATACTCCATGGACAGCCGTGAGCGATCGCGGCGACTTCACGACCATCATCGCGGCCATTTCCACAATCTCGGCCAATTTCGCGGTCACTCCGCTGTCCCTGCAATTGCGACCAGGCGATTGCAAAAGCATTACCTTTGGTATGATGACCGTTATCAGCTGCGCACCGCATGTCATGTGCTCGTCGGGCCAAGATGTCGCGGTGACGGTCGCCAGAGTCCAAGTTGGGCGGCTGGCATGCGTGCCAAGACTTTGGTGCGGCAATCCTCGTCGTGCGGTCCCTGGTTTCAGGGTCTGCGCAACTCCGTCGCCTGCACGACGCCGAAGGAGGCCACAGGTACGGACGAACAGGGCTGCGGTGTCCAACTCGGAACGCCGAGCCTAGACTCGAGGTCCGGCCCCGTGCGCCGTAACGACGTCGGGCCAATGTCAAGACTGAAAAATCCTCGTACAGGCGTGGTTTCAGACAGCGGGCGCCGTGCTGTCCCGTCGAGCTATATAACGTTCTAGCGATGCCTTCCGATGTCACCACCACACCCTCACCAGCCCGTTTGATGCCTGTGCTGCCCCCCGCCGCCCTCGCCCTCGCTCCCACGACGCCTGTGCCGCCTGCCCCTGTTCACATTCGCAATGCTCGCCACCGCGATCCCCTCCTCGGCCGTCCGCCCCCCGGCTTCCACTGAACCTGAGCTCGGAACCTCCCCGGAAGTCTCCCTCGGCGCCGATGCGCTGAACGCTGTCGCCCAGTTCATGGCCGAAAGCCAGGTGCTTGAGGAGATGGCCGCAGCGTACGCGGCCGCTGACGAGCTCGCGCGCGAGGAGGAGGAGGCCAAGAACAAGCAGGACAGCGCCCTGTCCATGCAGGTCTTCCCCGAGCAGTGGGGTATGAGCCAGTTCTGGAATGACGCCGCCACAGCTCGCACGCTCGCAGATGAGTGCGTCAAGCAGGCCAACGGCGGTACTGTTGTCCTCATTTCGAGCCCCAGTGTCTTCCTTACCCTCAAGGTATGTCGAACGGAGCCGCCGTACATCGCTGACGCGCAGAAAATGGGAGTGCCCAACCGACTCTTGCTGCTTGAGTTTGACTCCCGGTTTGCCGTCTTCCCTGAGTTCCGGGCTTACGACTACGCCCGCCCTCACAGCGTCGGCAACATGTCGCGCGCGCAGATCAAGGAGGTGCAGGCCGCGGTTGTGCTGCTCGACCCGCCGTATATCAACCCCGACTGCTTCTCGCAGACGGCTACTACCGCTCGCGCCGTCAGCACGCCCGACACGAAGATCATCGCCTGCACCGGGTGGAAGATCCGCGACACGGTCCAGGACGTGCTCGGCGCGTACATGGCGCGCTTCCGCCCGGGGCACTCCTGCGGACTCGCGACCACCTTCCGCGCTTATGTCAACTACGAGGGCGAGGGGCAGTTTGCAGCCGACCCGGACCCGGAGGACGGCGACAACGACGGCACAGCGTTCGCGGGCGCAGGCGGAGTTGAAGCGGCCTAGCGTCCTCAGCGTTGACTCTAGATCTTAGATGCGTTATACCCCATGCACTCATCTTGTACCAGCGTCATCCCTTGTCGCGGAGTGTCAATATGTCAGAACATCTATGCTGGCAAGTTTTCGTAATAATAACCGTTCGACTGCCGGCTGCTGTCGGTAACCAGCGGGCTCCTGAAGTCACGTGACACCCATGACATCAACGACCCTCGCATGATGCGTCGTACTGAACTCCGTTCTTCAAACCCAAACATCCGCGATGAGCGACCTCAAGCAGCAGCCGCTCGGCCAGGCGCCAGAAGCACCGCCTCCTGTTCCGCCCAAGGACGGTCTGTCGACCACCACGGAGACCACCGCCGCCGCTGCCGATGTTCCGCCCACCACCGATACTCCTGTTGAAGACTCGCGATGGGTCAAGGCGTACAGTAGCGCCCGCGGCCGACTGCCCCCCTCGCTGTCTAGCCGTTTGCCCACCTCCGAAGAGGCGAAAGCATCTGTCGACTCGCTTTCCGCTCGCTTTGCCTCGTCCTCGGTTGAGCACCAGGAGTCCTTCAAAGCCCGCAAGGCGAAGCTCCGCGCTGATCTGTTTTCCCACGGCTACTCGGTGGCGAACGCAACGGAGATTCCGCTCTACATCTCGCTGAACCAAGTCGGACCCCTAATGTACGAAGCTGTGGAGCCGAATGGTGTCTTCGAGAGACGTGCCCCGGGGCTCTTCTTCCTCCTGGAAGTTAGGGCGTCAGGCGATCCCTACACGCCCTGGTCTGTCGCATGGCCCATCCTGGCTGTAACCGGCCCCGCCGTCGCCCTAACCTCTTTGCTCGCCATCCCCTTCGCTGCGGCCGTGACTGGCAGTGCGGCGCTGGCAGGTGTTGGGACCGCCGTCATGTCAGGAATTGCGACTGCGTCGTCCACCATCACGGCCGCTGGAACTACGGTAGGCCTCTTGTCCTTACTGTGCTGACGTCAGATCGCAACGACTGCCGCGAGAATTGCCCTCTTGCCGGGCGGTAAGAAGCTGCATGGCAAGCTTGTCGATGCTGCCAACACTCACATTGCCTCGGTCAAGGCCAAGGGCACCCAAGAGGTCCTGCGCTACGTTACTGTGGCGGTCGCCGCCCTGAAGAGCAAGCTCGGCAAGGACGGCAAGGAGCATGTGGCGTCGGAGAAACAGGAGATCCAAGCGGAAGAGCCGCCTGAGGTGATTGCAGAGATCGACGTCACCGGCTATCCTCTGGAGAAGGTGCTGGCGTGCAAGACTGGCAAGCGCAAGCTGGATTCGGCGCTCGAGAGCGCATTCAAGAAGCTCGACTTTAAGACGAAGGACTTCCAGCCGAAGACGGATCCGGTGCTGCGGGTCGTTGGCGGCCCGCGGCTGCACGAGCGCGGGGGAAAACAGTTCCTCGTATTCCACCCCCTGCAGCTGGAGCATATCATTGATCTGAAGGGTAAGTAGGCTGACGTGGCTACGTGCTGACATCAGCCGAGCCAATCCCGACGGACGAGAAGCCGCCGACTGCCGAGGAGGAGCGCCTTGTTGAGGACGCCCGCGTCGTTGACACATGGGAGGAGGCTTCCGTTACGAGCGAAGACGCCCCGCCCCATGCTGGGCAGGATGACGAGAAGAAGCGCAGCTGGCTCGACTCGTGGCGCAAGAAGAAGTAGGAGGGCCTACGGCAACGGCTAACATTGTACGACATACGACCTATCACGATACCTAGCACTGTACACGCTCGCTAAGCATCAGCTTTGTAGTCCAAGCGCGTACTCACGGATAGTACTTCACGTTGCTCACCACCCACAGCTCGCTGCTGGTAAGGGAGACTGACACAGAATACTTTCGACCTGGGTCCAGGAGAACGCTGTAGACGGGCACGTCGAGCTGAGCAATTTCGAACTGAATATCAGAGGGCTGCAGCTTCGGGTCGAAGCTTTCGAAAGAAGGGCCAAAGGGCGGCGCGGGGGAGATGCAGACATCGAAGCCGCCGAACGGGGTCGGCGGTACATCGGCCAGCAGCTCCAGCATCGCAGTGCCGGGCGGGACATCTAGGTGTAGGCCGGCGTCAGTGGAGTTGGACATGAGACGCTGCTCGTCCCGCGTCCACTCCCCAGCGGTGGTGACGCTCGAGGTGTTGGCGGCGTTGACAGGTTGTGTGTCGTTGACCTGCCAGCGCTGCCCGTCCGTGATCGCCTTGACGGAGTTGAACGTGCAGTTGCCCTTCGAGACGAGGGTGAACTCGTACCAGTCGTAGGGCAAGTTAGCAATCTCAGCGTACTCGCCCGTGATGTTTGTCGGAATCGCCGGCTGCGACCCGTTCACGAGGATGGACATCGCATCCGACTTGGCAGTGAACGTGATGCCCGACGCCGCAACATTGACGGACACATTGCCACCCCGGGTGAAGGCGTTCAGGTTGTTTGTCTCCCAGTCACCCGCGAAGTCGAGCACGGGGCTGAGGAATGTAAAACGCTGCGCCGTCTCGGCGGAGACAGCGACAGCAACAAGTGGCAACAGCAAGATATAGAGCATGGCGGCTGGTCGGGTCACAGACGCGCGGCGTCCTTGTATGCGTCCTTATATCTCTGCTGCAGTCCGGGACTTAGAGTTTAGCGGGATCGCCGGATCCGATGCGGGGACGCTGACATCACACCCCGGAATGCTGCGGCCCATGCCATGCTGCGCAATGCCTACCAAGTCGCAACGGCTAGCAACGCACCCGACGTCGAGAGCGCCATATTGATGCCCGGCATCCCGGCTTCGGCCCGTGCGGCTCCTCGTTGCAGACGACCCAGGTGTGCTGCACCATGCAGATGTTGGGCTGGCGTAGCCATCGGCCCCGCAAAGTCGGCCTGAATCGTGCCCGCGAGCAGTCGTGGGCTGTGTCATTCTTGCGCCACTTCAGGAAACTTTCGAATGGTGGCCAGTACCGGGACTCATTTCATTGCCGACCAGCTCGCCCGAGCAGTCCGTTCAGTACTGCAGGCAGGTAAGCTCCGAGTGCCACACTCAGCACTGTATGCGCGCCCTAAAAGATCGCTTAGAGGCGTTGTACGGGATGAGTGACTGGAATGCTCCTGACGATGACGACAGAGAGACTGACATTGCTGCGTGTATGTATCAAGCCAGAAGCTCCTGGCACGTCATGGCGAGGCATCGTGCCTGCTAAATGTGGTGCCTGCTAAACAGCCGTCGCGAGGCCAGCGAGGGCAGCAAACACCAGCAGCAGATGGTACCTGGGTCGCGTGACCCAGCCCTCGCTCGGGGCGGTGCTTTGCAGCGATGACGGAATGGGTGTGCTTGTGGAGACCGAGGAGACGGAGCCAGCAGAGCTCGAACCGCTTTCATCCCAACTGTCCGAAACACCTGTGTTGTTGCACACGGCCCAGGTGTACTGCGAGATGCAGCTGTTGAACGCCGACTGCTGGTTCGCATCGGCCATCAAGCAGTCGGTTGCCGACCACTGGTCCTCGGCTCCGCGCACGGCGCGCCACTGGCTCGAACGCCCCTGGGCCTGCTCGCAGCACGTCGCCGTGTAATTCCACTGCGCTGTGGGGCCAATGGCGCCGCAGGCGATGGGCTCGATGCTGTTGATCCGGCGGAGCTCCGTGGCCGTGTGGTTCTGCATGTAGTCCAGGAAGTCCTGGACGGGCCAGCACCGCGACTCGATCGGGTACGTCCCGCCGCCGACCGCCTTCGTGCATGCGTCCCAGTACGCCCGGTTCTCGCCCGTGTCGCGGAAGCGACAGTTGGTCAGTGACGCGGTGTCCAGGATTCCGATGGCACGCGGGCAGCAGCTCCGACCGGCGGTCCAGTTGCTGGTGCCGCAGACTATGTCGCCGGTGCCCAGAGTCCGGTTGTAGAAGTAGACCGGCTCGTTCACGTTCCCGCCGTAGGGTGCATCAGCAGCGGGGACCGGTATAGACGTGTTCACGACCAGAGCGGTGTTGCTGTCGGCCACATCGTTCCAGGGCGAGCCGGGCACTGCGACGGGTATGGACATTGCGATGTGGTGGCAGGGCAATACCGCCTTTGCAGTCTTTATACAATCTCATATCTCGGGGAATGCATAGGCTACAGGGTGTAAAGTAGATCCATTCCCTCCATCCGATGTTCGGAGAGGCGATGCGATGGGGACGAGATCCGGCAGGCAATGCGATGCTCGGGGCATGCTCTGATGAGGCTGCAGTCTAGGTCAGCCGAGACGTGCAGAATGGACGCCGGGCGATACGCAATAGCGGCAGTGCGGATCTCTGCCATCAGGGTCGGGCCGATATCTGCCGGAAGCAGCCAGAGGGGATTGTTGTGCGGGCAGGCGGGCGACGGGGTGGACAGCAGTTGCTGTCCGTAAACCTTGGTTTGACCAGATGCGGGCGAGGTCTCAGTAGTTCATACTCGTTCCGCTAGATGAGCAGCGCGAGCGCGGCGGCGGCGATGACAACCGTGCTGGCGCCCGAGCGGAGTGCGCCCGACTCGCCCGACTCGGTCGAGCGGCACGCCGACCAGGTGTACTTGTCCATGCAGCGGCGGAAGGCATCCGTGTCCTTGGTGTTGCAGTCGCTTGCCATCCAGATGCTAGGGTTCTGTTCGCGGGGACCGGGATTGGGCTGCTCGGTGAACCACGACGAAGGCTTGCCGCCGACCTCGTCACAGCAGAGGCCCGTGTAGTTGTTGCCTGTCGTGTAGTTGTCGCCGGCGCTCGGCTGGTCGACACCGGCGCAGCGCGTCGTCTTCTCGTTGCTCACGATCACCCTCCCATGTGTTTCTTTGACGCAGTAGTCCATGAATTGCTGCAGCGGCCAGCACGCGCTCGCGACTGCGCCGGCGCCGTACTCCTGCCCGAGCTGGTGCGTGCAGTTCATCCAGTACGCGGCGTTCTCCTCGCGGGCGTGCATGCGGCAGTTGGCGCCCACAAGCCAGTCGCCGTTCATGATGCCGAGCGAGCGCGGGCAGCACACGCGCCGGATCGTCCAGTTGCTCGTGCCGCAGACAATGTCGTCCGCGCTCAGCGACCGGTTGTAGAACCACGCAGGCTGCTCGGCCGTGCCGCCGTACGACTCGTTCGACTGCGGGAGCGGCAGCAGGTACGGCGACTCGAGCCGGCCCGTGAAGTTGGCGTCGGTCGGGTTCCGCGCCGGGTTGCCCGGGACAGCGATCGGGATGGGCGCAGACGAGTTGGCAAGCGTGGTCAAGTTGGACATGTTGGTCAAGTGGGTGTTGTGGAGCCAGACCAACTTTCGGCGCAGGTTAAGAGTTATGTGGAATCAGAGCAACTTTCGGCGCAGGTCGGAGCGATAACTCTATCTCGCGGACTAGTGGAGCCCGGCGACTGCGCATTGAAATGGCCGAAGTCAGTGTCACCCGCTACCCTCTGCGTCATTCGCCGCCGCGCCGCGCGCCGCAGCACTGGTTACGTAGCGCGGGTAGGCTGCCCCGTTACGCGCCTGACTTTGCTCCACCCGAGGACAGTGTTCACAACGATACATTCTTCTGATCATACACTACCTCTTCTCACGCAGGACCCAGAACACGGTGCCGATCAGCAGCAGCCCGAACCCGGCGATCCAGCCAAACAGCACCAGCACGTTGCGGTAGTAGTTGCGCTCGTCAAAGCCGAAGAGCGTCTCCATGATGAGCGACGCCGCAACATCGAGCGACACGCCGTTCAGGGTGTCCTGGATATGCAGCCCGGACCCGACCTCGTTCACGACGATCGCCTCGAGCGCGTAGTTGAGCGGCGCCAGGTAGTGCAGCCAGCCGAGCACGGCGGGGATCTTTGCGACGTTGATGAAGAAGCCGGCGTACGTCATGTTGAACAGGTTCCACAGGCTCGAGAGCAGGATCGCGATCGACGGGTGCTCGAACAGCGCGCCAAGTAGGAAGTTGTACAGCGTCATCGCCAGCGTGTACAGCACCAGGATCAGGAGGTACTTGAAGAAGCGTGCGGCGGTCAACGCGAGGCCGACCATGAAGTAAATGATGATGCCGAGCACAATCGTCGGGAAGAGGCGCAGCGGGATGATGTCGAAGATGACGCGCGCGAGGAGCCACGCCTGCGGCGAGTAGAAGCTGCTGCCGCGCTCGCGCAGGAACAGGGGCCGGATCTCGACGATGTTGTACAGCGCGCTGAGCGACGAGAACGCGATGAGCGTGCCGAGGAAGAACAGCGAGCCCACGCGGTTCTGGAAGCCCGCGATCGTCAGGTCGACCTTGAAGTACAGGCCGCCGGCGAAGAGGCCGACGACAGAGAACAGGATGAAGTGCGCGACGAACAGCGTCTTGTCGCGGCGCAGGTTCCGCCACTCGCGCGCGGACAGCACCTCGAGCTGCGTCAGGAACGTCGTCGCGCAGCGGTTCCGCGCCGGCGCCGTCGAGTTGAGCACGGCGAGGTCCACGACTGAGTCGGACGCCTTCTCAAGAACGGGTGAATCGGGGAAAAACATGTCCGTAGAGACCATGGCATCGTGACCTGAACGCAGGCCGGCCGGACCTTCGCTTGCGATGTCGAGCAGGTGGTCCGCGACATTGTAGCCCTGCGGGCACACGTAGCCCTGTTCCGCGAAGAACTCGGCCGGCGCGTTTCCGCCGGGGCCACAGTACAGCTGCTTGCCGCGCGACAAGAGGATGACCTGCGAGAACGAGTGGTAAAGCGCAGACGACGGCTGGTGGATGGACGCAATGATAGTGGTACGGTTCTCGGGGTCGGTCGTGAGGCTCTTAAGCAGGCCGATGACACGGGCGGCCGAGACCGAGTCAAGGCCAGACGTCGGCTCGTCGAGGATGAGCACATCGGGGTTGGCGACGAGCTCGATGGCGATGGACACGCGGCGCATCTCGCCGCCGGAGATACCGCGCTGCAGGCCGGATCCAATACGCGTGTTGCGGATGTGCTCGAGGCTGAGCTGGCGCAGCACCGTGTTGGCGCGCTCCGCCTTGACCTTCTTCGGCACGTTCTCGGGCAGGCGGAGGTACGCCGCGAAGAGCAGCGTCTCCATAACGGTCGAAGTCGGGCACAGGACGTCGCTCTGGTCGCAGTAGCCGACCTTGACGCGGCGGCCGTTCGAGTGGTACGACACCCTGCCGCGCACCTGTCCGGACTTGCGCTTGCCCGCCATGATGTCGACGAGCGTCGATTTGCCGGCGCCGGAGGGACCGAGGATCGCACAGAAGCCACCGGGAGGCAACTCGCCGCACACATCGTGGAGGACAACGTCCGCGTTGCCGGTGCCCTCCTCCCCGTTGGGCGACGCGGAACGGCTCGTGGGCACGTCGCCAAAGCCGCGCAGCCAGCCGACGATACGGTTGTACCAGCCTCGGCGGTTGTACCCTCGCACCCGGTAGCCAACGCCGCTCCACGACACCGCGACGCCGCCGGTCTTCAAGAGCGAGCCGGCGGGTGCCTTGCGTGCCTTGCGGCGCTTGGCGAGGCCCCAGACGAGAACGAGAAGGGCGAGGAGGGCGAACGCGCCGACGACGGCGAGACCGGCGATGACACCGCCGGACAAGGACGAATCGGAATGCAGGTGGGTGATGCCGTGCGCCTGGTCGATCACGTACTGGTTGACGCACTCGCCCATCCTGCAGCCCTTGAGCGGGAGGCCCTCGGGGCCGAGCATGTTGAGGAACTTTTGCATGAACGAGCAGTCGCCGCCGGGCTTGCAGTTGATGTCGACGGGGCCGACGAGCGTGTTCTCGTTGAGGCCGAGGCTGGCCACGATCGATGACACCTGCGAGTTGCCGCCGCTCTTGCCGTCGCTGCCGCACATGTCGGTGCCAGGGATGCAGTGGCACTTGAGGCCGGGGCAGTGCCAGTTGCTCGCGCCGTCAAGTACCGTCTGGTTGCACTCGGTCAGGCGGCACGCGACCTGCTGCTTGCCGTTGTACCACAGCTGCATGTATGCCTCGCTGGCGCCCGAGATCTGCTTCGTCTTCTGGAACGTCGCTTCACCCCCGGGGCTCGACGAGCTGTTCATGAACCGCGTCAGGGTGACCTTTGTCTCGCCCGGGAAGATGCCCTGCAGCATCGGCTGGATCACGTCGCAGGTGAGCTGGGACGTGCCGTACGCGACGGGCTCGGTGTTGCAGACGAGGGTCTCGTTCATGCCGGGCATGGGCATCGCGTTGGCGGGGCTGGCGAGGGTGCCGAGGGCATTGTTGCACGCCGCGTCCGAGGTGCAGACTGTGCACGTGGGTCCGAACCAGCCGTCGGCGCACTGCCCGTCCGGCTTGGGGTTGTAGGCGTCACCTCCGCGCGCCGGCTTGGAGCAGTTGGAACCGGTGAGGCCGGCGGGGCAGAAGCAGGTGCCGTCCGTGGACTGGCCGAAGTTGTCGCATTCCTGTGCCCGGGCGACGGCCAGGGAGAGAAGGGTTGCAGCTATGAGGAGCCGCATGATGTTGGGGGGTGGGTGGACAGGTGTTGCTCCGTGGGCCGGATTGCTTAAGTAGGGGCTGGACAGTGATCGACGCGGGGCCGAGCACGGTCGGGCAATCGAGGGTCTTGTGACGCCTTAGCCCTGGGTAGCGCACGCACTGGCGCGGTGGTTAGTCGCTCGTACGCCGTCTGCACTAGGCTGTGTAGGCTAGGCATGGTTGCCGTGGGACGCTGCGTCGCGGAGAGATGTTGAGAGGCATGAGAGGAGGGCGAGAGGAGGGCGAGCGAGAAAAGCGCGAGAGCCCCAGGTGGCCGGGTGCAGAGGCTGGGCTGCGGGTGGGAGCGGATGGGGTCCCGCGCCTAAAATAGTGCGCAGAACAGAGTTGCGGCTCGGCGACCGGCGACCGGCTGCGTGGATGCAGTGGTGGTTGCTCTCTCCACGAGCAGCTAAGAGCTCCCTTGGCCCACGGCAGCCGCCCCACCCGGGGACCCTCGACACCCTCTCTCTTCCCACCCTGGACCGGTCCTAGATCCCGTCCGGCATGGCCTCAGCCACCACAGCGCTCAGCCCCCGTACTCCACGTCCGGCCCTCCTCGCATCCGACCTCTCCTTGGCACATTCCAGATCCTGTCATGATGATGCATTGCTTTTGCTTTCGTGCGTGCTGATGTGATGAGTGCGACTACTTCTTGCCCAGGACGTCCCCCGCCGCGGCCTTCTCGACCGCCTCGGCCCCCTCCACCACCTCCTCCTCGATGCCCTCCGTCAGCTGCGCGTTCCACAGCCGGTAGTACACCCCGCCCACGTTCCGCAGCAGCTCCTCGTGCGTGCCCTGCTCCGCAACGTGGCCCTCCTCGAGCACAATGATCAGGTCCGCGTCGCTGATCGTCCGCAGCCGGTGCGCGATGAACACGCTCGTCTTGGTGCCGTCCACGAGCGTGCTGTTGATGTTGCGCATCAGCTCCGTCTCGGTGTACACGTCGAGCGCCGACGTCGCCTCGTCGAAAAAGTTGATCGGCGTGTCCTTGAGCAGCAGGCGCGCGACCGCGACGCGCTGCTTCTCGCCGCCCGAGATCATGAGCCCGCGCTCGCCGACCTTGGTGTGCCACCCGTCGGGCAGGCGCGCGATCGTCTTGTCGAGCTGCGCCTTGGACGCCGCAGCCTTGACCTGCTCCTCGGTCGCGTCCAGGTTGCCGTAGTGGATGTTGTAGTAGATGTCCTTGTGGAACAGCGGCGTGTCCTGCGGCACGACGCCGACCTGCTTGCGCAGGCTCTCGAGCGCGACGTCCGTGATATCCTGCCCGTCGACGAGGATGCGGCCAGACTGCGCGTCGTAGAAGCGGAACAGCAGCCGGAACACGGTCGACTTGCCGCAGCCGGACGGGCCGACTAGCGCGACCTTCTTGCCGGCCGGGATCGTCAGCGACAGATTCTTCAGGATCGGCCGGTCCGGGTGGTAGCCGAACGTGACATTGTCAAACTTGATCTCGCCGCCCTTGAGCGCGAGCGGCGGCGCGCCCGGCTTGTCCGAGATGGCCGGCTTGACGTTTTGCAGGTTGAACATGACCTCCATGTCGATCAGGCTCTGGCGCAGCTCGCGGTACACGGTGCCGAGGAAGTTGAGCGGGAGCGACAGCTGGAACACGAGCTGGTTCACGAGCACGAGATCGCCGACCGTCATTGTGCCGTTGAACACGCCCTGCGCGCCAAGCAGCATCATCATCGTGAGCGCCGACGAGAAGATGACATTCTGGCCCGAATTCAGGAACGCGAGCGACGTCGCAATCTTGATCGACGACTGCTCGTACGTCTTGAGCGTCGCATCGTACTGCTTGACTTCGTACTTTTCGTTGTTGAATTCCTTGACTGCCTCAAAGTTGATCAGCGAGTCGACAGCGACGGTCGCGCCCTTGTTGTCCGCCGCGTTCGCCTGCTTGCGGAACTGCGTGCGCCACGCCGTCGTCTTCACCGTGAACCAGGTGTACGCGAGCATCGTGAGAGCGGTGACAGCAGCAAAGTCCCAGCCAAACTTGTAGGACAGGATGCCGCACACCATCGAGATCTCCAGAGCCGTAGGGATAACGTGGAACACGATCGAGGACAGGATGAACGAGATGCCCTTCGTGCCGCGGTCAATCGCCCGCGTGAGGCCGCCCGTCTGGCGCTCGAGGTGGAAGCGCATGTCCATGTTCAGGAGGTGGCCGAACGTCTCGCGCGCGACCTTGCGGATCGTGCCCTGCGCGACCGTCGCGAACACGGCGTTGCGCATCTCGCCGAACACGGTCGAGAAAATGCGCGCGAGACCATAGCCGAGAATCGACGCGCCGGCAACCGTCCACACCGTCATGTTGTCGGTGAGCGGCACGTTCAGCGAGTCGATGATGTTCTTGAAGAAGAAGGGCACCTGCACGTTGAGCACCTTGCCGGCGACGAGCAGCGACAGGGCCAGCACGACGCGCGCCTTGACGCCCGGCTTGTCCTTCGGCCACACGTTGCTCGCGAGCTGCCGCAGGATCGTCCAGTCGGTCAGCGCCTGCTTCTTCTCCGGGACGGCCTTGGACGCGACGTCGGTGTTGATCGTGGGAGACTGGGTCTTGTTGTTGTTGTTGTTGTTGGTCTGCGAGCCGTTGTTGTTGCCATTGCTGGTGGCGTTTGAAGCCTTGGAAGGGACAGATCGGAATGCCGAAGTCGAGAAAACGCCAACGCTGAGCGGGGCGAACGGCAGCGTTGGCCGCCGCGCGCCGAGGGGCAGCGGCCGTGGTCGTGAGACCCTCGCGGCCGCGAGCGACGCGTGGTACACTGGCCTTGCGGCGTTCAGTGTCCACATTGTGAGAGTCCGTCCGTCGATCGGGGCGCGTGAGTGTGTGTGTGCCGAACTGAGAGCGGGGTGTGGTGTGGATGCGGTGGTGCGAAGAGCACAGTCGGCGACGACGTTGCTCGCTGCTCACTGCTGGCGACGATTGCGAGATTTGTGCGAGCACCTCACCGTTCGGCCGCCTGGGCCGAACAACCACGTGACCCCCTTATCTTGGCCACCCGACGTCATATCAGCGACATCTTTCGCCTTCTCCCAGACACCCATGAGCCCCCCGCCCGCGCCGTTCCACATCCTGCGTGCGCACCAGGCGCCGTTGGCGTGCGTTTCCTTCACGCGCGGCAATGCACTGCTGCTCGCCGGCGACCAGGACGGCTTCGTCTCCGTCTCCGACCTCGGCACGCGGCGCGTCGTCGCGTACTGGAAGGCGCACGACGGCGGCGTCCTCAATGTGGAGGAGCTCGGGGGCCATATCTTATCGTGAGCGCCGGTCCGAGTCGCGCTGACGTCAGGCAAGGGCGCGACAACAAACTCCACCTCTACGAGCGCCTGCACGTGGAGCGGCTGGACGCGGCGGCAACGGCGTCGTCCGGGCCGCCGATACAGATGAGCATGGACTCGAACTCGCTCAACTTCTGCCGCTTCGCGTTAACCCCGTACGAGGACGCGGCTCTCATGGCGCTGCCGAACCTCGTCGACTCAGAGCTGATCGATGTATACGCTATGCCGAGCGGCAAGCGGCTCCACTCCAAGGTTAACTTTGCGGCGGACGCCAAGGGCTCAAACACTCGGTCAGGCCTCGTCATGGCCGTCGCACTACGGGTAGTCGGAGATCGGCTCGCTTTAGTGGCGGGGTTCGAGGACGGCCGGCTCGAGGTGTGGGCGTGCGACGTCACCGCGCTCGGCAAGCTGTGGGACGGCAAGACGTCGGCCCCCGGCCCGTGGCGGCGGCTATGGGCGGGCAAGGCGCACAACGAGGCTAGTGGGTAGTTTCTGTGGGGAGCGCCTGCGGACGCGCTGACTCTAGTCATGGCACTAGCTGTGGACCCAGCGTTCTCTCGCGCGTTCACCGTGTCAGCTGACCACCTGCTGTGCCGCGTCGACCTCGGCCCGATCCTTTCTGGCGAGGACGCCGACACCAAGGTCGAGAGCTACAGCACGAAGCAGATCGGGAATTCGTCAGTCGCCGTGTCGCACGACGGGAAAGTCGTCGCCGTCGGCGGCTGGGACGGCCGGATACGCCTCTTCTCCGCAGCAACGTTCAAGCCGCTGGGGAGCCTCAGCTTCCACCGCGAGAGCGTGCAGGCGCTGGCGTTCGCAAGGGCGGGCGGTAAGCTGCTGACCGAGGACGACACGATCGAGCTCGGAGACTCCGACTCGGACGACGACGAGGACGTGCCCCGTGACCAGTGGCTCGCCAGCGGCGGCAAGGACAGGCGCATCGCCCTCTGGGGCCTGAAACGCTTCTGATGGTACATGCATACATACAGTCTAGGCCTCTACGTTCTTCATCTCCTCCAGGATGCGCTCGATCGCGGCCCGCGGCAGCGGCACCCACGCCCAGCGGCCCTGGCGCCCCTCAGCGTCGAGCTCCGCAGTCACAACGAGCCCGTGATCCTTGAACTCTCCGAGAAGAGCGTTGAACCGCTCCTCTTCTCGGGCAATGAACTTGTCGCGCGCCGCCTTCTGCACCAGGTCGACGTCCAGCGCATACGCGGGGGCAGCCCCTCCGGCCCCCATGAGCGGGCCCTCGCCGTTGTCCAGCTGCTTCAGCAGGATGAGCTTCAGCAGACGCGCCGCCATCGGGGGTACGCTGTGCAGGATCTGCAGCGCGCCCTCCTCCGATATCGTGCCGGACGACTGGCCGAGTGCAGCGGTCGACGAGAGGCGCGCATACGACAGCTCCACATCGTAGTCGTCGAACGTTGGCGTCGAGTGGTAGATCCAGTTGAAGCCGCGCGATGACGGGATCTCATCCTCCGTCGGAGGGTGCGGAGCGGCGTTGGCAAGGGTGGCACTGAAGAGCAACGGGGTGTGGATGTGGTCGAACGTCGCGACAATGTGGATGCCCGGACACGACGCGAGCAGCGACAGTGCGGCGAGACTCTTTGGCGCCTTCATGCCGGGGGCGTCGATGTTGTGGATGATCATGTACAGGTGGTCTTCGCCAAATCGGTATGACTGGTAGACGCGGTAGGCCGAACGCTCGAGCGGGCTGGCGCCGAGAGGGGCGGGTACCTCTTCGCTGAGCGGAAGGCGCGCCTCGAGCGCACCGAGGACCTCCTTCAGACCCAACCCCGGGAACGTGCCGTTCACGACGACAACGTCGCCGAGGTCGTTCAACGTGTCCACCGCGAACCTGTTCACAAGCCGGCGCTTGCTGCCGTAGCCGTAGAGTAGGAGGTTGAAGCCGGTCTCGAGCTCGGACGCCCACTGCGGGAAGAACTTGGCAAATCGCTCGAGGTTGTCCTGCACGGCCTTCGTCTTGCCGCGCGCGCCGTTGACAACGGACTCGTACTCTGCCTGGCTGAGCGGCCGCGCGAGTGCCGAGTAAGACTTGCCGCTCGTGCGGGAGCCGCGCGTCGCGTTCATGAAGTAGTTGTCAGCACGCGACGTGCGCAGGAATCCCTCGTCCTCTTGCTCGACCTTCTTCGGCGTCTTCGGCTTGCGCGGTGTCGTCGCCGCGCGCTTCCTCGGTGTCGTCGCCGGCGCCTTGCGGCGCCCCGGAGTGCCTACGAGACCGCGCAGGGGTGTGGTTGGCGTCTCGTCGTCGTCATCGTCGTCGGGGTGGTCCTCGAACTCGTCGTCCTTCTCGCCGTCGGAAGACCCGGACTCGGAGTCGGAGCCGTGCTCGCGCTCGTCGTATCGATCGGTGTAGCTCGTCAGGAAGGAGACGAGGTGGGAGGCGGAAGGCTCGTCGGCGGCAGGCGAGGCTGCCTTCGGTGGCGGGGGCGTGTCCGCCTTCTTGGTGCGTTTCGTCGGGGTCTTTGGCGCGGCGGCCGCTGTGTCGGCGCGCGCGCGCTTGCGAGGAGGCATGGTGCGTTGGACAACGGTTGATCGGGCGGTTTGTTGACAAAAGGTCGCTCACGGTCGATCGATTTGGTCCCGAAGTGGAGGTCCAAAAAGACTGGCCCTTGGATGATGGATCTCCCTCGTGCGGTGCCCTCGGGGCTCTCCGGCGGAAATGAGATGTATGATGCATGCTAGTCTATCTACTCCTGCTGCTGGCCGGCCCACTCGATGACCTTGGGCCAGTTCTCCTTCTGTGCCCGCTCAACCGTTCCCGCGGGAACGGGCAGCGAGACGACGCCCTCTCCGATCCACTCCTCCTCCGTCTTTCCGGCGAGGAAGCGCTTCTGCGCCGTGAACGCGAGCTTCTTCTTCGAGTCGCGCACCGACACAAAGGCGTCGTCAACACCGGGGACGGCACCGCGGACAAAGACGAGGTTCAGGTCGAGGTCGACACGGTGGACGAGGAGGTTCTGCTGCGTCTTCTTCACGTTGCCCATGTGGCCGGCCATCTTCTTGCCGGGGAGCACACGACCGGGGTCCTGGTGCTGACCCGTCGAACCACCGGAACGATGCGTAAGCGACACACCGTGAGACGCCTTCAGACCGCGGAATCCGTGGCGCTTCATGACACCCTGGAAGCCCTTTCCGATCCTGCCGTCAGAAAGGAGGAGCACTGGACACTCACGAGGTAGCAGTGACATCAACGTATTGTCCGGGGACGAAGTGGGCGGCCGAGAGCTCGGCGCCGACGGGGAGAACGGCGTCAGGAGTAACGCGGAACTCCTGCACCTTGTACTTGGGGTTGACACCGGCGGCGCTGAAGTGGCCGCGCTGCTGGGCGGTGACGTTCTTGGGGGAGCGGTCGGACGCGCCGATCTGGAGCGAGTGGAGCTGCTTCGGGTCGTTCTCGGGCGGCGGCGAGTGGCGCACAACCTGCACCTTGTCGAGCTGCAGAACAGTGACGGGCCAGCGCCGTCCCTGCTGGTCCCAGAGGGCGGTCATGCCGCGCTTCCGGGCGAGCACGCCGGTGCGCTGCGTGAACGGCGTCCACTTTCCGACATTTGATCCCTCGGCGGCCTCGGCGGGGGCCTCCTCGGTGACGGACTCGGGGATGGGCGGTGCCTCAGCGGCGGTGGCAAGGCCGCGGGCGAGCGGGAAGCGGCCCAGTGGCCGGAGGGTCGCGATGACGGAACGCATGGTGGTGTGGGTTGGGCGAAAAGAAAGTTGGCCAGAAGACCAACTTTGGCCGAAGAGTATCACCCTGACACCCCACGTGGCTACTCAGCCTGACACCATTTCATCTTTCCGCGACCTCTGCAGCGACCCATGCATGCATACGCGCCCCAAGTTGTGCTGCTCAAGCATGCTCTGAGCATAGGTAGCATGCATAGACCGCAGAAGAGACGGTAGACCAGAGATAAGAAATGCCACGGCATTCGAAAATTGATAAAACAGAGTCCGTCCGAAAGTTGGACGCTCCGGGTGGTCGTTTCAACGATCGGACTCGGGCGAGCTTCTGCAAACGCCATCACCATGTCCAGGACACTGCGCTCCGCCGCCCTTCGTGAGTAGTTCGCCCGCGCTTTGCGCTGACCGCAGTGGCTCAGGTCGCCGGACCCTCGCGTATCGCCACGCGGCCGGTCGTGCCGCGCGTCGCCCCCGCCGGAACGCGTTCGCTGTGGGACAGCGTCCTGCCGCAATCATGGCGCCGCAGCTCGCGCAAGCCCGCTACGCCCGCCGAGGAGAAGCCCGCCGAGCCGACGACGGAGGCCGCCGACGGAAAGGCGCCGCAGGCTGAGGCCGGGAGCGCGTTCGACAGCGTCGTGCGGGAGGTCGAGAAGCAGCGCAAGTCGATGCGCGCGTCGCACCACTCGTACAAGTCGGGCTTCCACAAGATGTCGCACCGCAAGCTGAACGACATCTCGCGCCAGGTCGCCGGCCTGCCCATCGACGAGGCGATCATGCAGCTGCAGTTCTCCGAGAAGCGCGCCGCCAAGACGTGGGTCAAGTCGAACCTCGTCACCGCCCGCGACCACGCCATCGCCAAGGGCATGGACCGCTCCAAGCTCATCGTGTCCCAGACCTGGGTCGACAAGGGCAAGAAGGTCGCCCGCCTCGACATCAAGGGCCGCGGCCGCATGGGTGTCAAGCACCACCCGTCCGCCCGTATCAACTGGCTCCTGAAGGAGGGCAAGACGTACGAGCAGAAGCTCGCGCTGCAGCGGAAGAAGGAGCTCGCCAAGGTCAAGAGCGCCGGCGTCGTCCGCGAGGACGGCAAGATCAGGAGAAAGATCACCAGCGGGTGGGCGTGGTAGACGGTACAATATGTTGTGTTCATGGATTCACTACTGCATTGACTACTCGGCCTTGCTCTTGCGCTTGAGCGCCGCGAAGGCCTGCTTCTCCAACCAGAAGCTGCGGTCAGCGCCGACTGACGTTCAGACTTACATTGAAGCCAGCGTGCTGACGCCAGCGACTCCGGCGCAGCCAACGATGAGTGCGAGCCCCTGCAGTGTGTCGAGGCTTTGGGCCTTAGCAGCCGCAAATCTCAGCGCGACCGCGAACTGCGCGACGCCGGCAATCACGAACGGGTTCGGGACGACGCCGCGGAGGCTGAGTTTGCCCTCCTGGAACCGCACGGCGTGCGCCCACGCGTACCCGATGCGGACTGCCATGGCGGCGCACGAGGCGTAGATGAGCGCCTGCTCCGTCGTGCCTATCCGCGATTTGACGAGCGCGAGGAGCGCCGCGACAAACGCGGCGCTGCTGAGGACCATGAACTTTGCCTGCGTCGCGACCTGGGCGGGCGTCGCGGACGCCGTGTGGAACGCCTCGAGGATGCCGTTCAGGCTCAGCAGCGGGAGGTACGCGACGAGGTACGTCTGCAGCGTCTGCGGCGCCGACGTCTCGGCGACGTAGCGCCGCGGCAGGAGCAGGGGCAGGATCGCCGGGAGCACGGGCGGTACGAACGCGAGCAGGATCGACAGCAGGTACAGCGACAGGCGGAGCGCGAGCTGGAGCAAGCGCGCCGAGTCCTGAGGCGCGCGGCTCCAGTGCAGCTGCAGCGTCTCCTCGATGGGCTGGAACACGATGCGCGCCACGAGCGAGCCTACCGTCAGCTGCGATGCCGTTTTCGTAGCGCACCATAGTTCATCGCGACGGCATAGCCGCCCTGGTCGCCGAGGGGCGAGATGCGCCCGACTGCGATCCGGTCCGCCTCGGTGAGGACATGCTTGACGACGCTCTGGCGCGTGTTCGCCCACGCGAGGCTGCGGATCCTGTCGTCATCGTCGCCCTGAAGCGCGCCGCCCGCGGAGACGTACCGCACTGCGAGCCACACCGCGCCGGCGAAGTGCCCGGCGGCGAAGCCGAGCAGCGCGTGCTGCGGGAAGAGGTACAGGCACGCAAAGCTGACGACGGCGCGGACGATCGCCATCCCGCCCTCGGCCTGGACGCGCATGCGCAAGCGTCCATCGCGCATGCACGCGATGTACAGCGGTTCAATCGCGAGCTCGGCGAGCGACGCGGCGACATACAGCCCGAGCGCGGGGTAGAAGCCCACCTGCGCCTTTGTGCTCGCCGGTGACGTGTAGAGGTAAAGACCCACCGTCGCGGCGGCGACAGCGACGCCAAGCTGCAGCGGTATCCGCGCGAGCGCTCCCCCACCGTTGCGCTTCTCGCCGCGCAGCAGCGCGTTGCGCACGCCCTCGCGCGAGAGGAACAGCACCGTCGACGCGATGAGGTCGAACTGGATCGAGGCCGTGCCGAAGACGGCCGGGGACGCGAGGCGCACGAGGCCCTGGTTCAGCGCGAACGTCAGCAGCCGGCTGAGCAGCTGCAGCAGGATCAACGCGCGGCCGGCGCGCAGCGCGCTCGACAGCGCTGGGGCGGGCTGGTCGGACATGGCGATGGTGTAAACAACACATGACGTGGCTGCTGCCGAAATTGTGGGAGGATGGTCTACCCCGCACTACCCCGCCTCCACCTCAGCAAATATCTTGTGTAGGCACATGCCCTGCTCTCGTCTCGCGAAGAGCCTTTATCGAAGCTGCCAACAGCGTAGGCAAAAGCGCTCCGGTACGCTCTGCAAAGCGCATACAGTTGGTGCAAGTGAAAAACAGCAGTGACGTGCAGAGGAAGCACATCGCAGAGCGTCCTGGCGCCTGTGTTCGTAGTAGTTTGGACAGCCAGCACGCCAGGTGCATTTGCTGATCAAGCTTTGTTCAGTGGCATGGTCAGTTCGTCTCTTGTCCTTGCGTAAGAGATGGTCCTAAAGGCAACAATGCGCTCCGCGCTATGATCCAGTGATCCCGAATAGATTGATTATACATGAACCGTGCGGTCTATCGATGGCTTCAGATTTTACAGTGTCTAATAGCGGGTGGCGGCGGGCTTGACGTCGTCCTTCTTCTTCTGGTGCTCCTGGTAGAACTTGTCGTTGACGCCGAGACGGTTGCGGGCAATCTCGATGCCGACGAACTGCGCGCGCGTGACGAGGATGCAGTTGTCCTCGGCGTACTCACGGTCGGCGTCGCGGCGGATCAGCGTGCCAAAGTTGTAGTCGGTGAGCGTCTTCTCGTACGGCATGATGAAGTCGCGCCACCGCTGCTTGCCCTCGGGCGACTTCATCTTGTCCTCGTCGAGGACGCGCAGGTTCTGCGTGTCCTTGAACTCGGGGAAGCGCGTCATCAGGTCCTCGAAGATCTCGTCGTCCATGCTGCGGTCAGTTCAGACCGGAGAGGGGGTAACTCACTTGGTGAGCTTGAGCTTCTTCGGCTCAACGTTCTCGAGGAGCTTCTGGTACGCCTCGAGGTGCTCGACAGTCTTGACAGCTGGAGGTTAGCGTAGCTCCTGTTGGAAAGCCATTTGCAACATACCGAACTGCTGCTCGATCTCCTCGAAGTTGGCGGCCTCCTCGGCGTTGAAGTTGTTGATGTCGGTGATGGCGGACATGGCGTGTGGGCGTGTGGGTGTGTGGGCGGGGCGGGGCGGAGTGCGCGAAGCTTTTATAGCGACGTTGGGAAAATCAGGATTTCAGTTGCGTTCTCGTCATGAAGCTCGTAGAGGACGCTGGAATGACGTCCGCACCACGTGGTTCAGCTAATAGGACGCCATTAGTCAGCGACTCTAATCGCCTTTCTAATCGCGGGCGGTCGGCGTTACTGGCCTGGCGCAGTGTGGCTCAGGGCTCAGAGATGTCGCCGTTCTTAGCTAGTGACTTCATCGCTCTGACCGACCTCAACAGACACCATGGCGACTCTACGATCACTCACGGCGCTGCCCCGGTCACTGGCGTCGAGCAGCTCGCTCCGCCGTGTACCCGGCGTCGTCTCCGCCCCCGCCCGCTACTACGCCGCCCCCCCGAAAGCCGCCCCCAAGCCGCCCGCCGACAAGCCCCCCGCCCCCCGCCCGGGCGTCAGCAGGGCGAAACAGGCCTTCATGCTCCCGGGCCAGGAGGCCGCGAGCCGGAGAGCCAAGAGGAAGGCCGACCTGTCCGCGACCAACATGAACATCTCGTTCCGGGAAGTGCACGTCGTCGACCCGGTGACGGAGCAGCTCGGGCCGCTGCGCCCGCTGCGGGACGTCGTCGGGGGCATCTCGACGGACACGCACGTCGTACGGCTCGTGAGCGCGGAGCCGCCGATCGTGCGCGTCATGGACCTCGAGGAGGAGCGCGAGAAGGAGCGCGAGAAGTTTGCGCGGCAGAAGCTCAGCCGGCGGCTCGCGGTCGAGGACAAGGAGATCCAGGTCGGGTGGCACGCGGCGCCGTCTGACATGCAGCACAAGGCGCGGCTGGCGCGCCAGACACTCGAGAAGGGCGACCGCGTGCACGTCATCTTTGCGACGCGCGTAGGCGGGTCGCAGGCGATGGTCAGCGCCAAGAAGAAGGCCGAGGCCGTCGCCCTCTTCGACGAGGCCCTCGAGGACGTCGGCGACAAGTGGAAGGACGACGAGCGCGTCAAGGGCCTCTGGGTCCTGTACTACCAGCCCAAGCCGCAAATCCGCGAGGCCGCCAAGGAGCGCCTCGTCGCGCAGGAGGCCAAGAAGAAGAAGAATCACGACGCCGACAAGGAGGCGCGCCGCAAGAAGCAGCAGGAGCGCGAGCGCCAGGCCCACGAGCGCCTCCAGGCCGAGCTCTCGCAGAACGCCTGGGACTAAGTATCAGCATGCATCAATCATCAGCCACGCTTCGCTTGCCCTGTGATTTGCACTAAAACCCTATTACATGGAGAGAATCAAGACAGTACAACCTAGAAGAGGGCGACGGCGACGGCACCGAGGACGCCGGCGACGGGGGCGGCGAGGGTGCGGGCGGCCGAGTTGCCAGCGGCGGCGGAGGCGCCGGCGGCAGCGGCTGACGAGGCGGAGGAGGCGGCGCCCGAGGCGAGCGACGCGCCGGACGAGGCGGCGTTGCCGGACGAGGCGGCGTTGCCGGACGCGGCAGACGAGGGCGCGTTGCCGCCCGAGGTGGCACCGTCGCCAAGCTTGCCGGACGAGGTGGCGGTGGGCTGGCCCGTGGGCTTGGGGTCCGAGGAGGGCGAGTGGCTCTCGCCGACGGAGCCGCTGGACTCGGCGGCGGCGCCAGACGCGGCACCGGCACCGGCGGCGGAGCCCTCGGCGCTAGACGCGGAGGCAGAGGGGGTGGCCGACGCGTCGGCGGAGCCCGAGCCCGAGGCGGAGCCCGCAGCGGCGCCGCCCTCGGGGCAGGTGGCGGCCTTGTAGATCTGGACCCACTGGCCGACCTCGCCGACACAGGCGGTGTACATGCAGTGCCGGGTGTTGCTCTGGAACTCCTTGTTGCAGAGGCACTCGGCGCTCTCGCTGCGGTCAGCGCTGGGTGTGGCGGGGCGCGACTCACTAGTCACCCGAGGCGCAGAGGTTGGTCTCCTTGGCGCAGTTGGAGATGCACTCGGAGAGGGCGGCGGACGAGGCGCCAGCGAGGAGGAGGGCGGCGGCGGCGGTGAACTTCATGGTGGTCGCGATGGATGGGGGCGGGGAAACGGGAAACCTTGCCTGAAACTGTGATTTAGCTTATATACGGGCCGACACGCGAGGAAAAAGTCGGCCGGAGGGGGTGCGCACCCCGATTGTGGTGGCGCGCAGCACCCATTGACGCGCGCGGTCTCGACCTGCTGCATGGCCCCTTTGGGCTGGAGGCGTTTCGGCGCTGGGGATCGGGGGTGGCCCCCCGTTCGGTCCGGCGCGCAAGCAGAGCCGGAGAAGCGTCGAATTTGCATGCCAAGCCGAGGGCGGGGCTGTAATCAGATAAACACCAAGACGGCCGAATCCGCAGGCAGGGGCCGTGATTGGCTCCCCGCGCGCCGAGACCGGCTCCCCCCGCGCGCTCTCCTCATCCGCAGTGTCAGCTTGGGCTCGGCAGGAGCTCGCGCGTCAGCCAGCGCAAGCGCGCTTGGCGCCCACTCGGCCTCTCGCTGCGATGCTTTGCTGGGTCCGGACGCGCGTGCCTCGCGCCAGTCGCCAGAGCTTATTTGCTGATGCATTGATCGCCCGAAAACGGCATGCTAACAATGCGCGGTAATGTGCGCCTCACCGACATGACGCCCACACGAGCTCGCCGACGTCGCCATGTCCGATGCGGCATCTTCCTTTTCGGACATGGTCTGAGCGCGCTCGCACGGCGACTTTACGTCTGTCGGCCGGGCTGTAGACACCACTGATTGATACCGTACCAGTTACCGGCAGTCTGTAGAGAGTGCCGGAGATAATTGGCATCTCACGCGATCCCACCACCTCTGGATGCCAACCTGATCCACGCGAGATGCCAACGGACGCCGCTGATGCGGCTTGTTGCCCTCGTGCCCACCGACCTACAGCCCTTTCCACTGTGTTTGCTCGTGCTGTAGGTCGATATCGAAGCATGCATCATGTTCAGACATGCGAGTGGGAAGAGCGCGATGAGGCGATGCCTTGGCGGAAGACTTGGGTTATGAGGAGATGAACGCGCAGGGAGATGAGCGCAGTACTAGGAAACAGGCGCCGATAGGGAAGGTGGCAGTCATTAAGTGGTCTCCTCCCTCATCCGACGACAATAGCCGATGTGATAACAGTCGTTCATTCGGTCTTCATTACGTCGAAGTGCAGGCTCGGTCCCATGAGAGCGGCCCCTCCGGCTGATGCGACTGCGATCCTGATCATCATGGCTTGCTTCAGTCTGCTGCAGCGGCCGTTCCGACTCGGACATGGGCCGGGTTGAGACTGGAGGCAGGCTCTAATGCCAGAGGTGATTGGCATAAATGGGGCCCATGTCGTCCTGGACACACTCTCGCCATCTCTCAGAGGCGCCGGACAACACATTAAGGGCGTCGAGCCTTGCGAACTCGAGGATGAGGCTGATGGTATGAGGGCAGCAGGCGTGGTCGATCACACTAGGATCAAACTATCAGACGGCGGTCAAGCGGTGGGTGAGGTGATGTTGAGGTGGAAGTGGCAATTGTTCAGATCTCTGCCTCAAAATTCTGCTGAGCTGAGTCTGCACGGCGGCGGTGCGCGCAGTGTTCAGTTGTTATTCCTGCCATCACAACCGATTGATGTGCACCGCGCCAAAAAGGCGCACCCGGCTTTGGTTAGTGTATAAGAGATAGACATGAGTGCGCTGACAGAGGGAGAGTCTGAAGGCTAGTACGGAAACAGAATGATGCACGTCGAGGGGGGGGGGGGGCGGTAGAAAGCCAGTCTCCCTGCAGCTCTCGGCTGTGAAAGCAGCAGCGAGAAGCTGGTGAGGCTCTACACCGGCGACGAGGGCCTCGGGTGTGGATTAGCGTCGGGCATCTTGAGAGGTTTGAGTCGTGGGGACTGCTCCCACCTCGCCTCGATCGCATACTCCCTCTCACCAACAGCTCTGCGATACTCACCGTGTGTCAGCACCTCAACGCCCCCAAGAGCAGTTTCGCCGCCGTCCTCCACGACGACAAGGTACCTTCCATGCTGGACGTAAGGCAGCCGGCAGAGCACCAACTGAGGACTGGAACGGACACGTCTCGCGCCTCGTTCAAGACGAAGAGAACACACGAGGGACGTGCCGTGTCCCCAGTGAGAATGAGCACGACCTGCTGCATTAGAGGAAGCAGCGCAGCGTAGCATTCCCCGTCTCCACCTTCGCTGCCACCCCCAGTCTCTTCATCGCCTGTGACCTGCTCCCGGTCCCCATCGTCTTCAACCCCCGTCTTCGCCCTCACCCTCATCTTCGTCTTCTTCGTTACCTTCGCCTGCGCTGCCACTTCCGCCTGCTTCGCCTTTCCGATTGCCGCGCCTGGAACACGTCCAGACCTTCTCCGTGTGGCTGAGGACGGGATCCTCCATAGTCCTCCAGCCCCCGTTTCTCGTGTCCTTCTTCAGGCTGTTCAACGTCCTGTGGTCTGGGTGGAAAGCGGCAAAAACGACTCTGCGGACGTTTGGGAGGCACAACGGTCTTTCGGCGTATGTCGTCTTCCCGAGCCTGACCGTCTCCAGGTTCGGAGCGAGCAGTTGAAGTCGTGCGTTGTCCGGGAAGAGGCAGTTGTCTAAGCTGGCTAGGAAGGGGATGAGGTACGTGGCGTTGAGCAGGTCGTAGGTCAGGTCGGTGTCTGGCAGTGCACGCTCCTACCTGATGCGGCAGACTCGCGCCATGACGGTGAGGGACTCGGGGGACGCATGGGCGAACACGATACCGACGATGTGGGGTAGAAGAGGTGGTTGATGACGGTGCCAGCGAGAAAGAGAGCTGGAGGTGCAGATCTGAGGAGGCAGAGAGCTAAGAAGCAAGGTGGTTAAATAGAGTGATGGACGCAACGCGACGGGCTGACAGTCTCGGCAAACTGCATCCGGCCGTCACTGCGTCGTCGCAGGCAATCGCGAGTCAGCAATGTCAGTCGCGGTTGTCCGCCCCATCGGCTATGCTCCAATGGTCGTGCATGGTCTATCTCTACTTCTTGCCCTTGTCCTTCTCGGTCTGCTTGCCCTTGGCGTCGCCCTGCTGGTTGTCGTCGGGGACCTTCTTGTCGACCTCGTCGTCGCCCTTGTCGTCGCTCTTGCCCTCGGCGCACTCCATCTCGTCTCCGGGCTTCCTGCGCGCGAGGACGTGCAGATGACCAAACCCGGGGATGCTCTGGAGGCGGGGCGGGTTGACGAACCAGAGGCACTCCCAGCCGCGCGGGTCCCAGAGCGCCTCGACCATCTTCTCGATCTCCTGCCCGCCCTTGGACATGTGCTCGACGCCGGCCCACTTCTTGAGCTCGGGCCCGCCCGCCTCGACGTCGTCCTTGTAGCTGCCGCGCACGGGCGTGACGCCGACGAAGCCGTGCAGCCCCTCGTCCATGACCTTGTCGTACGCCTCCTTGTCGTACTTGACGAGCGCGGGGTGCACGATCGGCACGCGCGACCAGATGCAGTAGTGCTTGACGCCCGCCGGCATGCTGTACGGCCAGTCGTTGAGGATCAGCGCCCAGCGCGCCTCGTCAAACTCGCCCTCCCACTTGAGGTAGCTGTCGTTGTTCGGGTGCTCCTCGTCGTCCTCATCCTTCTGCAGGCGGTCCTCGATCTCCTCGAGCGAGACGTACGCCGCGCTTTCGGGCATCTCGTCCGACGACACCGTGTTCGAGCTGCCCGACGACGAGTACCCGTCATCCTCCCAGTCCTTCTCCTCCTTCTCGACGCGCTTGCGCAACTCCTTCCGCAGGTTCTTCCGGTTCCGCTTCGACCACGGCAGCCGGCCCTCGATCATGAACGTCGCCATGTCGCCCCACTCCTCCTTCATCTTGTCCGACCACTCCTTGTACTGGTCGTTCAGCGCCTGGTTGCGCTCAAAGCTCTCGCCGTCGCCCTTCTCTGGGTTCGTTAGCGTGCTGTTGTCGAGGCAGAGGTGGGCTAACGCGACTCTGAAGCGTGGTCGGACGAGCAACCAGGGAGGGCCCCCAGCTCACAACTCTATCCGCGCAGCTCTCCCCCTCACTCACGGATGATCTCCTTGAGCTCTCCCCAGGTGAAGAGCGGCACGAGGTCGGCGAGGTCCTCCTCGGTAGGGAGGGTCTTTTTGATGTCCTCTGGGGCATCATAGACCTTGGGGGCGGGGTACTTGTCCTTTGCCTTTGGCTGGGACGTGTCCTTGTCGTTCTTGTTGTTTCCCATGTCGTCCTCGCTGTTGCTCGAGTGGTGGGGGCGCGAGTGAGTGATAAGAAGAAGTGCGGAAGAGCAGGATACTCGCTGACGGCACGGCAGAGCCAAGCGAGAGGCCCATGGAGCGCTGGCGTGCATACGAGAAGGGATCTCGCCAAGCAAACCCAATTAATCCCTCAAATCGCTCGTCCCGCGACATGTCGCCGGTGATGTCATGGTCACATCCAGGCACCGCGTATCAGGTGTCTCGGACGGGTGGATCTCGGTCCTCGGTCGGCGCCGTCTGCCCTGGGCCGGCCGGTGTGGTCTGGGCCATGTGCTGCGCGATACACTGACGCGCCTGCTTTTGCATCTCTTCAAGCCTCAGCCTCGGTACATAGCCCGTGGCACAGTGCTGGCTAGAACGTCTCTCCGGCCATCTCCTCCGACAGCGCCCACAGCCGCTCCGCGTTCTCCTTGCCGAGAGCATGTTGCGCGACCCCGCCTTTCGCCAGCTCGGCCATATCCCGCGCGGGCCCGACGACAGGCGCGACCCGACAGTCATCGAGGTACTCCCCGCCGCGGAGCGCGGGGTCGAACGCAGCGACGATCGTCGTGGCCGCGCCCTGCGCGAGCGTCTTGAACGCCCACCCGGAGTCAGGCTTCATCGCCCCGTCCTTGTCGAAGAACCGCCCCATGCGGCCCGCGAGCTCCTCCTGCGTGATGATGTGTCGGCCGAGGTTGGTGCGTATGCCGCCCGGGTGCAGCGCGACGGCCGGCAGCCCGCGGACGGTGAACGCGGCCGCGTCGAGGACGCACGCCGTCTTGCTCTGCGCATAGGCCAGGAAGGGCGAGTAGGGCGCTGAGGCGAAGCACGGGTCCTCGAAGCGGAAGGGGCACACGCGGTGCGCGACAGACGACACGAACACGACCCGTCCCCGCAGTACGACACGCAGCAGGTTTGTCAGCAGCCACGGGCCGAGGTGGTTCGTCGCGAGCTGCGCCTCGTGCCCGTCCTCTGTCAGCTGGTGCGGCGTCATCATGATGCCCGCGTTGTGGATCAGCGCGTCCAGGTGCGGCGTCGTCTCAGCGATCAGCTTCGCGGCGGCGCGCACCGAGCCCAGCGACGAGAGGTCGAGCGGCACGGTTGCGAGGCGCACGCCGGGGACTTCGGTGCGGATGGCCGCTGCGGCCGCTTCCAGCCTGCCGTCAGTGACGCCGAGAGGAGGGGGAAGCTTACCGCGCCGCGTCTCGGCCCGCGAGCAGCAGCAGCGCCGGCGCGTGCCGCGCAACCGCCAGCGCCGTCTCGTACCCGATCCCGCCGGGCGAGGGACCCGTGATGAGCACTGCCGTCAGCGCCAGCGCCAGCATACCCAGTGCACTCGGACGCACCCATCGTGCCCCCGATCTGCGCGCTGAAGGCGGCAGCGGCCTCGGAGGCGGTCGTCTGCGCGCCGAACTGGGCGTGCGTCGTGCGCCCCGCCTGATGTTTCAGCGCCGGCGTCGCGGTCGCGTCGGACTGCAGCGTCATGCTTGCATCGTCATTGATGGAAGCGGCCCGAGGGGCGAGCACGAGCCCGCTGTATAAATGGCACTCGCAGCACGCACGGCACATCGGAGCTTATTCTCTGGGACCCCCCGCACGCCGTCACAGTGCGCACACGGGGGACGTCACATTCACACAAGCTTTGGCGCTAGGCGCTCTCACCGCCCGGTGTGCAGCGTGTTCAACGTCGTTGCGCGGGCGCCGGGGCCGTGCGGTCGCCGAGCCTCCACCGCGGCGCGGAGTGAGCTCCGGTGAAGCGTGAGGGTGACGTTATCCTCTCTCGGTACTCTCGCCGAGACGGGCTGGCTGCGCATCCACATGCATGTCTGGACCTCCTACTATGTACAACTGCTCCTCTTCCGTCTCATCTGCATGTCTGCCGTAGGGGACCATTGCTTCTCTCCGCTGGCCGCGGTGCGTCGCTGCCGCGCGCCAGCTCCTGCGGCTAATAGGGCTCGCTTCGCTCTCCGCGGGGCCTCGCTCCGCTCGGCCCGCCTAGTTGGCAAACGCGCTGATGCCCGTCATGGCCTTGCCGAGGATGAGGCCGTGGATGTCGTACGTGCCCTCGTACGTGTTGCACACCTGGAGATTCGCCTCGTGGCGGCCGATGCCGTACTCGTCCGAGCACGCGTTGCCGCCAAGGATGTCGAGGAGGACGCGGGCGTGCTGGAGCGCGCCGCCGCAGTTGTTGCGCTTGAGGATGCTGATCATCTCGGGGTTGTACACGCCCTTGTCGATCTGGTGGCCGAGGTGCAGCGAGCCCAGCAGGCCGAGCGTCGCCGCCGTCGACGCGTCGACGAGCTTCTTCTGCACGAGCTGGAACGACGCGAGCGGGCGGTCGAACTGGTGCCTGTATGTTAGCAGTGACGCTAGCAGCTGCCTAGGGCGCCTCACCTCTCCAGCGCGTATGTGCGCGCCTTGTCGATGCAGTCCTCAAGCGCGCCCATGACGCCCCACGAGATGCCGTAGCGCGCGTGGTTGAGGCAGGAGAACGGTGCGCCGAGTCCGTTGCTCTTCTCGAGCACGTTCTCGGCGGGAATGTGGACGTTGTCGATGAACACGCTGCCGGTGACGGAGCCGCGGAGGGCGAGCTTGTTTGTGATCTGGGGCGTCTGGATGTCGCCCGCGTCGCGCGGCACGATGAAGCCGCGGATCTTGCCGCGCACGCCGTTCTCGACGACCTGCGCCCACACGATGAAGAAGTCGCCGTACGGCGCGTTCGTGATCCACGTCTTCTGCCCGTTGATCACCCACCCGCCGTCCTTCTTCGTCGCGGTCGTCTCCATGCTCGACGGGTCCGAGCCGTGGTTCGGCTCCGTCAGCCCGAAGCATCCCAGGATGTCCGCCTTGGCCAGCCCAGGCAGGTACTGCTCCTTCTGCGCGTCCGAGCCGAACTGGTCGATGGCCGTGATCACGAGCGAGCTCTGCACCGACATGGCCGAGCGGAAGCCCGAGTCGACGCTGCGCTGTCAGCTGTGTCTGGGTATTACAGCTGTGCCCCCGTCTCTCAGCAGCTTGGGCTTTTCCCTCGACTGCGCCACCGGACAGGAAGTACTCACCGCTCAATCTCGCGCATAATCAATCCGTAGCTGACGTAGTCTGTGCCGGCGCACCCGTACCCCTTGACCGTGGGGCCGAGGAGGCCGAGCTCGCCCATCTCCTTGAGGATGTTGAGATCGAGCTTCTCGGTGCGCCATCCCTGCTTGATGCGGGGCACGAGCTTCTCCTGCGCGTACGTGCGCGCCGTCTCGTGGATTGCCTGCTGCTCCTCGGTCAGGAGCGAGCCCATGTTGAGCGGGTCCTCCCAGTTGTAAGGCGCGAACTTGGCCATGGAGCGGGCCTGGGGCCGCGCCGCGCGGAGGGCGGTCTGTGGGCGGAGTGTTCTCAGCATCGTTCTCGTCGTTCTCGTCGTTCTCGTCGGTCGCGTCGGCGGGAGGGTCGTGGAACTGGAGGAGGGGGCAGCCGGGTAGGCTTATAAGCAGGAGGTTAGCTCGAGCGACTAGGCGTAGCGCGCACACGAACGCGCGAGCGGATTGTGGGCAAGGCCGAATCCCGCGCACCAGGCAGTCGGACATGGCCGACCAGCGCTGTGCTTGCCGATCTCGATCGGCCATTTCCACCTGCTGCACTCTCCCACGCGTGCTCCGTCCGCCGCGACCCAGTCCATCCCTCCTTGCGATTCGCTCGCCCACTCGCTCTCACACTTATCGCGGCATCCTACGGCCGACAACCAGCTCGACACACCCTCGACCGTGAGCTAGAGCCGCCGGCGCACGCCGCACACGCCGCACACGCCTGCCCCATCTGACCAGCCACGCAGTCCGCACAGACCACGTCCTACGGCTACGGTTCAAGGAAGACACAATGCTCGCAGCCATCGTCGGAGGCGGACTCGCAGCCTTCACCGCGCTGCTGGCCTACAGCGCCGTCAACGAGCAGAACAAGGAGGTCATCGACCATGAGATCGACCTCAAGTGGATGCAGGCGTCGATTGACGCTATGCCCAAGTGTCACTACCTCGCATACGGCTCGGTGAGTCCTGCCTTCCTCCGATACTCTCTGCCCAGGCTTCCTCGGATGTCTTCCTTGGACTGCCTTCAAACCGGCCACCGTCTCCGATTGTCAGGTATAGCCTCTGATCCTGCCCGGTCCTCCAAACAGGACGAGGGATGAGTGTCTATGCCCCCTGGCGCCAGCGGTCTTGCGTCGGGGACAAAGGAGATCGGGGATGTAAGGTAGCGGAAGTCTTCCCTTGCCATTCTGTACGCTCGCAGCTGACACCCAGGTAATTGTGAACGCGACGAGCGGCGAGATGATCTGCCAGGGCTACAATCAGGAGATGGAGACGGGTGACCCCACCGAGCACGGCGAGGTCGACGCCATGCGCAACTGCGTCAAGAAGTACACCGAGCTCGGCTGGACTCCGGAGCAGGTAAGTGCTGACCACGCTCCCCTTACGAGGAGCTCCCACCTCTGCACGGCACTGCTTGGTGGGGCTGCGGCGTCCTGGTCGCATGCAGGCTTGGCGGCCTCCGTATGCCGGACCGGGGCTCACTATGGGCCTCCGTCCCGTGCAGTGTACGCCGGTGGAGGTGGTGACTGATGCCTGGGCCCCGCAGAGAGCGCGGTGGAGGTGGAGGTACCGCCAATGGCGGGTGGCACATTTCCCGAGTCGGACTAACGTCCCAGATGAAGAAGGACCTGTGGCCCCAGTGCTGGATCTACACGACCGCCGAGCCGTGCCCCATGTGCGGCGCCGTCATCTTGCACTGTGAGTAGAGGCGGGAGTTGTGCAGTGGAACAGCCAGCTGTCAGGCGCGTGACTCAAGCTGACATGCAGCCGGGTTCAAGCGTGTCGTATATGGCACATCGCAGCCGATGATGCGCACGCTGGGGTGGACCGAGTACCTGGTGACGCTGCGTACGGACTGGCTGCGCCGCCTGGCTGTGATCCAGCCTGGGTTTGGCGCTGGGCGCCCTGTGACGGATGTGCTGAGCGTCGGGTCTGAGAGGACGGACCCACTTCTGGCGTGGCAGCACGACTTGCGATTCCCGTGCCCAGCTGGGTGCCGTCGTGAGGGATCTGGCTCAGAGGAGGGCGGCGTACCTCTGTGCAAGCCTGTCGCCGGGCAGTAGGCAGTAGGCTCGTAACTAGTCGAGAGGGTCGAGGGTCGAGGGTGTGGAGAGTAACGATGGGCCAGGGTGGCGGAGGGAGATTTGGTCCCGCTCGTCCCTTCCGGCGGGCGGGTGTGGAAGCGATCCTGACTCGCCAGGAACACTCAGGGACGCGATGCCGCGGAGCCAACCACAGGCATGGGCTGCCACGTGGGGATCTGCGCCGTGTTTGCGTCCATGGCCCTGTCCCAGCAAACGCGACCAGTCGCCAGTAGCCACCCTCGATCTCCCCCCGAGTCCCTTGCTCGTGCACTCACTCCGCACCTTGTCTCCGGCTGTTCTACTCTGCTGCTCTGCTTTATCTGGAATGCAATTCGCCATTCGCTCGATCACTGCCGCCTCACCTCACCTTACTCGGGCACCCTGGCATTGCAACTCTGCGCTCTCTGCGCTCTCTTGGCACCTCGTGCAGAGCCGGAGCCTTCGCGTCGGCTGGCCATTCACAACTGAAACTCAGTGGGACAAACCTTGCTGCCGGCCCACTGTAGCCCCTTCAGGCAATTCGTCGCACGCCACCCTTCCCTCACACTCTGCCATACGCGCAGAGCCAGAAGTTGTTCACTGCTCTAGAGTTCTCAGTCGCTGTCTAAGTCCTGCGGCCCACAGCCCAAGGCCAAGGGACGCCTGCAATTACACGCCTTGTCCGAAACGCATCTCGTCGGAAGGTCACAGGCCCAGGTGGTGTGCGCCAGGTTACAGGTATCAAAGGCAATTAGCATGCCTCGGACCTCCATGGCTGCACACTACCGCCCAGCGAAGCCCTTGCTCGCTTCGCTGCTGCCCAACGTGCGTCCAGCTGCATCCCAGAGCGCCAGAGCGTGACTGTGCGCCATGCTCCGCTCCCTCCGCTCCCTCAGCCTCTGCCTCAGCCGCAGCCTCAGCGCTGCTGCCGCCCACTTGACGCAAGCCTTAGCGCCTGATCGCTGCGCCCAATGCGTCAGAGCCAAGACAAGACCAGGGCCACGGCCAGCCCAGGGACAGGAGCAAAGCAGACCCGCCAGATCACGACGCGCGCGTTGAATCAAAGCCAAAGGCAAGAAATCAGTTGGCCACCCACTCTGCGACTGCTGCGCGGCGGCACGCTGGCACGCTGCCTGCCTGCGCTCTGTGCTTCCTGCGCTGCCTGCGGTGCGCGCGCAGCCCTCAGTCCTCAGCCCTCAGCCGCTGACCTCAGCCCAGCTCAGCCCAGCCCAGGCCTGACGGCTGACGGACCTTCCGGCATCGCGGCATCGCCCCCTCCTCGCCTGCCTGCCTGCCCGTTGCCAGCCAGTGCGCTATTTCTTCACGCTCCTCCTCTCTCACAGTTACTCTACTCACACTACTACTCACTCTCTTCACCCACCCCAGTGTGCTGTGCCAGCCATGAAGCGCGCTTTCCCCGCTTTCTTCATCGCCCGTGAGTACGACTTCTCGTCAGCCGCACGCGCCGCGCGCAGATCGCGCCTCGCACGGCCCTCGCGATCCACCACCGCACAGGTGTTGGGTCGCCGACGATCTTGCCGCCGCCGCCGCCGCCGGCGGCCTCTTTGATTGCAGCAGTGCTGACTCGCAGTGTGCGCGTTCGTCTGCTTCATTCTTGTCACGGTCTCGGCCCCGTTCATCCGAAGCCTGTACATTGCGCACATCAACTCTGCGCAGAAGAATGAGCTCGCGCAGAACCTCGGCGTGTTTGGCTACTGCTACCCCGGCGGCACGTCGGTGCTGGGCTTCTCGCTCTCGGACACGGCGTGCTCCAAGCCGACGTACCCGTACCAGCTCGACGAGAAGTTCTTCGGCTACAACTCGTCGACTGCCTCGAACCTGAACCCGCTCGGCAACCACTTCCTCGACAACCAGGCCATCTCGATCACCAAGGGCATCGGCAAGGCGCTGATCCTGAACCCGATCGCTGCTGCGCTGTGCCTGCTCGGCCTGATCCCGTCGCTCATCTCGGTCTGCACGACGTGGCGCTGGACGCAGATTGCCGCCTGGTTCTTCCTGCTGCTCGCGACCATCATTGGCTGGATCGCATTCATCATCAACATTGTGTTTGCCGCTCTCGTCAAGTCGCGTGTCAAGGACACGACCCGCGGTAACTACGTGGGCAGCATCGGCAACGCGACGTGGGTGTCGCTCGCGGGCGCGATCCTCATGAGCTTTGCTATGGCGCTTGCGCTCTTCGGCTCGTGCTGCTGCGTCAAGACGAAGAAGGAGAAGATTGCCGCCGAGCAGCACGACATGGAGGGCCTTAACAAGGAGGCGTCCAAGACGGGCACGAACACGGCGTACAACCCCAACTACGACGCCGAGTACAACCCCGCCGGCTACAACAACACGCTCGCGACCGAGCCCGTTGCGCACAAGCCCAAGTACGCCTTCTGGAAGAAGTAGGCGTTGCGAGGAGGAGGAGGAGAGCCGGCGTAATAATTTCTACGATACACACTTTATAGTCGATACACGCGCACTTGGACATGCACGAAAATACTGCACAAGAAAATGCACGGTGGATGAGGCGGTGCAGGTGCGGCTCGATCAGTGATCGGCGTGCCGTAACGCTGTGTTCCTGCGGAGTGACTCTAGCATGGTGGTCTACAGTCTACAGCGGTCTACAGCTTTGTCGTCTTCTGCAGCTCTGCGGCGGCGGCAGCGTTGACGCGGCTCCACATGCCCTTGCGCAGCTCGTGGCCCTCGCTGAACGCGCGATGCCATTCGCGCCTGAACCTCGGCAGCTTGCGCCCGATGCCGCGCGCCGTCTCGCCGTCTGTGGCCTGCTCTCGCAGGAACTCAAAGTACCCCTCAAAGTCGGGGCTGACGAGGGAGAACGCGGGCCCGTCGCCCTTCAGTCGCACGCGCTCGTCCTCCCACGCCTGCATCTCGTCTCTGGAGGGCAGCGGGCGCGCCCTGCCAGCAAGCAGGCGCGCGACGTACACTGCCTGCCACTCGAAGATCTTGAACGTGAGGCCCGCGCCGACGGCGCCGACGAAGAGCAAGCTGGGGTCGTCCTGCCACACGATGTGCTGCCAGAGCCCCGGCACGCGGTTATTCCGCGGCTTGACCTGCGGCAGGAACGGCAGGCTCCACGAGTAGCCCGTGCCGAAGATGATGTGGTCGACGTCTGGGACGGCAGTGCCGTCGACGAGGTGCACGGTGCGTGTGCGCGCATCGACGCGCGCGATCGACACGCACTGCGTGATGCGCGGGTGCTCGAACGCGCCGCCGCCAAAGTACGCGTTGAACGTGCGGCCGCGCATGACGGCGAAGACGTCGCTGCTCGGGGCGAGGTCGAACGCGATGTCGGCCGCGCTGACGCTCGCGCCGACGACGACGACGCGCCGCCCCGCATACAGCTCGCGCCCGCGGTAGTGCTTGCTGTGCAGGACCGCGCCGGGGCGCTGCGCCTCGAACGCCTCCAGCCCCGGGATCGCAGGCACGTACGGCACGTGGTAGTGCCCGCTCGCCACCACCAGCGCGTCGAATCGCTCCGCCCACCACGTATCCTTCTCGGCCCCGCTGCGGCGCAGCACCAGCTCCCACTCGTCCCCGTCCTTGACAGCGCGCTCGACAGTCACGCCGTACTCGACGTGGTCCGGGTGCCGCCCCGCCACCGACTGGATGTACCCCCGCACCGCCGTCCAGGGCCGGAACGGCGTCGTGTCCCCGTAGTGGCCCCGCGACCACGCCGTCGTCGTCGATGGGAACGGCACCAGCTCGAACGACATGGGAATCGCACCCACATTCGTCTCCAGGTACGGGTAGATTGACGACTCGGCGTAGCGCGGGTACGCCGCCGTGTCGAGCGGGTCGGTCTGCATCGGCAGCGAGGAAGGGAGGGGCACGGGAGGGTCCGCGTCGCGCTCCGCCAGGGCCTCGAAGCCGCGCAGCGTCGGCGGCGGCGCCGCGTCGCCGATCCTGCCGTCAGCACTGCTTCTTATCTTAGATGAGCTGGGAGTTCCACCGGAGAGCGTGTTGGACAGAGTGCAGGGGAAGGCAGTCTGGACCTGCACTACTCGCCCGGCCTGTGTCTGGTCGACCGCGGCCTCACCCCCGCACCCACCCACGACCTCGCTTCGCTCAGCCGCTCGCACTCACCAGCACCCGCCCGCCGCCTCGCGCCGCTCGAACACGCGCACAACGTCGAACGCGTGCTCCTTAACGAGCGCGTCGAGCGTGATCGCGCCCGAGGGCCCGGCGCCGATGACGGCGACGCGCCTCTTGGCCTGGGAGTGTTCCGGCATGGGTCTAATCTCGTGGGGTAGTCACCCGCGGCTCGTGTCGCTGTCGTTGGGTGTGCGTTCTTCGTTTTAACTCTTCTAGCAGTCTAGGGCTCTAGGTCGTCCGAGAGCAAGGGGGTGTGTCAGTGTACGCAGTGTGCGAAGAGAAGCAGAAGCGAGAGCCAAGAAAAGTGCGCAGGTTGGGTTAAGTGGGCAGCGGCCGCAGAGGGCACACCACACGTGAGAAGGCACACCCCACGGGGTCGGTCTCTCGGCCTCCCAGTCGGGCCGAGCATGTCACCATCGCCGCACCCGAGCACGCAACGCGCAACGCCGGCGCGCACCCGCAGCCAGCGAGCAGCGAGCAGCGCCTGCAGAGACTCTCCTGCGACGGAGTGTCCGCACAGCAGCGAGATTGCACCTTGCCAGATGAGCACCGAGCACGGGCTGGCTCGGGCGGGAGCGACGCTTGCGTCAGGCGCAGTGGAGCCTGCTTTTGCTTCGCCGACAACGGCGACGCCGGGCAGGGGACGCTTCTGCAGCTTCTGCCGACACGCGCGGGAGGTGGTGCTTCTACTTCTGCGTCCACGGAGCGTCGCCTGTCCCAGTTTGCAACGGGACGTCTGCGCTCATCGCACGTGCTGCTTGGTGCGACGGGCTTTTGATAAGACCTCTTTCTATGCCGCGCGCCAGCCTACACTTCCCTGCTGGCTGCCGGCCACTGGCCGCGGCAACGTCTCCACCGAGCCGCAGTTGCCCGCGGTGGCGGCGCCGTTGGTTCTGTCGGCGCAAGTTTATCCGCACGTATCATATCGCCCGGTCACACCTTGCCTCACCATCCCGAGCGCGCGAATCAGAACAAAGGGCCAGATTACTGTCGGCTTGATATTTCAGCGCCGCGCCTTAGTACTTCATGCGTCTCTGCTTCTCGATCAGCAGTATGTGGAGCTGGAGCACTTCTGAGCCGGCCCACGCAGCTCACAGCACATCACGCCCGTTCCGGACAAGTCGCGGCGTGCGTACACCCCAGACACTGCAGACCTCGACGCTCCACCGAGTGACCGACCTTGCGGACGAGCGACAGTCGGCGGCGGACTGCACAACAACAACCACGCCGAGCGTAGGCTTTCGCTGCGCCCAAACAACCTGCATGCATCAAGTCGCTCCGCAGGTCTCCGTTGGACATTCCCAACCGATATCTCAGCACTGACCAGACCACTGCGACCCACTATCTTATCGACCGGCGCTAGCCCGAGGCCACCGTGAGAAAAGGCGAGGAGCAGCTGACTTCCCACACTCAGTTACGCGGCATCCAACGATGTCATGGCCATTTGTGCCTGGGTGGTGCGTTCCGAGCCTAAGGCTCGGTGCAGCCATGCAGCGTGCGGCGCTCATGTGCTCATGTGCTCCGAGGAGATCTACCCCGTGCACCGGTGCGCCATATAACGCAGGCGAGACCAGCCGGCGCCTGGGAAGCCCCACTCCGCTCCATCCTCACCATGCTGTGGACGACACTTGCGCTCTACCTCCCGCTCGCGGCCGCGCAGGCCGAGTACCCCCTGTCGTGGGCGTCGGCGAGCCCGCTCGAGCAGTGCCAGAACGCGACGCTGCGCTGGGCCGGCGGCGAGGGCCCGTACACGCTGCGCGTCGCCGAGTGGGACGTGGCCAAGGGCGGCGCGACGCTCGAGCCGCTGCGGCGCGTGCTCGCCCAGACGTACACGGTCGTGTACGACTGGCGCGTCGACTATGCGCGCGGCACGCGGCTGTACGTCGAGGTCGTGGACCGCAGCGGGTCCGTCGCTGCGCCGACGCAGGCGCTCACCGTCGGCGACGGCCCGACCAGCTGCCGCTTCTGGTCCCCGCCCATAGTACACATCGGCGACCGCCCGCTCGCGACCCCCGCGCCCTCCGCCAGCTCCGCCGTCGGCGTGCCGCTGTACTCGACGCGCGCGTCCGCAATGTCGCGCGTCGCCGGCGGGGCCGCGTCGATGCGCGACCCCCGCTTCGGCGACCGCATCTACCCCCGCCCGCAGGCCACCGAGGAGAGCAAGGGGCCCAACGTCGGCCTCATCGCTGGCACGACCGTCGCCGGCGTCGTCGTGCTCGCCGTCATCCTCGCGCTCGCCGCCTGGGTGCACCGGCTCCGGAAGCAGAACAAGGCGCTCAGGCGCCGGGTCGCCGCCCTCGAGGCCTGCGGCTCGGTGCTCAAGTACCAGGAGAGCGTTGCGAGCCGGTCCTCCGAGGAGATCTAGGGTCCGGGCGGCGCTGGGGCTCGAGCCGGGTGCCGGCTGAGCTTCCGATGACTGAGGAATGAGGAAAGAATGAGGGCCGGTGGCTTCAGGAGGCGTTTTCCCTGTCCTTGCGGCCTTGCGGCCTCTGCCAGAGCTCAGAAGTAGCCGCGTCTGGCGCTAGCGCACGCGCACCAGTGCATGCAGTGCAGCGCGGGTTGTAACTCGTTTTCGTCGGGTCGAGATTGCTCTTATGCACAACTGTCCACGATGAGCCACGGGATCAGCGGCGAGGTCGTCATCCAGAGCCTGTCGCCGCTGGCGCAGTGCGCGCGCGCGAACGCGACGTGGGAGGGCGGCCAGCCGCCGTACGCGGTGCAGGCGTACGCGCTCTTCAGCGACGAGCCGCGCATCGTCGCGCGCACCAACGACTCGCACGCAGAGTGGCTCTGCGACTACCCCGCCGGCACCAACGTCGCCATCACGGTCTGGGACCGCACAAACGAGAGCATCTACTACGGGTACGCGCCCGACAACATCGTCGGCGAGGGCAGCAGCGACTGCCTCCTCTCGAACGCGACCGCGACGCACGGCGTGACCGACCTCAAGCCGACGAGCAGCGCGGACTCTCCGAGCTCGGCGGCCTCATCTAGCGCCTCCACTGCCTCCGGCGCGTCCAGCTCGGCATCGGTGACGCCCTCGTCGTCGAGCACGGCCGCAGGGGCCAAGGCTGAGTCTTCAAGCACGCCCGTCGGCGCGATCGTGGGAGGCGTCGTCGGAGGCGTCGTCGGCGCGGCCCTCCTCGCCGGCCTGCTGTTCTGGCTGTACCGCCGGCGGGGGCGCGCCGAGCCCGAGGAGACGGAGAAGTTCCATATCGAGGACGAGGACGAGCTCACGCCCATCACGCCGTTCCCCGAGCCGCCTGCGCGCGACCCTGGCGCGCCTCCGCCTCCGGATCCGACGCCTGCCAAGCTGCGCGACGCAAACAGCGGCGGACTCCTCCCGCCGCCGACATCAAGCTCCGCGCCGGTCGCCCCGCCGTCGCCCGTCACCCCCGTCACCCCAGTCACGCCGACGCACGCACAGGACGGGGGGCCTGCACCGCCCGGCCAGCTGCCGCCGATGTACGGCGACTGGAAGCGGTAGGGGGCCGGCTTCCGCCGAGCGGCCGTGAATACAGCGCCAAGGCCGTGGACGGATGCCCTAGTCACCCGACCAACGCGCAGGCGGTGCAGCGCAAGATCCGCCATCTTTATCGCACGTTCTTTCCATTATGTTGTTTCTGCACATTCCGTTCTGTATCGACTCGAGTCGAGGGCTAGCTGGGGTTCCGGGTTCTTGTGCATCACTACTGCAGCCGGTTTATAATCTTGCCGCGGACCACGGCTAGCATGCACGCCCATCCGCAGCATCCGCAGCGCGCTGCACCGTTATCTTAGCCCTGTCCCCGACTTGGCCCTCACCACAGTCCCAGCCCGCCTCGCTCCATCAGACGACATGGCGAACCGCACCATAGGCGAGTACGTGCGGCCGCGTATCGTCTCGGTCGACCAGCTCGTAGAGTGCGCGCCGGCGCGCATCGAGTGGGCCGGCGGCCTGCCGCCGTACACGGTGCGCACGCACTTTCTCAACACGAACTCCCCGAGCAAGATCATCCTGTACAAGGAGAACCGGACGGCGTTCGGGTGGCTGTGCGACGCCGCGGCCGGGCGCAACATCACCGTCGAGGTGACGGACGCGACGCTGAAGCGCGCCGTCTCCGCGTCGCAGATCGTCGGTGCCGGGTTCAGCAACTGCACCGTGCGTGACGTCCTCAGCGGCACACCCAAGTCCGTCACCCGCTCTGTTTCGGCCTCAGCGACGTCCATTTCGGCCAGCAGCAATGGTGGCCATGGGCCATCCCAGGGCACCGTCGCTGGCACCGTCATCGCGGTCATTGGCGCACTCGCCGTGGTCGGCGCGCTCTTGATCTGCTCGTTCCGCAAGCACAGGGCTTACAGCGCGCGCAGCGCAGCCGCAATGGAGGAGGCCGGCACGCAGCCGGTCACCGCTACCGTGGCGGTCGTCGCCCCGCCGCCCCCGCGGTACGAGACCGAGCCGGCGCCGCCGTACTCGCCGCGCAGCTCTGTGAGTTCCGGGGTGTCGGGCACATCAGCGCTGCTCCCGGAACAATCTCAACCTGGTAACGACACTGCTACCGATCATCGTCCACGCGCAGTCGGCAGTATCGCTGCTACAGCGGAGCCAGCGGACACCCGTCCGAACCGGACTTCGCTCGAAGAGCGCGACATCTCTTCAGTACCGATTCTGGACTACGCATCAGCCTTAGATGCGGGCCACGCGCTCCGCACGGACACGACCTCGACTGCGCCGCCCGACTATAGGGAGCGCGACAAGTGATCGCAGCGGCTGACAGATACACATGTGTGCGACGGCGCGTCGCACTTGGTGCACCCCAGCGATCTCAATCTGCCCCGTCGCACCGCGCACTATCTATCGACGGGAGGTCCAGTGCCCTGCGAACCGGCCGCGCCGCACGCACGCCAGGCCGAGGCGAGGCTGTCCTCAGAAGCCCAACAGGCCAGGTACAGGGCGGTGCGCTCGCGAACCCGCCCGTGCGCTCTGCGAGGTATATAGCGGGTGCTGGGCTCGCCTCGCCCATAGTTGCTGCCAAAACACTCGTTCACCACCGCGGTGCCTCCCAGCTGCACGACATGAACGCCCGGGAGTGGCCGTGGCACGACGCCCAGCACGCCGGAGACGCCGGCAGCGCGACGGCAACGCACGATGCAGGCGCGCACGACACGGGCGCGCCGTCGACCGGCCGCCCTTACGACGACCCCAACTACCACCCCCGACCGTCCAGCACCGTCGACCCCGCTAGCGCCGCGGCAACAGAAGACGGCCCGTCCGCCACCCCCGCCGAGACCGTGCCCGAGGCCCAGCCGCTGATCGTGGAGGCGACGGACACCCCGCACTCGTACATCGCGGAGACAACGGGCAGCCCGCAGCCCACCATTTCGGAACCAACGTCGACCGAGCGCCCGACGCCGACCGAGCGGCCGTCACACCTCAGCCACGCGACCGAGCCGGCTTCTAGCACGCGGCCGGCTGCCGAGACCGAGGCGAGCCCTGCATCCTCGTCCGGCTCGGGCGCGCTTGTCGGCGCGATCGTGGGCAGCGTGCTCGCCGCCCTGGCGCTGGCGGCGGCGGCGTGCGCGCTATTCTGGTTCCTCCGGCGGCGGCGGCGGCGGTACGCGCCGCTGAAGCGCGTGGCGCGCGAGGACCGGCCCGTGGTGCGCCCGTTCGCCGTCGACGCGGCGCCGGCCCCGGGCGCCCCGGGCCGCGTCCAGAAGAGCATGACGGACACGGTGCTCGTGCCGACGGAGCGCAGCGCGGGGTTCGCGGGCGCGCCGCGCGCGCGCGACTCAATGGACCTCACACAGCTCTCCCAGCAGCACTTGCACGAGATGGGGCAGCGCACACAGATCGCGGACATGTCGGGCATGCCGGACCACACGCCGGGCCCGAGCGGGACAACAGGCAGCGGCTCCTCGGAGCGCAGATACGACCCGCCCGCGTACGCGAGCTGGACACCCACGTAGACCTTGTGCACTTAGCGGGTGATATGTATCGGACTCTGACTTTAGTCTCGGTAGCACAAGGCAACTGGGCGGGTGAGCGCACCAGCTCGGGGAGGGGGTAACGACCAAGTAACACGGCCGGACTTGAGCGAGCCTCAGATGACAGGACAACAAGTGACAGCGACCAGGGTAGACAAGCACCGGGCACGGAACGCGAGATCTCTTGACTGCCAGTTGCCCGCAACAGTCCCTTTGTTGTGCACCTCGCCGATTTCATTGTGGTGACGTGGTGGCAACGAGAATCTCGACCTCGCCTCATCTCTTCCGACTTCGATGCACTGTTTGCTCACTGTTCACACTCCACTAATGCTGCTCATATCAGTGTTTCTGTCGGCGACGTCGGCGCGACTTGTTACCTTGCTCCGCCAGCCCTCGCCATCTCCGACCGCACCCGCCGCTTCAACGTCGCCTGACCCAGTGTCGCCGACGACCTCGCCCTCCAGCCCAGCTACCACCATCTACGAGACCGCGCCGCTCGCGTGGCTCGCCCTCCCGACGCTGCGGGAGTGCGCCACGGTCCGGCTGCGGTGGGCCGGGGGCCTACCGCCGTTCAGCGTGCGCGTCACGGCCAAGTCGGAGCCGCGCGTCGTGCTCACAAACGTGACGGAGCGCGAGGCGCCGTGGGTGTGCGCGTACCGGGAGGGGCTGTGGCTCGGGTTCGGTGTCGCGGGGCGCGACGGCGTGTGGGCGATGGCCGAGATGGAGGAGCCCGTCGAGAGAGGGCCGGCGGGGTGCGCGGTGCATGACCCGCCGGAGCCGTTCGATGGGACGCTCGCGGGGATAGATGAGAATGCAGGGGGCGGAGACGACGAGGACGCGACTGAGAATACCGGGGCAGGTATGGATGGACAGACCTCGTACTCTGCTTCACCGACGCTCGACACTGCCGCAACCAAGACGCCAGACCCCAGTTTGGCATCCGTGGCCGCTACACCGACACCCTTCCGTGCCCCTGCCTCAGCACCAAGCTTCACGAGCTCCGAGGGTTCCATCTCACCGTCGAATCTCCCAGTGCCGCCCGACTTCGCGTCCGCCACAGCGCCTGACGCGGCCTTGGGCGCCGTCACCGAGGCCGCAACCGACACGGGCAGCAGCCACCCCGTGTCGCGCGCCGTGCTGGCCGGTCTGGCAGCCGCGATTGCGGGTCTCATCGTCGTAGCGCTGGTGGCATGGTTGCTGATCCGCCGTCTGCGGCGCAACTCCCCGTCTCCTACCTCTGACGGCGAGAGCGGAAAGCGCAGGAGGGCGCCGCCTGCCCGGCTCAACCTGGCCTCTGGCGCCTCGGCAGCGAGCGTACCCCGGAGAGCCACCTCGCCTGAAGGCGCCAGCTCGCTCCAGCAGCCACGCCCGACGCTCAGCCCCGCCATGAAAGCTATCACATCACCATTTACCCTCCTATCCCCTCGTAACCCGCGCCGCGCCACACCCTTTAAGCACCGCCGCGCGCCCTCCGCCCCTCTCTCGGCACAGGCTGAGCCTGAGCCCGAGTTCGTCCGCACGTTCACGCCTGTGACGCCGTTCCCGCTCGAGCTGGGCCAGCCGCTAGCACCGGGGTCCCCCTACGCGCAGCACTTTAAGCCCCACGCGCTTGTGCCCACGCCGCATCCCGGACCCGGTGGCCACTGGGACAGTAGAGCACAGTGCCCGCCCGGCACGGACGACGAGGACAGCGTCTTTGCGTCTCCCTCTGAAACCGCGCCGTCGGTGGGGAGGAGAGACGTGTCGCTGATTCCGTGTGCTGGAACGCCGCCGCCGTACGAGGTCGCGTGTGCTTTGACACCCGGAGGCTTCGGGCGACAACACGGAGGGACGCTGTAAGGGTGCGTGACAGTTATTGTCCGTTTCATCGCAAGGGACGCAAATGCCACACTCCCGTCCAGTGACAGAATGCCTGATACAAACCGCTTTATAGAGATCAAGGAACGATTAACAGGTGCATAGGGAGTGAAAGAAGTATAATGAGCGTCGTCTAGGCGTCAGCCTCGAGGAGCGCGCGGTAGTGCATCGCGGCGGGGGTACCCTGGCGGACGCTGCGCTTGTTCTTACCGCCGAGGCCGGGGAGGAGGCAGCGGAGGTCGGTGAGGGCCCAGATGCCGGTGGCGGCGCAGCCGGGCTTGTCGGTGGGGCGGCAGATGCCGAACTCGAGGTCGAGGGCCTCGCCGGTGCCCTGGAGCGCGCACTTGAAGGCGAGGCAGCCGGCGGCCTTGAGGCCGAAGGGGATGCCGCAGATGCACTGCTTGTCGGTGGGGCCGGCGCACTTGGCGTCCTGGATCGACGAGATGACACACTCGAACGCGCACTCGGGCAGCTTGCCGAGGTCCGGCAGGCCGAGGTCGGGGCACATCTGCTTGGCAATGTCGAGCGCGGGGATCGCGTCCTTGTGCTCGCACTTGCCCAGCAGGCACTGCGTCGCCGCGTTCACGAACCGGTCGTCGCAGATGCACTTCGGGTCCAGCGGGTTCGTGCACCCCTCAACCGCCTTGACGGACGACAGGACACACTGCATCGCGCATGAGGAGAGCTTGGAAAGGCTGCACGTCAGCGGGCGATATACGGGGCTGCTGCAGATGCTCACTTAGGAATAGAGCCGCCGCCACCACCACCGCCAGCAGCGGAGGACTGGGCGGGGGCGGCACTGCCGCTGGCGCTGGGAGCAGCACTGGCACTGGGGGCGGCACTGCCACCGGGCGAGGTGCTGGCGCTGGGGGTAGCATTGGCGGTAGCGCTGGCGGGGGAGCTGGCGGGGGAGCTAGACAGGGCCAGGGCGGGGAAGGAGAAGGCGAGGGCCGCGACGGAGATGGCGAAGAACTTCATTGTGCCGAAGGAGAGAGCGAACGGTCAGTCAAAGGAGTGAAGATGGGCTGTGGGGAGCTCCCGGCCCGTCTCGCGCGGTGTTTATATGCTCGCCGGATCCTGTCTGTAGCCTGTTGGCTGTAGGACGACCGTGGCTGCCGACCGTTCCGCAGACACTCGGAAAGACTAGATACTAGCAGCATAGCCCACGGCTCGGCCAGACGAGGCTTGGACCAGAACGCAGAGAACACCAGGTGCGGAGCGACAGGCTGTGTCAGTTAGAAAGGCGTTAGTTCGCCAACTAGGACGCCAGGAATGCCAGGAATGTCTGCCTGGCCCAGCCAGCCCACGGGGTCCCCAATGACCGAGCACTCGTGCGCAGCATGTGCAGCCCAGCTGCTGCCATGCCGCCTGCTGGTATCCCTCCGGCGGGGTACGCAAGCCCACCTCCGTCAGGCCCGGCATGCAGGCATAGCGGGCACGCGGTCGGGCATGGCCTTGCGAGGGTGTTCGCTGTCCCTGATCGGGCTGTGCCGCGCTGCTAGCACCGAGTGGGCTCGATGGCTCGAGTAGGCCGTTGCGCGAGGTGCGCTTCGTATGTTTGTTCAGCAGCGCGCAGCGCGTGCGCGTAGTACGTAGGAGGCCATGTGCCGGCTGCGTTCTACGTCCCAGTCAGCTAGTCAGCCGGGCGACTCCGCTAGTCGCCCAATTAAGCCGTGAGTGGGACTCGGGACTCCCTGCTGGGATCCTGGGAGGTCATGGGCGGGGCGGCCCTGCACTACTGAGGCCCATCGGAAGCCGTCGACGTCAAGCGCTATTCACTGGTCCGCGCTTGACGCTGCTAGTCGCGTGGTCAGCTGACGATTTGGAATCCCAACGCTGCTACCAGCAAGACCGAGAGGGCTCCGCAGCACGGAACGGCGCCTCGCCGTGTGCGCCGACGCCTACCGACGCTTTCGAACGTTGCGATCGACGTCAGACGCTCTCCAGGGCGCCTCATTGCAGCTGTGTCGTGGGTCGCTCGGACCATAGTCGAGTGGGCCACGAAGAAGCTGTACACTATCGCCCGCGCCAGCCGAGAGTGGACTAGGGGGTTACGCTGCTTGTCGCTCGCGCACGTGCAGTGACGTCGAGGGCCGAGTGGACGAGCAGGCAGCGGGTGCTAGCGTCGACCGTGGCCAGAGAGGAATGCATGGCACGCTGCCCCCAACGGCGGATTCGTAGCAGTGGGCGGCTCGTGCGGAATCGGCAACGTCCGCCGGACCCCGGTTGGCCGGGCACGACGGCCGGCAAATTCATTCCCGGCCCTGCTTCCTTCGGTAAACGAGCGAGCGAGCTGGCCTGGGTAGCGTCGACCGCTCCACCGTCCCAACAGGCGAATGCACCGCAGAAAAACTGGATCTATGAAGCTATGAGACTATGAGACTATGAGGCTATGGGGCTATGAAAACTTATGAAACGGGAACGAGCGAGGGCGAGAGTCCGGCAGACAACACCTACAACCGCGCGGCCTCGCGGCGGGGCTTGACGCCGGGCGACTGCGCGCGCACGACGCCCTCCTGGCTCGTGGTCGCGATGAGGACGCCGTCCTCGGTGTACACGCGGCCGGTGATGTACCCGCGGCCGACCTTGAGGTCGACGATGTGCGCCTCGAGGACGTGCAGGAGCGGCTGCGTGCCGTCGTAGCCCTCGGGGAAGGGGTAGTAGTGGATGGTGTGGTCGATCGTGGCGACCATGCCGAGCTTGGGGTCCGAGTCGACGCCGAGCCCAATCGTGCGCCCTGCCGTCGCAATCGCCTGCGTGTCCGTCACGTACCCAATCATGGCGCGGATCTCGTTCGGCGTCAGCGCGCGGCTGTCGCCCATGTGTGGCTGCAGCCACACGGCGCGCTGGTTGAAGTACTTGCCCTCCTGCGGGCGGCCGCTGAAGGCCGTGAGCGGGCGCTCCTTGGATGCGAAGAAGCGCTGCCGGTTCTCCTCCGTGTCCGCGATGCTGCCGTCAGCGCTGCTCTGCCTGGGGCTCGCTCACCGCACGCCAAAGTCGCCCATGACGGTGATGTGGTCGTTCCAGCGGTTGTCGTACGCGGCGTGGAACGGCTTGATGTCCTCGGGGAACTCGCGCTGAAAGCGCTTCGTGCCGCTGTTGGCGCGCGGCGGCAGCGAGAACGAGCACGTCAGCGTGAAAATGGTCTCGCTGTCCTGGATCGCGTGCACGAGGCGCGTGCTGTAGCTCTTGCCGTCGCGCAGCCGCTCGACCGCGTACGTCACGGTCTTGCGCGAGTCGCACGGCAGCAGGAAGTAGCAGTGCGTCGAGTGCAGGTCCATGCCGTCGACCGTCTCAATCGCGCTCATCAGCGCCTGCGCAATGATCTGGCCCCCGAACACGCCCCGGTTCCCCGGCGGCGTCCACAGGTTCACCGCGCTGAAGCACTCGAGCCCCAGCAGGCGCGCGCCCGTCGGCACGACCTTGAGCGAGTCGTACATGAGGATTCCGTTGGGGGGCATGGCGGTGGCGGCGACGGGGCGAGGCGAGGCGAGGCGAGGCGAGGCGAGGCGAGGCGAGGCGAGGCGAGGCGAGAAGAGTCGAAAAGCAGACCACAGCAAAAAGTGGAGAACGCGCGAGATCTCCCCGGTCGACAGGTCTTATAGTTCCCGAGATCACTCGGCATCGGACATGGCCGCCGGCCCGTGTCGATCACCCTCCACCGCCCCACCCACGCACCCACGCCTGTGCAACCACCGATTTCCGATGCACGACGCTGGGGTCGAGAAAAGGGACGCCGCTCATGCATGCATGCTCTACTGCTTGTACCGCTCCAGGTCCAGCTTGTACTGCGCCTGCACCAGCTCGTCCATCTCCTTCTTCGTCACGGGCACGATGCGGCACAGCTCCTCCAGCACCTGCTCCGTGATGGAGAGCACAAAATGCGTGTCGTTGTCCAGGATGTGGTACTCCTCGTAGTAGTCGTGTTCGGCCGACCAGGACGAGTAACCGATGTCGCTGTCGACATCATGCAGGTCGTTTTCGTCGAACACCCTCCAGTCGCTGAACTGCGGGTTCGAATTGACGCTGCCCGTCTCCGTGATCCATTGCCGGGTCCTCTCGCTTAGGACTGAAGAAGCGTCGCTGTCGTGACCATCGCCGTCCGCATCCTCATCGGAGTTGCTGGCTTCGTCGTCTGCATGAGAAGCTGCGTCGCTGCCGTCCTCGCCGACGGCGGCGACACCCGTCTCGGTGCCTTCATCTGGAGCGTGCGGAGGCTGTTCTTCGTTGCTGCCATCGGCCTCGCTGGCGCTCTCTTCGGCCCCAGAGCCCTCCTCCGTCCCGGTGTCTTCTTCTGCGCCGGAGTCCTCCTCTGTGGCAGTACTGTCCTCTTCGCTGGAGCTGCCTCCGTTGTCCGGCGAGGAGTGCCAGTGGGGGTCGAAGCCCGCTTGTGAGTGGCGCAGCATGCGGCGCCACAGCCCCTTGCTCTTCGGTCTCCTTTCCTGCTCCTCAGCCGTGAAATCGAGGTACTTTGCCAGGTTGTCCGGGGACACCGACTGCTGCCGGATGCTGAGGGCCAGCTCTGGAGGCAGGCCCTTGCGCATGAGGCACGCCTCGATGTCTGCGTCCCACCGATCCTGGATCGGGGTCGGAAGCCTCTCCTTCACCGGGGCATCGGCATTGACCGCGCCCAGGCGCGTGACGCCGGCTGCCATGAAGTCGACGAGCGTCTGCACACCGGCCAAGTCTGCATTGACGCGGCGCTCAGACCACTCCTCCCTGGGCGACTTCGCCTCCGGCTCCGGCTTGGGGTCCTCGTACTGATCCCCCAGGACCATGTGGCGGAACTTGTGGGGCGGTGGGGGACGCAACTCGTCATCCGTGATGCGCAATGCCAGCACGTCGTGGATGTCGAGGTCTTTCACGCGCGAATACGGCAGCCCAGACCGGCCCTGCACCGGCAGACCGAGGTCGACGAGGTCGCCGGCGTTCGAGAGCTCCACCGCTATCCGGCCTCGGGCGAGGACGTACATGCGCGCGTACTTGCGGTCGACGACGACGGAGCCATATACGGAGCCGCACATCTCATAGAGATTCAACAGGTTGGCGACGGCGGCGGCAAAGGTCTTCCGCGCCTTCTTGCGAAGGAGCGGCAGCTGGGCGTCACGCATGACCCGCTCGGCGTCGGCGGGTCGGAGGCACCGGAACAGATGGTAGGGCTAGAGTCAGCAACGATGGCACCGTGCACTCACGACCTCGCCTTGCTCCAGCCACCGCTGCCTGAACGCGTCTTTATCTTCGACGTCCTCATATTCACTGCGTAGAACGGTCTCACAGGCGTCAAGCTTCTCCTGCCCTTCCAGACTGTTCCACAGCGCCTCATCGTACGCCTCGTACAAGCGGTCGGCCTCGTCATACCCCATACTTGGCCACGCAGCCATCTCCAACGGACACTCGGCCAGCACTGACGTCGACTGCAGGCGGCTGCGCGCGACGAGGAGAAGGTCAGGCCGTCTCGGGCCGTCTCTGTAACGCAGATGTGACCTGCCCCAGCTGCGATAGTCCTTGTCGAAGATGCCTTTGTATAGCTGGGTACAGAGCGTATCCTCAAAGAGCGTGTCGTCGCCGACTGCAATTTGATGGAGCGAGAAATGCGTGCGCAGGAGCAGCGACTTTTTCAAGTGACGGTCATCGAAGAATCTCCTCAGACGCTCGTCTAGTCCATCGGCAGGCTCATGGTATTGAAGTTCGGTCGTTTCGAAGTGCTCTTTGGTGAGGAACAGGCTGAGGATGCGATGAAAGTTGCGCCGCAGCCTGAAGTCGCCAACCCAACGGCTGGTGAAGTCCCAGTTGAGCCCTCTGATGATATCATTGGCGGGGTAGGCCAGTACCCGCTCAACCGACAGAGGTTGTTTGCACTGTAAATGGGCGAGGAAGAGATCACTCCGAGCGTTATCCGGATAACGGACGGAGGGACGCGGTGGTTTCGGGGTCCGGCCGTTCGTCTTCCGGTTCCTCAAAGGTCCCCTGCAATTCGGGCTATGATCGTAAAATACGTCTTCGACGAGCGTGACCTCAAACTGCCCGAGATCAAAAGCGCTGAGGTCCGGCATGGTGGGCCGGCGAGAGTTGATGAAGAGGGAGTGAAGGGGTAAGTGATGCTTCGCTGTCTAGGGAGCTTTTAAACGTCATCCGAGCTAGGCACGGGCAGCGGACCGTTAGGCCTTGGCGGTGCACAGAGGGCGGTGCAGAGAAGAGAGGGCGGTGAACGGAGATGCATCAAACAACGGCAAGAATCAACTTACCCCGCAGACAAGAATGTCCTGAACCCGAGTCAAGGCTCTCGAATCTGCAACTCGGCACGTAGTGCCAAGCGCATAGGGAGCCTCCGGCTTATATCAAGGTCTGGATATCGCTCTGCCCCCCGACCGGGTACCGCAAATCAATGGGGGTGATAAGCAGGGGCCAACACTTGAACTCTCCTGGAGACAGAGGTATCGGCAGGTCAGGGGGTGGTCGGGATAGAGAAGAAGGCGCAGAGGATGAAGGGAGGGGGTGTAGGGGATGGGGGTGAGGGAGGGCTGTTAGTGCTGTCAGTGCGTCGAGTGACAGAGGCCGTGGCAAGGTTGGACAGAAGGTGTGGGCCACGGGAGCCGGGGATATCTGATGGCGCCGAGAGAGCAGGGGAAGGAAATGAGCAACGGCCAACGAGCAAAGAGTGAAGAACAAGAGCAAAGAAGGAGAGCGACGGAAAAGATGTCATCCGGCAAGAGTTTGGTGCGAGACGGGCAAGCGGACTTGCCGAGCATGTCCGTCAGTCGGCCTCCACCGTCACCCGCTGGCTGACCTCCACTCGTCCACTCGTCCATCCTCCACCTCGACACCCACAGCCACAGGATACTAACCACCCCTCGCATTCTCCGGGAGCCTCCTGCACTCCATTCCAGACTGTCACCATGTCTCAAGCATCACCTATATCCGACAGATTATCCAGATACGCGTATTCTCCTTCGCAGCGCACAACCCGCAAGCGTCCCCGGCCCCTGCCTGTCAAGGAGGAGTCGCCTTCCTCCTCGGACTCTGACGACAGTGGCGACGACTACAACAGCAGCCCAAGCGACAGTGATGCCGAAGCTCCTCGCGTGAGAGCGTCAAAGAAGAGAGCTGATGGCTCCGTCATCAAGTACGGCTGGCCGAAGGATGTCAAGGTCGCCCACCCTTCCAAGTACGAGGACTACCCCGAGCTCGACGACCTCCTGAAGCCCGGCCTAGACTGTGAGGATACCGCTCGAGCTGCAAACTGACAGCAGTGGTCTTCATTGGCATCAAGTTTGTTGGTTCTGGAGTCTGAGCTGACAAGCAGCCCGGGGAAGAAGTCCTCCCTGGAAGGCCACTTCTTCGCGCACTCGACCAACAAGTTCTGGGTAGGCACTGAGATAAGGCTGAGCTCTGACGCGGAACAGCGGTCCCTGTACGGATGCGGTTTGACACCCCGCCTCTTCACACCCTATGAGGACTTGAAGCTCCCCAGCCAGTGCAACATTGGCCTGACAAACCTCGTGGATCGTTGCACGTCAATGGTAAGCAGGTCGACCAAGCTGAGCTGATGAGCTGATATCCAGGCATCAGAGCTCACCGCCTTGGAGCAGCGTATTGCAGTCTATCCGCTTGCGAAGAAGCTGTCCGAGAACGGCCCCAAGGTGGCTTGCTTTGTCGGCAAGGGCATCTGGCAGCAGTTTGAGTCCATCGTGAAGAAGAGCGCAACACCGGCTTGCGCACCGGATGCTGAGGTGAAGCACGAGGACGAGGCTGGCCCCAGCCAAGGCACAAACCGGACACCGCGCGTTATCCGCTACCGCTTACAGGACGGACAGGTGACTGAGGACCGAACCTCAGGTGTGAGCAGTCAAGTCGAGGCCGAACCTGAGTCGCCGCCGTCTTCGACGGCATCTATCGGGGAAGTGGAGATGGGACTTCTGGATGATGGTCTTGACGAGCCCATCACTCCTATGCGGGACCCGCGTAGCCCAACGAAAACCCCGACACCGCGACAGAAGAAGGGCAAAGCTAAAGCGACCCCCAAACCGAAGCCGCCGAAGAAGCCCTTCCTCTGGGATGCTCCCCAGATGTACCGACTTCCGTCCACAGCCGAGGGCGGATATACCTACCTCTGGGTAGTTCCAAACACATCTGGGCTGGAGCGTTCCACGCTCGGCGAGCAGATCGAGCATTTCTCGGCCCTGAAGCGACTGGTTGACAGGCGCCGGCGCGGCGAGGGCCCGCTTGCCCCGGACGAGGACGGCAACGAACTCGCGCCTGTCGAGGACGTGTTCTGGGACATTGACCTGGACGCGGTCAAGCAGACGTGCGAAGACGAGAAGGACAAGAGGCGTGCGACCAAGAAGCGCAAGTAGGATCTCGACCCGGATCCGACGCCGCCGACCCTGACTGTATCCCACGAACTTAGCCCCTCCGTTCCTTCCGAACACTGTATGCAGCTGTAGCCCCCTCGCAACAATTGTCGCAAACTTCAAGCGCGAGGCCGGCACGGCAGCTGAGCCTGCGCTCGTAACGGTGAGTGAGCCTAATGCACGGCAGTTCCCAACAACGGTCTCTTGGCACAGGTGCGGTGTTGGGCTAGCTGCGCTGGGCAATTGACGCGGTATACGTGTGCCAAGTGTGCGCTGGGGTTCGGACCCGGGCGCGTGGGTGTTCACATGGTGGATTCCATTGCAGCGGAAGCTCACCGGGATGCTCTTGGCCAGCGAGCCAGCGATGCGAGATGCTTGAGGATTGTGCGCGCCAAGCCTGGCATTGGCACGCGCGAGCCGTGCCGCATGTCGCGCGAAGGCGGCCCCCAGTCCTCGTCGCCCACGCGCTAAACGCAAAATGCCTCACCAGATCCACCTGCATTCCTCACCTCGCCGACGTCACTGAGTCTTCCGATTGAGGCACAGGGCGGGGGTCCTAACTGCACCTGCAGTATGGTTTTGACTCGCAGCATCCGATCTCGCACATTGCACAGCGGGTGCACATCCGCCGCTGGAGCCGGCCCATCTCGCGTGCCATCCCGAGGGCCCCAGAACTATGTTCTCCCCTTCGGCCCTCGAGGGCACAGAGGAGGCCCAAAGCCCAAGGCGGAGAGACTGGGGGCTGACGGCAGACAGCCATGATGCTGCACATCGGCTTGTTACCCGAACGATCTGTCTCGGCGTCACAGAAGGGGCGCGAGTCAGCGTCAGCCGCGGCATGCCTCCCACGGATGCGGTGCGGGGCAACACGAGTCCTGCTGTGGCTCCCTCTGCTCTGAGGCATTTATTGCGTATATAAGCAGAGCCGCAGCATGCCTGGGGCCCACAAACTGAAGACAAACCAAGACCCCACACTTACCTAGAATGAAGATCGCCCTAGTATCGCTCCTTACTTCCGCTGCGCTCGCCTCGGCGGCGGCGATCGCGGACCCCGTCGCCGAGTGGGAGCACCAGTTCCTCGCGCGCCAGGACTGGTTGCACGACAACTCGTCCCTCAAGTTGATCGGTTTCAAGCGGTGAGTTCTGCACCAGCGTCCTGGACGCACTAGGCGCACTCTCTGCTGCGCATCTCGCGCATGGCTGACATCAGCATTGATATGAACGAAGAGGAGCGTTCGTCGCTGGACGCCGCCACGCGTCGCGACCCAGCGGAGTGGAGCGAGCTGTCGTTGCGCTCCTCTGCCTTCTGGCACCCCGAGGCGCGCGAGCTGCGCGTCTACTTCCCCGTGCGCGACGCGCTGCTGTACCACGGGCGCAGCCTCGTCGAGGTGAACGAGCGGGGTGAGCTGGCCGAGCGGGCGCTCGACGGAGACTACCGGGTGCTCGGGCGGCGCGCGACGGCCGACGTGCACGGCGTCGACACCAACGTGATTCGCGACGGGCTCGTGCTGCTGTCGACGCCGCACGCGCACGCGTACAAGCGCGCAGACAACGTGCTCGTGTACGACTTTGGCATGCGCGACGCGCAGCACCACCACGACCATACACTCGACGCGCGCGACAAGAAGGGCAAGGTGTCGTGCTACAAGAACCACGGGGGCAAGATCTGCTCCTTCCTCCCTGGCGTGCGCCAGAACCGGTGCGCCGCGCCGAGCCGCTCCGCGAAGGGCTGCGTCGACTACAACGGCTTCTGGCCTGTGAGTTCTTAGCGCTGGAGAGCCGCGAGGCGCCAAAGCACGCTGACACACAGTTGACCGACTGCAAAGGCCAGAGCAAGAGGGGCTTCGTCGGGAGCGACTGCCAGGTTGCGCTCGCGCGCGGCCAGTGCTGGAACGAGATCATGTAGCGCGGTCCAGTTCCCTACGGACGCTCCCTCCGACAGTGCAAGCAACAATGAACAGTATAATGTAATCTCGAAAGACTAGCTAGTAGTGCAAAGCAGTAGTGCTCGGAAGATCGTCAATATGCAGAAATCACGAAATGACGCTCCGGCCCCGGACCCACCCTGTGCAGCCCGGCTATCATGGCTATCAGCGGGGGCCAATCGGCGCCCCTCTGTGCCCGCAAGCGCGAAGGAGAATGGCCCGAAAGCGCCGAGGTGGCCCAGACACCGGTGCGCCCAATCGTAGGAAATGCACCAGACATGCCAAGGATGCAAGCTACGTCGCTGTGCGCCGTGCGCCGCCAAAGGGGGCGTAGGGAGCGTATACTCTCTGGGCGGGTGCGACTCTGCTCCGGCCGGAGGCAGGAGGCAGGCGGGCGTGTCAGGGGAGTGAGGCGTCCTGGCGCACGCCTCAGCTTGGCTGTGCAGCCCGGCGCGGGCAGAGGAGCTACAGCAGAGACGACGGGCAGCCCTGGTCTCAAAACATTGGGCGATTGGCCAGCCCGCTGCCCCCCATGCCCCTCACGCGCCGCCCCTCGCCGTCACGGCTGCCGGTGGAGGCTCTCACGGGCAGCAGTAGGCTCGGCGTGCGCGGCGGACAGCGCCAGCGCCATCAGCGTATAGCGATACCCGGTCGATCGCCAGGGAGCCGGGGAGGGAGTCTCGGCTGGATTCTGGGAGATTTTACAGTTTGCGAGGGGAGGCGTGCCACATCTGGGCCGCTCATTGGATCCGAGGGCAGGAACACTTTGTCGAGGTTTAGGCGGGCTTTAGCCAGCTGCCAGGGTGCCTTTTGCGAACCAAGGGGACCGGGGACAGGGGAGTGTGGAGGAGCGAGGGGAGCAAGGGAGGGGTTAGTCGTGGCTTGGTCGGGGCCAGGTGCGGGGCTGATGTTGCTGTCGTGCAAGGAGGGAGCGATTGGTGCAAACACGCAACAGTGGAGATAATCGGCCCACAGCGCGGACGGTGATTCGCAGGCGCGGGCCGGGCGCAGGGCCCAGTCTGGGGCTCACTCTTGCCGAGCGGGGCCACGTGATCGCCTAAGTTGGCCGGCCCTCCACTCTCCAGTCTTCGTCTTCGCTCGGCAGCTCAGCTCCTCTCTCGGCCTCTCGGGACGAGCTGTCTTTGCAGCCTCCAGCCTCCCTCCCATATAACTCTCACAGCCCCGCCGCAGCTTTTCCTCTTCTTTTCCCTTCCCCAGATCATCCCTCCCGGCGTCCCCTGTTGTCTGCTACACAGCATCTGTATCTAGCCTAGCCCTCCACCCACCCTCCTTCCAGACAACACGACCACAATGGGCAACTCCAAGGACGCCCAGGCCGCGGCCGCCGACCGCGTCAAGCACCACGGCGCCCAGCTCGCCCCCTTCTCCAACCCCAACCACCTCAAGTTTGTCGCCAAGCTCCCCAAGGGCCTCCCCGTGCATATCACCCCGCTCAACCCCGTCAACTTCCTCCTCCGCTCCGCCTTCATCCGCCCCCACCGCGTCGCCCTCAAGCACCCCGCCATCGGCGTCGAGTGGACCTACTCCGAGTGGTGAGTTGCTCTTTGGTGCTCGGGGTATTTCTGGCCCCGATCGCCGATCGCACAGCATACGCAGGCGCAGCATCCAGCGCCCCGGCGGCGTCGGCGTCGGCCGGCGCCATATCGCCGGCACGGCCTCCACCTGCGGCGTCCACTGCGATAGCGCGCGATAAGTGGCCCGCGTTCGCGGGGTTTCGTCTCTGGCCAGTCGCAGACGCCCGCTGCCGCTGGGACGGACGCCACGGACGCGAGCGATGCGCGCTGCGATGCGGGGCCGTGGCCTACCCTTGCAGGGGGCCACTGCCGCAGCGTCGAATCAGCAGGTGGAGTCGCACATTAGCGAGATTTGCCCGACATTTCCTCCGCTAGCCGAGCGACGCTGGCTCCGGATCTGCCTCCACCTGTGCCGCTTGGGCGCAAACTCTGTGCTCCAAGATTCGTGCGCGTACGTGCGCATGGCTCAGAGTTCGCACGCATGGAGCCCCCGCCTGCACTGCTTCGCCCCGCTTCGCTTCGCAGAATCTTCGCATGAACCCACGCTGACTTGTGCAGGGCGATGCGCGTGTGCGCGCTCGCGTACGCGCTCAAGAAGCGCGGGATCAAGCGCGGGGACCGCGTCGCGGTCATCTGCCCGAACGTGCCGATGATCCTGGACATGATCCAGGCGTGCCCTGCGATCCACGCGATCGTGGTACCGCTCAACATCCGCCTGACGGTGCCCGAGGTCGACTACATCCTGGAGCACTCTGGGTCCAAGCTGCTGATTGTGGACCACGAGTTTGCGCACCTCGCCAAGAACTTCAAGGGCGAGGTCATTGTCAGCAAGGACTCGGGCGGGCGCGACCCGACGGACGCGTACGAGCAGTTCATCGAGACGGGCAAGTACGACGCCGACTTTGTCGGGTGGCAGGGCCTCGAGCTCATCGACGACGAGGACGCCGGGCTCGCCATCTGCTACACGTCGGGCACGACGGGGCGGCCCAAGGGCGTGCTCACGACGTTCCGCGGCACGTACCTGGGCGCGCTCGGCAACGCGTTCAGCGCCAAGATGGACCACGAGTCCAACTACCTGTGGATCCTGCCTGCGTTCCACGCGCTCGGGTGGTGCTTCCCGTTCGCGATCACGGCGGCGACGTCGGGGCAGGTGTGCCTGCGCTCTGTCGGCGACTACAGCCCGATCTGGGAGGCGATCGGCCGTGATAAGATCACGGTGTACTGTGCTGCGCCGACTGTGCAGATCGGCATCATCAACCACCCGGCGGCGCGCCCCGTGGACCACGACATCCGCACGCTTGTCGCCGGCGCGGCGCCGAGCGCGTTCCTCATCAACACGCTCGAGACCAAGCTCAACATCAAGGTCGTGCACGTCTACGGGCTGACCGAGACGTACGGGCCGATCACGAACAACGTCGAGCAGCCCGAGTGGAAGACGGAGCTGACGCAGGACGAGTTCTACAAGCGCAAGGCGATGCAGGGCCACGCGTTCATCACGGCCGACGAGTGCCGTGTGATCCGGCCCGAGTCGAGCGCTGCGGACGGGTACGAGGACGTTGCGCCGGACGGGCACGAGGTGGGCGAGATTGTGATGCGCGGCAACATTGCGCTGAAGGAGTACTGGAACGACCCGGAGGCGACGGCCAAGGCGTTCGAGGGCGGGTGGTTCCACTCTGGCGACCTGGCCGTGCGCATGCCGTACGGCATGATCTCGATCCAGGACCGGAGCAAGGACATCATCATCTCTGGCGGCGAGAACGCGAGCTCGCTCTCGATCGAGGCCGCGATTTACCAGCACCCCGACGTGCTCGAGTGCGCCGTCGTCGCGCGCCCGCACGAGAAGTACGGCGAGCGCGCACACGCCTTCATCATCCTGCGCCCCCACGTCCTGCCCAAGTGGGACGGGCGCCCGGACGCGTTCGCGGCCGAGCTCAAGGAGTTCTGCAAGCCGCTCCTCCCCGGCTTCGCCCGCCCCGAGTGGGTCGAGATCACCACCGATCTCCCCAAGACGAGCACGGGCAAGATCCAGAAGCACGAGCTGCGCAAGCGCTTCCCGCGCATTGGTGTGCAGTAAGCGATGCCGACGAGGCGCGCGCCGACGCCGCAGGCGGAGGCTCGCGCTGAGGAGGCTGGCCGAGCCCGGGCCGGCGCGCCTCGACGGCAAGCCGAGCCCCGGCCGTGTGAGCCAGAGTGTAGCAGAAGGAGAGCGGCGTCTCGCCGCGGACTGCCCCGCAGGCGGGCAGTCGGCACCGCACCCAGTGCCAGTAGTGTGCAACTTGAGTTCGTCTGAAGTCGTCCGAAGTTGTAGGAAAAACGTCAAGGCGCAAGAAGTGATTCCTCGTCAGTCATTCGTTATATCTTGATTGTAGGCCGCGCGAGCGGAGATACCATGCATGGGTTGGATCGACGCGCTGGCCGAGCGAGCACAGCGAGCGCAGCGAGCTGTGCGAGTGGAGCAAGTGAAGGGAGGGTGGGTGGGTGGCGGGGCTGGTGGGCCAGAGTTGCTATGGCCGCCTCTGCTGGCTGGGACAGTCAGTCCAGCCTCCCCCCATTCTACTAGCTCGGGCAAGACCAAGTGCAGCCAGCGAGAGTGAGAGCTATAGCTGCATGAGTTTTCGGCGCGAGACGCTTGCGCGCGCGCGGGATATAATCTATGAGGACTGTACAACCGGAAAGAAACGTAAGGAGCGTGGAGGCGTGGGTGTGCCCTGGGGGCGGGTTTTGCATAGGCTGGGCGCTGGGCGCGGGTTGTGAGAGGGAGGGTGAGTGTTCGGCTAGTGTCGGCGTCGGTGTAAGTGTCGGGTGCGTGTCGGGGTGGGCATCGGAGGCGAGTCGGTGTGGAGAGAGCGGCAGGCGTGGCTACAGGTACCCCGCCTGGAAGTGGGGGTTCCTGTCGAGTTCGGCCGCGAGGCCCGCCATGCCGGCCCACCTGCACTCGGCCTCTACGCGTCTGCGTCTTCCGTCAAGCAGCGGCCACGCGCCGCTGCACAGGCGGCTCGCGATGGCGTGCCACGCGCCCGCGTCGCGCTGCAGCAGCACCGTGAGCTCGGTCGCGACGCCGGCGGCGGACGGGCACGTGCTTGCGCGTTTCCGCCTGCTGGTCCCGCTTGCGCCGGAGCGCTGCGAGCTCTCGCGCGACACGCTCGCGCCGGACCAGCCGCCGCTGCCGCTGTGCGCGTACGACGAGTGCCCCGAGTTGGAGGCGGAATAGCTGTACGCACTCCCCGGCCAGGCCGGGCTCGGGCTCGCGCGCTCGCCCACCGGCCGCGCGGACAGGGACGGCAGCTCGGCAAGCGGCGGCAGCGGCGTCGGGCAGCTCGAGAGCGGCGCGCGCCGCGGCCGCAGCGCAGGTACGGGGCTCGCGCGCTCCTGCTCCATGACTTCGAGGTACTCTTCTCTGTCTGTCAGCGGTGCTCCTTGTGCTGTCTGCGCCTCGGCGTGCGCTAACCACTGACACGCTCGCCAGCTCGCCAGCTGCGCTGGCTCGCGACTCGCGGCGCCACTCACTGGAAGAAGCGGTACGACGGGTTGGGGTCGTACTCAAAGTCGGACTCTGCGTCCTCTGCCGACTCTGCGCTCTCGCCGTCCGTCATGTCCGGCCCGTCTGGGGCGCCCTCGTAGGCCGCTGTCGAGTACACTGAGTTCACGCTGTCGGCCGAGCCGGTCAGCACGCTGCTGGCGGCCGAGTATGGGCGCAGCGCGTCCTCGACGAACTGGACGAGGCGGCCGCCGGCGGGGCGCAGCGTGTCGAGCGTGAGCGTGACCGTGTGCGTGTTGGGGTCGGCGTCGAGCGAGAACGCGAAGCGCAGCGTCACGAGCGTGCTGCTCTCGGTGCTGGGGCGCATCTGGTGCCCGACGACGACGGGCGCGAAGGGCGCGTCGGCCGACTTGCCTGTTTGGGACGGGCGCCGCCGCGGCATCGGGCCTGGCACGCGCGGAGACACGTCCTCGTCGATGCTCGTGAAGCTCGCGACCGACGGCGAGGGCGCATGCGCCAGCCGCAGCGACGGCGACGGCGACGGCGCAAGCGACGCGTGCGACCGGTGCGTCCGCAGCGAGCGCGGTACGTTCAGCGGCGCGGTCGGCCGCGCCCCGAACGACGCAGAGTGGTGCGACCCGAGCGACGAGCCCAGCGACGAGCTGAGCCCCGAGCCGGACCCCGCGCCAAAGCCGGCGCCGAGCCCCGGCGGCGCGGCGTTCTCAGCCGTGATTGTCAGCGACGACCGGCCCGTGCCGCTCGTGAGCCGGTGGCGGTGGTATGCGATGTCGATGTCGAGGCCGTCCTCGCGCTCGCGCGGCCGCTCTGGCCGCTCGGGCGGGCTGTGCTCGGGCTCGGGCTCGGGCGTGCGGGGAGTGCGCGGCGTGACGGGTGTCTGCGGGCCGGCCGAGCTCTGGCTCGAGGGCGAGCGCGAGAGGCTGGCCCCGTGCGCGGGCGCGGGCCCGACCGCGCTCACCGAACCGACGTGGGCTACTGCCGGAGCCTGCGACACAGACACGGACGGCTTCGGGCCGTGCCCCGCGTACTTCTGCGCGAGCGCCTGCTGCGAGCTCTGCCGTGCCGGCTGGTGGTACTGCTGGTACTGCTGGAAGCCGCGGTCCTGGGGGAACTGCAGCGACTGGTGGGGCTGGTGGGACTGGTGGGAGGGAGCGTGGGACCAGTCGACAGACTGGCCGGGCTGGAACGGCCTGCGCGGGTTGCTCTTTGGCGAGCGCAGGAGCTGGATCTCGACCTTCTCCTCCTCGAACGCGGGGCCCTCGAGGGGCGCCTCGACGCGGCGCGGCGCTGCTGCCGGCGCCGTGGCCATGGAGGAGAGGCTCGGGCGGCGCGCCGCGCCTGGCGAGCCCGCCGCGGACCGCAGCGACGACTGGCGCGACGGGTACTGCGCGCACTTCTGCCGCCCCGCTGCCGCCGCCGACGGCACGTGCGAGATGGACGCGTGCTGCATGTGCGCCGTTGCGTCCAGCGGCGTGCGCACCACGGTCGCGCCCTGCCCGAGGCCGGGGTTGGCGTACGAGTGCGCGTGCGACTGCGAGTACGAGCGCTGGATCGGGCGCGCCATTCTGCGCTTGAAGCTCGACAGGCGCCCGAAGGTGCTGCTGGGCGAGGGGGGAGAGGGGGGTGGTGGGTCGGTCGCGGGCACAGGGGCGACAGAAGCTGAAAGAATGGCGGGAGTGCACACGGGAGAGCGAGACGCGGGAGACACGGCGGCGAACGGGTCGGGGTCGGAGAGGTGGCAGACGTCGGGGGAGGGCGTGGGGGTTAATATGAGCGTGCTCGCCTGCGTCGTCACGGTGGGAGTGGGTGTGGGCGAGGGGGAGAACGAGGAAGCAGTGGAAGAAGTCAGCGACCAGGACCGGCCCTTCTTCTTTCCAACGCTGCCTTTCGACATGGCCGGCGGTCGTTGCGCTGGGTACTGGCTGGTTCAGTGAGCTGCGAGAGCGGGCCGGCTAGCAGCTGGCAGGCGGTCGATGCTGATGGCTAAGAGTCGCGCAGGGAGGGCGGGGGATCCATGCGCCGGGGGAAACACTGGTGCTAGGGTGGGTGCTAGGGACGAGAAGGGGGTCGAGGAACGCGAGGGCCGACCGGCAGGTGTGGCTTGATATATACCTGACACTGCGCACTAGAGTGTCGAGTCTTGTCGGCGGCGCGCGAGCAGAGGAGGATCGATGCCTGCGGTGAGATGTGAAGAGCAAAGAAGCCGGGGTCAGTGCATGTGGGAGTGAGTAGTGTGGGTGTGCGCGATGCACCGGCCCCGTGTCGTTGGGAGACGGCCAGACGGCTGGGTGTGATCGGAGGCCTGCTGTGCTGTGCCGTGCGCTGTGCGTCAGACGCACCTGTGCCCGGTCGCTCGAGCTCCAGGCAGCCTTAGAGCAGCGCGAGATCGGGGGTGTCAGTGTGGTGCCAGCTCACGAGACGGCGGACGCGAGAGGGGACGATAACGATCGCGAGCGGCTCCACCGTGTGCGACCGAGGCGACTGCCAGCCGCCGCCGGCGCCGCTGCAAGCCCAGACGTGAAACGCTTCCGCCCGCTGCATCCGGCCGATTGGGTTATCATGCCGTATCGTCTGCGATATCTTATGCATACTCGAAGCGAGAACCTTGCGCTCGCAGGCGTGGACAATAGATGCATGCGCCGCGCAGCGCAGCGCGCAGGGCAGCGCTGCGCGAAACTCAGCCTCCGGATCTGGCCTGGCCACGGCAAGCGGCACCATGGCAGCACGCGGCACACAGGCTGCGGCGCCGTTCTGCGCCGCCCACCGTACCGTCGTCGAGCACCGAGAGCGCACGGCAAGGCCGGCAGAGGGCCCAGATCGTTCTGTGTCGTCACTGGAACCCGTCTTGCTGTTTCGTCACCAGCACCACTCTGTCGCACCCGGAAACGTGGGTGCCGTTTCCAAGCTTATCCTTGAGCCAAAGCTGACAAAGGCAGAAGCCTGTCGCCTGTCGCCCTTCTCATAGCCCACACGCAGCCTTGGCCTTGGCTCGACCGTCGAGCACACCACAAGCAGTTGGGGTGCACACCGACACACCAACACGGCCGTGGTACGACGTGAATGTGGGTGATCTGGGCCCTCACGCCGGCGCCAGAAAGGGGTTGTCGCACAGAGACCGGCAGAGTGTGCCGTTTCAGCGTCTGGCGCCGTCGCCGCGGCGTCTGACTCGTGCCGTCTGCCTTACCTCGAGTAGCTGTCCTGAGCATGGCGGGCTCCGCATTGCGTGCAGCGTGCAAGTCTGGTCCGCCCTTCCGTACACCTCTCGTATGTGACAATTCAGCCTGCCATGTTCGGGTCGTGGCGCGCGCCCTGCATCGGCCCCCTGGACATGTGCGATGCGGCTGGCTGAGGGGATGCCAGCATGCCTGACGGTCTACAGGACCCACCCAGCAGGCAGGGCAGAGGGCAGGATGAACGTCGCGTCGACCGTGGCTGGTGGCGCTCCGCGTAGCACAGGACGCCACCGCTGAGGCGTCCTGGATCCTGGAGGCGCTCTGGCGGCGCAGCCCCCGGCCAGCTGGTCCTTCGCGCGCCATGGCCGGGCGAGGGTCGCACCCCCGATCTGCGGGCTGTCTGCTCTGTGCAGTGTCCCTCCTCTCCCTGCACCATGTTAGTCCGACGCAATTGCGCTGCAAGCTCTGAGATCCCCATGCTGGGGCTGCAAGGGAGCATGTGGTCAGCGCTGTTGCTCTGGAAGCGGGGCCGCGGCCCATGGAAGCAAGCCCGCGCCGAAACACGACCCCGCCTGGATCGAGCTTGCTGTACGCTCCTGGCGACGGCTCCAGCGTCGTTCCTGCGTTCCTGCGTCGATCAGCGCATGCCGCGCTGCAACACCCACAGACGCTGTCTCTGCCGCGTGTCTCAGCGCGTGCCGTACCTTCTGGTATCCTGGATGGCTTGCTGCTGCTGGGACCGCATCGCAGCGGGTGCCGTAAGTGCCCGGGATCCAGCGTTCTGCCCCTGGCGAGGACTGCACACCGACACGGAAGATCGGAAAGAAGACACGCTGAAGCACTGTGGAGCAGGGGAAGAGCCAGGGCAAGGGGCACGCGCTAGGGGACGACGTCGCGGCGAGGCCAGCTCGACATGTCAGCTGCACGCAACGACTGTTAACTGCACGGCTCGGGCAGATGGGTGCTTTTCGGGTGCTTCGCTGCACTGATGTTATGCAGAGAAGCGCTTCGGGCCGGCCAGCCATCGCTGGGACTCCCGGTTCGTGCCCTCGTGTCCGGTGCCCTGCACCTGCCCGCGAGTTAGTCACCTCGACTTTGGGGTTGCATATCATTCTTCGACAACGTACGGTCAGCCTGCTCCCGAGATTGTGGCCAGGACGCGAGAAGCAGCGCGCACGCCATGCGGGGCGTACAGCCGTCGGGCGTGACATGCCTCCATCGCGCAGCACACCCATGGGAAGCAGCGAGCGGACGCGGAGGCCCGGTGGACCCCGCTTGGAGACTGGCGCATGGGCTGCTTCCCATGTCGAGAAGACGACCGGACCCATGCCGCGAACCACGCACAGCCCCGGTGTCCAGCTCGAGCGCATGTGTCCGCTCGTTGCTTCGCTGCACTGAGTAATTGCATCCCGCCCCGCGGCGTCTCCTCGGCGATGAGAGCGATCGGCGGTCACCCTCCGAGACACTGACTGCGCATCTCTGCTGCTGTCCTTGCCGCACTGGCCGCTGCGTGAAGGCAGGCCACGATGTACACAGACTGTTTGATGAAGTGCTGACCTCTGATTTGCAGCTCCACAGCGATGCCGCTCCGCTGCAGCTATCGCTGCAGCGTCGCTCCGCGTTAACACGAACCCAATGCAGAACCTGACTATGTTACAACGATGCTACTCTAGTGCTTTCCGTTCGCGACTCCGTTGCCGTTGGCCTGTGCGCGGATGTCGTCCTCCCTCTTCTCGCCCTCCTCCTTGGCGAGGCGGTCCTTCTTGAGGACTTCGATGGCCTTGTTGGTCGTCTCGGGTCCGGCCTTGGCGCCGAGGACGATGGCGAGCTGGGTGAGGAACTTCTCGCGGTCCTGGACGGCGTCGAGGGCCTGGGACAGCTGGAGCCAGACGTCCTCGCGGTCGCTCTGCTCCTTGGAGAGGAGGACGGGGTCGGCGATGTCGGCGGCGGGGGCGTCGCTGGCCTTGCCGGCCTTGAGCCACGCGTCGACGGGGGGGATGCTCTTGCCGCGGGCGAGGACGATGCCGTCGGGGCGGACGACGACGAGCTCGCCGGCGGCAGCGCCCCACGACGCCGCCGCGCCGCCGTCCTCGCCGGCCTCGAGCGGGATGACGGTCACGCGCTCGTGCGGCAGGGCCTTGCGGATCGCCTGGGCGACGCTCTCGGCGGCCTCGGTCGCGGGGCCGACGGTGTACACGCCGAAGCCGGGCCCGCGGGCGCGGTGCAGCGACGTGCCGTTGAGCACGCGGTCCTCGAGCGGCTCGCCGACCTGCAGGCCCTCCGCGGCGGTCGCGACCGTCAGCGGCGAGCGCAGCGCGTGCGTCGCGCTCGACTGGCGCGGGTTGATCAGGTGGTTGAACTCGGGCAGCACGCTCGACACCTGCAGCAGCGCGTCGCGCGTGCAGCGGTACCCGTCCGTGCCGGGCGTCATGATGAGGGTGCTCTTGCCGGCCGCGGCAATGTTCTGCTCCCACGCGTCGTGCCGCTCCTTCGAGTACGTGTGCAGGAGCTCGGGGCTCGCGTCGCCGAACGTGACGGCCGCGAGCATCCACGCCAGCGTGTCCGCGTCCTCCATGCCCGAGTTGAGCCCGCGCACGCCGAAGATGGGCACGAGGTGCGCGGCGTCGCCAGCAAACACGACGCGGTCCTTGCCCTCGGGCGGGCAGAAGTCGGGCAGCGCCAGCGCCAGCGCCTTGTAGAACGAGTGCCACTCGAGCGTCCACGGCTCCTTGGTGATGGTGCCGTTGTTCTCGAGCCACGACAGGTGCTTGGTGATGCGCGCGACGATGGCCTCGCGCGTCGTCTCGTGCGCGACGTCCTCGCCCTCGTTCAGCTGGTAGTCGATGCGCCAGATGTCGTCCGGCTGCTTGTGCATGATCACCGTGCTGCCCGGGTTCGACGGCGGGTCGAACCACACGCGCCGCGCGATCGGCAGCGAGCTCTTCCAGTGGATGTCCGCGATCACGTACTTGCCCTCGTAGGCCGTGCCCTGCAGGTGCAGGCCGAGCGCCTCGCGAATCTTGGAGCGACCGCCGTCGGACGCGACGACGCGGTCGGCGCGGAGGGTGCGCTCGCCGTCGGCCATGTCGACGGTCAGGGTCACGCCGGCGTCGTCGGGCTTGATGTCCTTGAGCGCCGAGCCCCACAGCATCGTGACGTTGGGGCAGTTGTCGATCTCGGCGAGCTGGAAGTCCTCGTACTCGCACTGCCCGATGTTGAACATGGGCAGGCGCAGGTTGCTGGCGTCCTGCGGCATCTCGAAGCTCAGCACCTCCTCGGAGCGGTAGTACGACGTGCCGCCGACCCAGCCGAGGGCGCGCTTGGCCAGCTTGTCGCCGTAGCCGAGGCGGTCGCAGATCTCGAACGTGTGGCGCGAGTAGCACGTCGCGCGCGAGCCGAACGATGCGCCGACGCCCGCGTCGACGACCGCGACCTTGATGCCGCGCTTGCCGAGGCCGAGCGCGGTCGCGAGGCCGACGGGGCCGGCGCCGACAACAATCACAGGCCAGCTCTCGCCCGCCGGCGTCGACTCGTAGTGCGCCGCCTCGTAGTGGCGCGGGTGGTAGTAGTGTTCAGACGGCTGGTTCTCGATGGCGGTGGGCATGGTGGGGGCAGTCGAGGGTGTTGAGGCTCCGGAGACAGCGGCCATGTTGGTCTTATATGCAGAGAGCAGTGCTGAGAACGCTGGGCGAATGTTCGAGGGCAAGTAGTCTTCGTTGGTATCGCCGCGGCGGTGAGGGCGAGAGCGCCGGGAGAACCAAGAAATCAACCAAATCAACCGGTCACTAACTTGCTGCCCGTGGCCATGGACCGAGATCGATCTTGCCGACTTCGGGTGGCGACTGAATCGCAGCACATGACCCCGCCGTTCCTATCACCGAACTCTGTGCTTTCTGTGGGGCTTGGCCGCTTGCACGTCACGTTTCTGCTCTTCAATCTTGTGAAACGCTGCATGCATCGTCGGCGTCGACGAGGAGATGCATGCAGATGGCTGCAGCGCGCTCGGCGTCGAAAACACGGTGGAGGCGCCTGCGCAGGGATAGACACCGATATTGCGACGCGGGTAAACCAACGCCCGCCTCCAATCACCAGCTTATCTCTGCGCGCTGCGCGGCTCCCTCTGCGCGTTCCGCCAGGCGTATAAAGTTCACAGTCACCTGGCTTATCCGGCCCCAGGAGCGCCAGGAGGCCCAGGCGGCCGGCGCGGCCGCGCGGGGTCGTCGCTCGTTCCCACCGAGTGCCTGGCATCTGCAGCTGACCAGACAGCACGGGTGATCGATCGCAACCACGCCCGGACGGGGCCACGGACGCACCCCGGGCTCCGCGGTCCTCGCCAGTGCAGTGCCGGCTCGGCACAGGTGGCCCCGCCGGGTCAACCGCTTGCTTCTGAATGCATAGCCAATGACGACGCGCCAGAACACAAACACTGGAATGCTGGAACACGAAACCAGCCCTCTTGCTGTTGCGCGACACTGACGCGCGGGCAACATGCATGAACCGCATGACGCGCCGGCACGCAGCTGGGCTGGGCTGCGATGGCCGCGGGCCGCGCCGGACCACGCAGACACCCAGGTCAGCTGCACACCCTCGGTCAGCAAATACGCGGCCCCGCACCTCGGCTCTGACGATATAAAGCGAGCCCCATCTCGATTTCCCCGAGCGACAGGTACTTCCTCGCGTCTTGTCACTTGACACGGCCGGGGCCAAACCTTGCCAGTGCTTTGCACCCGCCCCGCGCCCGTGGCCGGAGTGGAGTAGTAGTGTTCATATTCAAGAGAGTGACAGCTGTAACAACCTAGCTATAACAAGGAGAGACGGGGTATACCATGGCGGGTAGTAAGAACAAATGTGTTTAGGCGAAGAAGGCATCGTAGATGGCGGGGTCCTCGAACATCTGCATCATGTCGTCGCGGTACGTGTTCGGGATGGGGTAGACGCCCTTGTCGGAGAAGAGCTGGGCCTGGCGGTTGCCCGGGTCGGTGTGCGCGGGCCAGTTGGGCTGGCCGTCAATGTTGGGGTTCTGGTTGTTGGCGAACGCGATCCAGTACGCCATCATGGCCTGGGACACGCGCTCGCTCTTGCTCGTCCACCCGAGCGGCAGCCACTTGCTGACGATGCCGTACGTGAAGAGCAGCTCGGTCGCGTGCATGCACCCGAGGAAGGCGGGGATGATGGGCGTCGCGGCCTCAAAGGCATACGTCCACACGTTGCGCTGGCCGAACTCGTTCGCCTGCTGGATGTAGTAGCGCGCCTTGCTGACGAACAGCGCGTCGGTCGCGATGGCCGCCGCCTGCTTGTAGTACGGCGAGAGCAGGAACGTGCTGCGGCCCGTGCCGAACGGCGCGCCGCGCTCGGGGTCGGGTGTGTACATGCCGAAGAGGCGGTCGAAGAGTGGCGGGTCCAGCGGCTTGGGCAGGATGTTGTTGATGAGGCGGCGATTGTCCTCCTCGCTGCTCGCGAGCCAGTTGACGAACAGCGTGCCCTCGTCCTTGTTGGTGCCCGTGATCAGCGGGATGTTGGCAAACTTGCCCTCGGCCTGCAGCTTGAACGGCGAGTCGGGGATGAGGTCGCCGTCAACCGTTGGGCGCCAGATGACGCTGACGACGCCGAGCTCGTACTGCTTCAGGCGGCTGTGCTGCGCCGTGACGGACAGGATCTGCTCCTCGCTCAGGTCGCGCAGGCAGTCGAGCGAGTCCTCGCGCCCCTCGCACCCGGCGAGCTTGACAAAGTCGTCGTACGGCGCCTGGTAGTCCTGCGTGCGCGGCATGGGGATCGTGCTCGCGTGGCCTGACTGCAGGATCGCGCCCTTGAACACGTCCTTGTTGGCGGGGTTCAGGAGGTGGATGCCCGTGCTGATCGCGCCGGCGCTCTCGCCGTACAGCGTGAGCTTGTTGGGGTCGCCGCCGAACGCGGCAATGTTCTCGCGCACCCAGTCGATGGCGGCGCGCTGGTCGCGGATCGCGTTGTTTGCGAGCCCCTCGGCGTGCATCTCGCGGCCCATGCCGAACCCGTGGATGCCGAGGCGGTAGTTCATCGCGACGTGGATGACAGGCTTGCCGAGCTCCTTGCTCTTCTTGACCATGAGCGGCGCGAGTGTTGAGTAGTAGCTGCCGGCGCCGCCGAAGAAGCCGCCGCCGAACAGCCAGATCATCACCGGCAGCTTGGCGTCCTTGCCGACCGAGCCCGCGGGCACAACGACGTTGAGGTAGTGGCAGTCCTCGCTCTGGCCCGTCGCGCCGTCCAGCAGCGGCAGCGTCTGCAGGCACGCGCGTTGGTGCGTGAACGCCTGGATGTCGCCCGTGTAGTTGAACGGCGTGGGGTGGTCGAAGCGCGCCCGCCCCGTCAGCGGGTTCGCGTACGGGATGCCGAGGAACGAGTCAAAGTCCGGGAAGTGGTGCCCCGTGATGCGGATGCGCCGGCCCGCGGCAGAGGCCGGCGTGATGTAGGCGTCGACATCGCCGAGCGGGTTCGCGAACGCGTTCACCCGGATCGCCAGGTTCAGCAGGTCCGCGAACACATTCGACACCTGCGTCCACAGCACAGACAGCATCCCGCCCCCGCTGAACAGCACGCCGCGCACCACCTCCTGCGCGACAGGGCCCAGCGCGTCCCGGAACCCGTCGATCATGTCCGTGAGCAGCCCCGCGGACACGGCCGCCGCCAGGAGAAGAATCGCCCCGAGGTAGCGCATATCAAGAAACGAGAAAGAAAGAAGTGGGAGGGGGACAAGCGAATGGAGGCCATCTCCGGAACCCGCAGCAGGCGGCCCGCTTTATAGGAGTTGAGCCGGCGCAGAAGAAATGTGGGCTGGGTGTTGACACAGGTGTGACGGCGCCTCGCCTCGGCTCAGACATTGGGGTGCAACGATGCCCCGCGGAGGGCCGGCTGCCCTGCAGGAGCGCAGGAGCGCCGGCGTGCATGCCTCGTCGCACTGGCGATCCTGAGTGTCGGAGAGTGATCGCGATGGTGCCCCGTCGATGGATTCGCGATGGGACGGCCGCCTCGTCGATTGCGAGAAGCGAGCAGCGCGAGCAACAGTCGAACCAATTCACCGTGCTCGTTCGCCCGGTCCGTAGCGTGCGCGGCGTCAATGGCCGGGAAACGCGCGCTGTGCCTAGCTGTTCCTGGTAGTCGTGCGCGGATGAACTGCTCCTCTGCGCTCTCCTGATAACTGCTCGATGCTCGACCTATAGACTTCCGGGCAATTCATGGAGACTCGAGGCGTGCGCGCTTGCAGCGCGTTCGAACATCCAGAGCGGCAGGCGGCATGGCGGATAAGGTTGCACAGGAAATGAAATCAGCAGCGCGAGCCCGAGCATTGGGGGCACATGACTGCCGGGCCGCGCTAAGACGCGAAACTAGGCCTGTTTGGGATAGCGGGTGATAAGTCTTGAGTTCAGCACTCTGCCTGATGACGGCATCCCCGGATCTCGACGCGTGGTGCGCCGCCCGCGTGCAGCCTCACGCGATCGCGCGCCTGGCGCGATTAAAAGCCTGGCGTTGAGCAGGGAACGCATGCGTCTGGCCGCACTGCCGCACTGCCGCGGCGCCTCGGTGCTTCTTTTGGCTCCTTGGCAGGCCTCGCTCTTGGGCTTGTGGCCACTTGGGCGCGCTTGGCCGTTCTTGGGAGACTAACGGCGCCCACGCGGGAGTACGAGGAGGAGTACGACGGCCATGGGCCCCGTGGGCGGGTGCATTGTCGGACTCACCTGCACCCTCGTACCGCTCGCCTGGCCGCCTAACAACGCCCACTCCTTAGATCCTCAGACGAGCGCGGAACACGGGGACCCGAGCAATGCGAGAACGCCAGGTGAGTCCACTCTGCGGTCTGGAGCTGGGGTCGCTGGGCGGAGCGTACGACGTCCGGGGCCCGACTGAAATGTTTCACTCGTGGGCGCGCCAGAACCGGCGTCCTGCGCGAAGAATTCGAGGGTGCGCGCTACGCGACGTTGGGTCTGTGGAGGCGGGGAGGATCCAGCAAACAGAGCGCCCGGGGCGAGGTCGCAGTCCTACCCGACATGGACGAGCTCGGTCGAGAGCGCTTGACGGCTCTATTCAGAGCAACGCCCAGCATACGACGCCCGCTAGTTCGGTTCATGGGGTCGATTGACGGACGTGAGCACGGGCAAGAATGTGGACATCGACACGTCGATCGCTCGACGGACAAAACTCAAACACGCATGAGCACCGCATTCGCTGCTTCCTGCTGCACGGGGTTTACCGGAGTGTCCATTCTATGGCGTCGCGGACGAGGGGCCAGCAAAAGCACGATACACTCCTCAGAAGGACAAAAGATATTACGATGACGGCAGGATTTGAACCTACGCGGCGATAACCATCAGGTATTTTGAATGATGCTGTTGCAATTCAAATCTGACTCCTTAACCACTCGGACACGTCACCATACTGGATCTGAAACCTGCTGGGCTCGGCGGGCGCACGCCTGTGTGCGGCGGGAGCTGTCGTGCCTGAAAGTCGCCTGCTTGCGGTTTCTTTGTTTGTTTGCATGCAGCAAGTCCTTCCGGCTCGTCTATTCGTACATATTACAGCTCCAGAGTAGCAGAGCAGTGTCTAATAATACAAGCGCGCCCTTCGTGCGCATTTACAGGCTGCGCGTACGGTGCAGCCCAAACTCGCCGTCGACGATGAGCCGCTTCTCGCGCCGGTACCCGTCGCCCTGGGCCCACTTGTCGAGGCGGAGCAGCGCGGCCTTCTCGGCGGCGTACCCGCAGCGCGAGCAGCACGGGGGACTGGGGTCCTCGTCTCGGCGCCACTTACTCTGCGGCGGCTCCGTGTCCCAGCCCGACGTGCCGGTGCCGGTGCCGGCCCCTAGCGAGGGCCCGGCGGAGCTCGGCCCGAGGATGGAGGCCAGGTAGCTGTCGTAGGGACATGGTGAGTCCGGCAGCGCGTCATAGCCCTTGCCTGTCCTCTGGCGTGCGGGGGGCGCGGCGGGGAGAACAAAAGGCGTGACGAGGTCATCGCCCGGCACGCTCTCGTCGGGGCGCGAGCGGGTGTACTCGCTCTGTTCCTCTTTGTACGCGATCGCGTCGTCGTCGGTATCAAACGAGTCAAGGCGCGCGAGGGACTGGCCCCACTCGCTGCGCGCATAGTGCCGGCGCGCATACACGAGGAGCCACGCATAGTTTGCGGTGAGCGGGAGCAGGAGCGCGCCGAGCGCGGCGTACGACACGACCTGCCCGACCGTGAAGTGGGCGCCGGACGCGGCGGGGTCCCGCGGCTTGCCGGTCTGCACGAGCATCGCGACGTCGCCGACGACGCTCCACACCAGGATCGCGAAGCCGACGAGCGCGAACGCCAGCAGCGTGCGCAGCTCGGAGCGGATCGACAGCAGAGCACTGCCGGGGGGCGAGAGCGCTCTGTTGGTCAGCGTTCGCGCTAAGGGGAGGGGGGACTCACACCCCGGCCAGCCAGATCAGCACGGCGAGCGGCCACAACATCTGCAGCATGAGCGGGACGAAGAGCGCGAAGACGCGCGCGGCCGTGTCCGCCGCCTCGTTCTGCGGCCGCGGCCGCTCCCCCTCCCGCGGCGGGACGGGGATCGGCGCCCCGACTTCGCTGTTCATGAAGCCGAGCTCCTGTTCGATGGACAAGTTGCGCCAGTTGTCTGCCGTGAGCACACCGGTGCCGCGCGCCGCGGCTCGGTCGCCGCCGTCACTCACATCCATGGATATGCCGCGTCAGGCCCCACGCAAACGCCGCCAGCGCGCACGGCATGAGCACCACGTACAGCAGCCACTTCTGCGTCTCTTTCGCGCGCATGGTTGTCGGCCTCTGTCGAGTAATCTGGTTCGTCCAGTGGCAGCAGGTCGACGATCAGATCATGAGTGATGCAGTCTTCGACAGGCTTGTCGCATGCAAAACAGCCCGTACTTGGGCGCTAGCGTCGGTCGGCGATCGGAGCGTGCACCGCTTTGGGACGGCGCATGGGTGTGGGAGGGGTGCGGGGTGCCACGCGGCGTCGGACTGGAGCTCACCCTGCGCCGGCGCTAGCGGCGCTCGCCAGGCACACCGAATGCCGAGCGCAGGCATGCGAGCAGCGTGCGCGCGAGCAGGCGGGGACTCGGGCCATGGCCGCGGGGCCGCAGGACCGCAGGGTGCGGAGCGACGTGAATGCGGATCATCTCCTGTGATAGGGCCATGTGATGCATGAGACGAGGGGTTGCGCTACGTGTTACTGTTATAGATGCCGAAGTCGCCATCGCGTATCTTGCTTTTCTCGCTGCGGTGCCCCCCGCCGTCCAACGTTGTGCTTCCTCCAGAAGCCTTGCCCGCACCGCGACTCCGGCTGCCTTCGGCCACACCAGGGCTGCCGAGGATCGCCCGCTTCTCGCGCTCGTATCCCGCCTCGCCGTCGAGGATGAGCCGCTTCTCCCGCTCGTATCCCTCCGTCTGCGCCGCGCTAGACGCCACCGCCCCGTGCCCGGGGTGGCTGGCCCGGATCCCCGGCTCGGTCGAGATCGGACTGGTGGGGCCGCTGCTCGGCCCGGGGTAGCTTGTGCGACTGCAGGTCCGCGGGCCAGCGTACGACAGAGACGGTGTGTCGGGTGGCCCGTCATACCCCTTCGGCGACACCGGCCCCATCTCGAGCCCGGTGAAGGGCTCGACGTCCCCCTCTCCGGAGCGCGAGCGGGTGAATTCGCCGCTGTCCTCCGTGTACAGCGCTTCTTCCTCGCTGTCGAACGCATCGAGCCGCTTCAGGCTCTGGCCCCACTCAGCCGGCGCGAAGTGGCGGCGCGCGTATCGCCGCAGCCACGCATAGTTGGCCGCGAGCGCCAGCACGACACAGAACACGAGGACGTACGCGACGACGGCGGCGCTCTCGACGTACGCCGCCTCGTGCCGGCGCTTGCCCTCCTCGCGCGCGAACAGGATGCCCCCGACTATGTCCCAGAGCAGGAGCAGGAGGCCCGCAACGGCCAGCGCGAGCAGCGTGCGCAGCTCGACGCGGATCGAGCGCGTCGCGCTGCCCTTTGGCGAGAAGGGGCTGGTGTCAGCGGTGCACCTGAGTCAGGACGCACAGGACGAAAAGCCAGATGAGCACCGCCAGCGGCCACAGCATGAGCAAAAACGCCGGGAGAGACTTGCCGAGGACGGCGCCTGCCTGCGCTGCGCGGCCGGTGCGCTCGGGCTCCAGGCCAGCCGAGGCGGGGGAGGGCGTGTACAGCGCCGGCCCGACCGCGCCGTCCATCCACGCGAGGTTCTTGCCCACCGACTCGACCTGATTGTCTGTCGTTAGCAGAGGTGGCGGGGAGGCGCACAGATGTATACCTGCCGCAGGAGGCCCCAGCCGAGCGCCGCCACGGCCAGCGGAAGGACGAGCGCGTACAGCAGCCAGGACTGGGTTTCGTGCGCGCGCATTGTGGTCTGGTCAGAGTGTACATGAGCTGAGCTGGGGTTTCGCCGCTACTGCTGCATTATATGCAGTTGCTGCTCATGTACTTCAGCCTGGGAAGACTCGCCACGCCCGGAGGCACGCCGACCCAGTGCAGGGCGGGCAGCGGGCATCGATCGGAGTGGGTCTACTGTCGCGGACGACGGCGGCGGGTCGATACGACAGCCTGCGTCGCATGACCTTGGAGGCACGCCGGAGCGCTTAGGCACAAGGAGCTCCGAGACTCGCCTGTGCCTGCGAGACGGAAGGCGTCGGGGGTCGTGGCGGTGGTGCCGCCTAGGCACGCACAGCGCGTGTCCTCGGAATGGCGAGGACCGTATCTCATCGCTCCGCCTCGGCGCCCGCGCGAGCCCGCAGAGGAATGAACATGGTGTGTGAGGTGTGTGAGGGAGGTTGTCGGCTTGGAGAATTGGAGCGGCGGTGCCAAGCCGGACCTGTGAGGCAGGCGCCACTGGCAGGCGCGGCAGTGCACGTACAGTGTTGATCTGGGAACATGTCGGATGGCAAGGTCGCCACTGGCAGAACCGTGGTTTCCCACGATGCCCTTCCACCATAGCTCTCAGCAATCAATCCATCAGCAATCAGCGTTAGCGGGCGGCAGCTGTCAGCAGAGAGAAGCGAGCTGTTCGCGGTGTCATGCTCGCGGGCGACGGACAGTACAACCTTTGGGCGGAAGCGGTGGATCGGAGGATTGCCGCTACGTTGTCGCTGGAAAGCCAGACAAAGGCGTCAAGCTTGCGACTTTGGCCATCGATCCGCCAGTGCATGGTGCACCTGGGCCTCAACCTCAACCTCGACCTCTGTGCGCAGTGACAGAGCGCGCTTGTGCATAGCAATGGAATTTACACTCAGCGGTTGGAGCAAGCCTCTGCCAGTTGCAAGCTTTCCCACGGTCGACTCCCCCGGTATCCCGGCCCGGACTGTGTCCATCCTCGGCCTCGCCCGTGCCAAGGGGGGCCTTGCCGCACGTAGCCGCCCCGTGCCGCCCCCTGCCGCCGGTACTTGCCCGGCAGTCACTGTGGAGGTTCCTTCCTTGTGGGCGGTGGGCTGGCCAACGACATCGGCCCTTATTAACATCTTGCCCCTCACCCGACATCTCCACCCCCACCTCCTAAACTCTTCCTCACACCACCATGGCCTGCGAGGGATGCAACTGCGGCCGCGCAGAGGCCGAGGCTGCCGCCGCCACTAACCCCGGCCAGGCTCCCACTGCCGCCGGCAACAACGGCGTCGCACAGGACACGTACACCCGCGACCTCCGCTCCTTCACCGCCCCCGCGGAGGGCGTCTTCCCGCCCTCCACGAGCTCGGGGCTCGCCGTCCCCCTCCGCTCCAAGCTGTGGTTCGACGACAAGAACGACCCAGGTGAGCTTTGGCTTTCCCCGGCTCTAGCTGACCCCAGGCATGACGTCGATCTACCTCGAGCGCTACCTGAACAGCGGCATGACGCTGGCCGAGCTGAACGGCAAGGAGAAGCCCATCATCGGCATTGCGCAGACGGGCTCGGACCTGTCGCCGTGCAACCGGCACCACATCGAGCTCGCGAAGCGCGTGCGCGACGGCATCATCGCGGCGGGCGGCACGCCGCTCGAGTTCCCCTGCCACCCGATCCAGGAGACGGGCAAGCGGCCGACGGCGTCGCTCGACCGCAACCTGAGCTACCTCTCGCTCGTGGAGGTGCTGTACGGGTACCCGCTTGATGGTGTCGTGCTGCTGACGGGGTGCGACAAGACGACGCCAGCGATGCTGATGGCGGCGGCGAGCATGAACATCCCGGCGCTGTGCCTGAACGTGGGCCCGATGCTGAACGGGTACTCGAACGACGGCAAGAAGCTGATGGGCTCGGGCGCGGTCGCGTGGGACAGCCGCGCGCAGTTCGTCACGGGGCAGATCACGGCCGAGCAGTTCATCCACAACATGGCGCTTTCGGCGCCGAGTGTGGGCCACTGCAACACGATGGGCACGGCGAGCACGATGAACGCCATGGCCGAGGCGCTCGGCATGGCGCTGCCGGGCAGTGCGGCGATCCCCGCCGCGTACCGCGAGCGCGGCGCGTGCGCGTACCAGACCGGGCGGCGCATTGTGGACATGGTGCGCGCGGACTTGAAGCCGAGCGACATCCTGACCAAGGACGCGTTCGAGAACGCTATCGCGCTCAACACGGCGATCGGCGGGTCGACGAACGCGCCCATCCACCTCGGCGCGATCGCAAAGCACATCGGCGTCGAGCTCTCGACCGCCGACTGGGAGCGTGTCGGGTACGAGCTCCCCGTGCTCGTCAACGTCAAGCCGGCCGGCCAGTGGCTGTGCGAGGAGTACTACCGCGCGGGCGGGCTGCCGTCGGTCGTCGCCGAGCTGCTCGAGCACGGCAAGCTGCCGCACCCCGATGCGCTGACGTGCACGGGCAAGAGCATCAGCGACAACTGCCGGGGCGAGTTCTCGCTGGACCGGCGCGTGATCCTGCCGTTCGACGCGCCGATGAAGAAGGCCGGCGGGTTCCTCAACCTGAGCGGCAACCTGTTCGACAGCGCGATCATGAAGACGTCGGTGATCAGCGAGTCGTTCCGCAAGCAGTGGCTCGAGAACCCCGACGACCCGATGGCGTTCGAGGGCCCCGTCGCCGTCTTCGACGGCCCCGAGGACTACCACGCGCGCATCGACAAGAACCCCGACATCGGCAAGGGCCACATCCTCATCATGCGCGGCGCCGGCCCGCAGGGCTACCCGGGCGCAGCCGAGGTCGTCAACATGCTCCCGCCGGCCGAGCTCATCAAGCAGGGCCTCGAGCTGCCGTGCATCGGCGACGGGCGCCAGAGCGGCACGTGCGGCACACCCGCGATCCTGAACGCGTCGCCCGAGGCGGCGTCGGGCGGCATGCTCGGGTACCTCAAGGACGGGGACGTCGTGCGCGTCGACCTGAACAAGCGCACGGCCAACGTCAAGCTGACGCCCGAGGAGATCGAGCAGCGCAAGAAGGAGATGGGCGAGTACCGCGAGAAGAAGATGCCAAAGAGCCACACGCCGTGGCAGGAGATCTTCCGCAACGAGACCGGAGAACTCAGCGAGGGCATGGTCCTCAACCGCGCCGTCAAGTATCAGCGCATCGCGCAGACGAATCCGGTCGGCAGGCAGAACCACTAGGCGTGCGAGCGAGCGGCGCAGCCGCGAGCCGCGTGCTGCGAGTCTCGTGTGTCGGTCAGGAGTGCATGGAGAGGGGAGCAGGTGGAGTCATACGGCATGCAGAATCTTATTATAGCTCGAGGCACAGCGCACGCCCGTCGGGACGGGGGCCAGCGGAGGGGGTGGAAGTTGGGGATGAACCTTGGCATGACTTGCAGGCACAACTAACTGATCACTGATCCATGTCGATCAGGCTAGAGCATCGAAGCTCCACAGCGCCATAAGGTGGCAGTCGCGACCCCGCAATGACAGCGAGGCGAACTACAGTGAACCAGCCAGTGAAGCTCTCCACTATGCAGACAGCGGGTACTGATCCGCAGTTGTGGAGCGTGTCCCAGGTTTCGGTTCGGTGACCCGGAAGCGAAGAGGACGGACGGGTCGGAGTAATAGTCGAGTGGAGTAGTGGGGCGGGCATCGACGATAAGATCACGCACGTGCCATGTTCCCACCATACACCGCGCTCCCCTCCACAGTCGGCAATTTGATTTTGCTCCTTTGTCTCGTCGTCTCCCGTCCCCTGTCCACTCCTGCTACCCATACCCATACCCCTCGACGTATCGCTGTTCGGATTACCCACATTCACCGCCGAGACACCGCCGCCGCCGCCGCCGCCGCCTCCCGCCCGCCCGCCCACGACGTCCCACGGAATGACACGCCGCGATGAAGTACGGCAAAGAATTCCAGAGCATCCTCGAGTCGTCCTCGTTCCCCGATGACTGGAAGCACAGCGCGATCGAGTACCGCAAGCTCAAGAAGCTCATCAAGGACGTCGTCCTCGAGCTCGAGGGCATGGGCCTGTCGCCCGACGTGCTGAACCGGCTGCTCGTGACAGACGCGCGCACGCCGGCCGGCAGCGAGGGCGCGACGCCCGAGCCGGCCTCGCGCTCCGACAACGAGCGGGAGCGCGAGCCCGAGTTCGAGTTCGAGTTTGAGGAGCCGGGCGAGCTCGGCGCGGGCGCGGCACCGCACCAGCCCGAGCTGCGCGTCGAGGAGCTCGAGAGCGAGCACCGCTACCGCGTCCGCCTCCGCGGCAGGGAGGACAGCCCCGCCCGCCGCCCCGGCTCGGCCGGGACCAGCCCCGCGCCCATCTCCGTCTCGGACCTGATGATGCAGCGCACGCCGTCCGCCGCGTCCAGCACAGACCTCCGCCCGCGCCACGTCCGCCGCGGCGTCACGGCAGAGTACATCCTCGACGGTGAGTGAGCCCCTCCCCATGCGCTGCGAGTTGCCACCCGCCGGCCCGGGCGTCACCCATCCGTCCCTTGTCCCGCCCGTGACCGCCAAGGCGGCCGGGTCCAGGCCCGCGCGAACCAAACACCTCATCCAGCCGTGACCCCTTGACATGCATGCTGACGGCAGGCGACGACCGGCCCATCCCGCAGATCCGGCTGCATGTGTCGGAGCTCGACTCGGAGTCGGACGACCGCCTGCTCGAGTCGCCGGCGACGACGCTGTCTGAGCTTGCGACGGACACGGAGGACGAGAGCGAGGATACAGATCCACCGCCCGTGATCCCGCCGAGCCCGCAGCTGCGCAAGATCCGGTCCGTCCCGTCGCCGATCTGGGCGATGGCCGCCGGCGCAGAGCAGGGCATGCGCGAGCTGTCGCTCGGCGAGGCGCATGACGAGGACGCGACGCCGACCATGGCGGCGCGGCACTACCCCGCGCCGCCGAGTGCCGGGCTCGCCGAGCTCGGCGCGCCGTCCCTCGGCAGCATACGCGAGATGCCCTCGCCGCCGCGGGCGCATGCGCCGCTGCCGGCCTTCGCGGGCGCGCCCACGCCGACGACCGCGACGATCACGGAGATTCCGAGCCGGCCGGGGAGCGTCGCGTCCGAGGCGGGGATCCGGGGGGTGGCGCAGAGCCCGCCGGGCGGGAGCGAGTTCATCATCCCGCTCGAGGCGGACGTGCGGTTCTTCGAGGTGCTGACTGCTGCGCTGCAGTCGCTGACCGAGTTCCACCGGGAGCAGCAGGAGCTGTTCTCAGCCAGTGTGCGGCAGCTGTGCGCGCTGGTGAGCGCGTCGATCCAGCCGAGCGGGGACGTGATCGACCTGCCGACGCCGCCGAACAGCATGGCCGACCCGGCGCCGTACGTGTACCACAGCACGCACCCGAGCCAGAAGGATCTGTACGCGTGGCGCGCGATCTTTGCGCTGTGGGTCGAGGCCGAGATCTTCGAGAGCAACGCGGAGCGCGACCGCGGCGAGCGGTCCGTCGACGAGGCGCAGCGGCGGCTGACCGCGTTCGCGGGCGCGGTCGTGCGCCGCGGCCTCGGCGACCGGCGCACGCTGCGCGGCCGCAAGACGCGCAAGGCGTGGGACGAGTTCCTGCGCCTCAACGTGCTGCTGCTGGACCTGAAGCGGTTCCAGACGGCCAACATCGAGGCCGCGCGCAAGATCCTCAAGAAGCACGACAAGCGCACAGCCCTGTCCGCCGGCAGCCTCGTGCCGCTCGCGCGCGGGAGCGGGTGGACGTTCTACAGCACCTCGCTCCCGCACGTCCTCCTCGCGAGCCTCACCGAGACCCTCCTCCCCATCCTGCCCAGCCTCGACGACTACGCGTGCCTCATCTGCATGAGCATCGCGTTCAAGCCCATCCGCCTCTCGTGCGGGCACCTGTTCTGCGTGCGCTGCCTCGTGAAAATGCAGCAGCGTGGCAGCAACAACTGCCCGCTGTGCCGCAAGGAGACGGTCCTCATCGCCGACAAGACAAACCTCGACAGCCACCTCATGAACTTTATGAAGGACTGGTTCCCCCGCGAGGTCCGCGAGAAGCAGAGCGAGAACGCAAAGGAGATTGCAAAGGAGAATCTCGAGGATGCGGGGATTGACCCGAGGTGTAGTGTGCAGTAGCCGCAGCAAGGCGAGCGGAGCGAGCCTTGCCCGAGCCTTGCGTAGTGGGCAGGGCCACGGCGTACCGCGAAGAGCGATCAGAGATCAGTGTTGTACTACTAGAAGAACGCATGCATACAGCCATAATCGACCGACGGATCGGGCCCGTTGTCGGGACCGTCGCTGTCACTGCTGGCTGCTGACAGCTCGTGCTGAAGTGAGCGGCGCGCGCGCCCGTGGGAAAGGGGCGGCGGGCATCTCCGTCGGCAAGCCGAGTTGCCGATATCGCTGCTGATAAATACCGCGCCGTGAGCCTGCTGTCGCCCACCCACCCCTCCACGATTCGAGACCCCAGACCCGCCTGCACAATGGTGCGCACGTTCACCCCGCCGACCGGGCCCTCGGTCGCGCCCTCGCCGCAAGGCGCGCCGACACGGCTGCTGCCGCTCCGCCGCCCGCCTTCGGCCACCGCGCCAGCGCACCCGCCGCGCCCCCCTCTGTCCGACGCGCCGCCCGCCGGCTGGGAGCGCAGTCTGCACGCCGCGCCCGCCGCGTGGCCGAAGCAGAGCCGCGTGTCGCACGGCTCGCTCTCGCGCAACTCGGCGCCGTTCGGCCCCGAGCCGGCGAATGACGAGCGGGTTGAGCTCAGGCGGAAGCGGTTCGCAGCCGAGGCGCAGGCGTGTATCCGGGGCAACGTCGCGGCCGAGGCGGAGCAGTGGGCGCCGGCGGAGATCCAGGACGCCGCCGCGCAGGGCGGGCCGGCGCAGTGGCTTTCGATCGAGCGCTGGCGCCGCAGCGAGCCGGTGCCGGGCGGCGTTACGCTCGTGTTCGCGCACGCAAACGGGCTCAACAAGGAGGTGCGTCGGTCCTTGCGAGTTATGTTTAGGATGCTGACGGCAGCACTGGATCCCGGCCGTGCGGCGGCTGCTCGCCGCCCAGCCGGGCGTGTTCGGCAGCGGCGGGCCGCTCCCTGCGCCCGCCGAGGTGAACGACGTCTGGCTCGTGGACGACACGCACCACGGCGTGTCCGTCGACCTGAACGCGGGGCTGCTCAACGCGGCGGTGACGTGGGACGACGGCGCGCGCAACCTGCTCAACCTGGTTCAGCACGTCATCCCCGCGTATGCCTCGGGTACGGACTCGTGGCAGCTCGGCTGGCACGAGGACCCGGGCGCGCTCGACAACGTCGTCGGCGTCGGGCACTCTATAGGCGGGAACAACGTCGTGCTCGCTGCTGCGGCCGAGCCGGGCGTTTTCGCAGGTGCCTTCTTAGTCGAGCCGATGTGCACGCCGCACGCGTGGGAGGGCCGGCAGGCGATGGCTCTCACGACTCTCAAGCGCAAGGACGTGTGGCCCTCACTCGACGCTGCGGCCGGGATGCGCGCGTCGCCGCTGTGCAAGTCCTGGAGCGACGCCGTGTTCGCGCTCTGGCTGCGCACGTCGCTCGTGCCCCACCCCGGCGGCGGGGTGCAGCTCGCGACGCCGCGCTGGTGCGAGGCGAGCTGCTTCGCGTCGCCGAGCGCGCCGCAGCGCGCGTGGGACGCGCTCGCTGAGCTGACCATCCCGGTGGGCTTCGTCATGGCCGCACAGACGATCTGGATGGGAGGCGAGGACAGCGCGAGAGAGATGTGCCACCGTCCCCCGAGAGCCAGGCACGAGGTCGCTAGCGCGGGACACCTGGTTCCGCAGGAGCAGCCGGAGGAGACGGGCGACGCGCTCGCGCGCTTCCTCGCCACGCTGGCCGCGGGGCGCTGGGACGCGCAGGGTGCGAGACTGTAGCATGATACTATAGACTTGTACGGTGAGGAGTATGGCAGCCGTTCTGCGCGGACCGCAAGCGCTCTTCTCGCGGGACTGAGACTGCTGCTGTGGCGCTCAGCTTGCAGCCCACGGCATGGATCCCGGCCCGTGGCGGCGCACCTCATGCGGCCGGCGCTTTCGCCGCGTCCGCTGCCGCCGCGCGCATGCCGACGGCGACTTCGCGCTCCCAGTCACACAGCCACGGGAAGTTCTGGCAGTACTGCTGGCACGCCCTGCGGTCAGCTGGGTCTGGCGGGGGGCGGGCTCACGGATCGCACGTGCCCGTGCGCGCGGCGGCGAGGCCGGCGGCACCGGCGGCGGCGATAAGGGCGAAGAGCTTCATGATTGGGAGGGCAGAGGGGGTGGGAGTGGCTGCTCTGTGAGTTTGAATTGGTGAGGGTGCAGTCAGGCCTGAAGCGGTTCCTATAAAGGCAGTGAAGTTCAGCAGCGGCCAGGCGCCCGTCGCCGCAGCTCGTAAGATGCCATCGCGGGCGCGAATGGCGACTGAGATAGCGAGGAGCGCCCGCTGAGGCGTGGCGGCAGGACATCAGCGCGAAGCGGGAGGCTCGGCGTCCTCCTGCCGCGCAGACGGGCCAGGTCACCGATGACCGCGCATTAGACTGGGCGCAAGCGCGTGTTGGGGTTATCTTTGGACACTGTGTGGCGCGCTAGCCTGCTGGCGGGACGACAGCCGGGGGCCACGCTGCTGCAGTCGAAGGGAAACACAGCCGTCGGATCGAGCCGAGACGGAGGCGGCTGACATTCTCTGAAGTGCGTCAGTCACTAGGTGGCAGAGCCTCGTGGAAAGCGTCTCACGCGGAACCAGTGTCACACGCGAGGATACATTCGCACTGGACCCTCGCGAACTCTGACGACGGCGATAACTCCCGCATTCTGTGCATATCGCTAGCTATGGACGTCCGGGGCCTGGCGCGGCTTAGGGAATCGACTGGCACTCCTTGGGGTGCGCGAGACACCACTTGGCGTACCAGCTGTTAAGGTCAGCCCCGGCCGTGTCAGTGACTCACTCGTCCTGGTCATCAGCGGCGACAAGGCCAAAGGCGGCGAAGAGGGCGACAGTGATGGCGATAACCTTCATACTTGGCTGTGGGTTGCTGGGTTGGGCGGTATTGGGGTGGTCAGAGAGCTGGCCGCAAACCGTCCTTATATATCCGACAGAATGAGGTCTGCTGAAGGGCCGAGGGATCGTCTGGGTAACAAAAGTCGAGATATGAGCTGGTCTGGTAGCATCTGGCGCACACCGGCCGAGGACATCCACCTGCAGTGAATTGGGATCCACATGAGAAGGAGTGAACCACCGCAACTAGACTGACAGCTGCTGGTGTGATCTCCGTTTCGGCGCGGCGCGCTCACCGATAAGCACGGGAGTGCTCACCCGCCGGCTGTTGTGTTATCAGTTCGCGGCACGCCGGACCGTGCTCCGGATGGTGGTCGACCGCGGATCACGGGACAGGTGCTTGGCATTTAGTCTGTCCGTAGCTGGCGAACACGCCGTAGGGTGTTAGCTTCGGGACTGGGGTAGAGCCCATTGACAACTGGGGACTGGCAAAGAGGCTTCGGGCCTTTTAAACTACTGTTGCAGCTGGCAAGACGGTCTCGGCGTCTCCGGTCCGGGGTCGATTGTTAGTGCGAGTCGGCCGGAATCGTATATCCAGAGTGTTGCCGTACCATGCCACCGAGACGACATCACGGGCTTCAGTTGTACGTTGGCGCCTGCGGGCATCTCCAGTTGCCCGTCGCGCTAGCATGGCAACTCATCATGACGAAGCGGAGACTTCCGAGGGCGACGCCCCAACCCTCGACATAGATGCCGAAGACAAGAGCCTTCGGCGGCTACTTCTGGCTGCACTCATCTAGCCGCCGCCAGGCCGCGCTCCCCGGATCGACTGCGGTCCGGTCAGCCGTCCGCGGACCGACAGCGGTACATGCCTTTTCTTTACGATTGCTCTCAGTAGAGACACTCTCTGACACCCCGATCATAGCTTCGCTTCGTCCGTACTCGACACGGTTCATCAACCTGCGGAGAAAGGAGTGCATAGATTGTGGTACAACGCTGATGTGTGCTGGTCACACTGCCTGAGGTACGCTAACCCTGGCAGATCCTGGGGTTCTGGATGCACCACTTCATGTGGTCAGTGATCTCGCTGGGGTCGCGCTTGCCCTGGCAGATGGTCGGGTGCTGGATGCACCACTTCATGTAGTCGGTGCTGAACGTCAGCAGCTGAGACAGGGATCAACTTACTGGTCATTGGGAGCGGGTGCGGGTGCGGCAGCAACGGCACTGGCAGCCGCCAGAAGAGTGGCAGTGATAGTGAGGAGGTGCTTCATGGTCGCGGAATGTATATAAACGATCAGCTCGAAAGAATACATCACTTTGAGCGCCTGCCCGACCATTATATAGACGCAGAAACCGATCACATCGAGCACCAATACCAGGCCCGATTACCTAACGCAGTGTTAGGGCATGACTGCGAGGTTGGACTGGCTGTCTACGCGACTTGGGTACGTACACGGGCTTCCCTCTGACCGCAGCCAACTTTGTCCGTGAACCCAGCAGTACGGCGTGACCACCGACACATGCAAGTTAGGCGTTGGCTAACCGCCGACGTTATTCAGGCTGCTAGTGCAAAACGACACCCACTGCCTAGGCTGACGTAGCTGAGCACACGGCACCCCTTCATTCATCATGGATCATCTATGGAATTGGCTTCTGATCATCTGTCACCCTGATATCGGTGCCCAGGCCACGCTTGCAGACCTCGGGGTTCTTCGCGCAGTAGTCGACCATGGCGCTGTAGTTGCGCCTGCAGATCAGTCCTCGGAGACGCCGGAGCGCTTCCGGCACATGATCGGGTGCGAGATGCACCACTTCACGTAGTCTTGCCTGGACGTCAGTGTCGTGCACCAGTCTAAACGTACTCGTCGTTGGGAACAGGCGCAGCACCAGCGAGCCCGGCGGCAGCGAAGAGAGCGACGGCGACGGCGAAGAGCTTCATGGTTAAAGATACGTCGGACGAGGAAGAGTAGCTTGAGGTGGTGTCAAATGTCGCAGTCGTGATGGAGGTATGCATGCAGTTCCACTTCAGTACTTATAGAACTCCTGCTTGACGCTCACCATGGTATTGCAGAAAAGCTTAATGGGTACGTTACGATGAGATGGACCTGATGTTGAGGGCGGCAATTGATGCCCATCAGGTGTCCAATTCTTGAGCCCTTGCGGTCGTGTGGGGCACTGCTATTTCTGGCGTCGTCCCGTGGTCCTCCACGAGTTATCTGACCGGATGAGCCCGTGCAGGGCCCGAAGTTATTCCTCAAACGCAGCGGCGAGTTGGCCGACAACAGTGTTCATTGGGGCTTCACCAGCGACCATGTGCTGCGGAGGCTCTTCGGCGGGCACACGAGGCCGCACCCGCCAGGCACATCTACTGACTGATAGCTCTCGATCGGCGTGGGCCATGGGCTTATATTGCGAGGCCGCCCGACGCTTTCGGCACGGAACCTGGATAGCCTTGCATATCAGTGATCATGGTCAGGTGCAGTGATAGACATCGTGCATAAAGCGCCTGCCGCCGCCGGAATCGCCGATGCATGAGTGTCTCTAAAGTTGCCTTTTTTCTGGATTTCCAGATATAACATGTGCCACATCTGCACAGGAAGAGCCCGCAACTATGCTGGCCGGAATTCTCTCGCTCCGCTTCTCGTTGGCATTCAGGCGCCGGCGTAAGCCTTCAATTGCTCGGAAGGCTCATGAGAAGGCCGAAATGCATTGCAAAGCTCCCCTCATGTCCATTGCCTTCACTCGGCTGTGGACAGGGTGAACCAGCTCCGCACGCCCCGGGCCGAACCAACGGCAGGCTTGCAGTGGTCCAGTAATCGTTGCTTTAAGCATACACGCCCAACGTGTACGCCTCTTCTGGTCATTTGTAGACGGTAACGATGAGCTGGATGTCTCGGGCGGTCTCACGCACGATGCCGTAGCCTGGCCGTGTTTTGCCCAGTGACCTCACCGATCGTGCCTGCCTCTTGTCTCGGCATTCATCATGCGGTGCATTCCTTAAGCCGCAAGACCGTGCATAGGCTGCGCGAGCGGGGAAGCGGCTACCTGGTCCCCGCTGGCGCTCCACACCACTTGCGGCATGCGAACTTTTCCCACCCTCCGCAGTTTCGGAGAGGCCGTTGGTTGGTACATGAGCGCACGGCCATCCTCTCAACCCGAAACTTTGATCCGCATGGTGTGACCTTATAATAAGATGAGAGCTCTGGTGTCCCTCACGCTCCGACACCTCTCCACACCCACATGCGCGCATATGACACGCAAAGACTGCTGCTGTACGGCTTGCTGTTGCCACTCGGAGTTCTGAATGCTGCGTGGTGGCTGATTCAGCTGTTCATCTGCTGTGAGTTTATCCTTGGATGACGGGCCCCTCCACGACAGTCAGCAAACTAACTTGCAGTCGACGAAGGACCCGGAAAGAATGGGTTGATGCACAGCAGTCTCTTCGAGACAGTTGGATACGGGCAGCGACGAGTGAAAGTAGACTACAGCCGTCTAGGAGAAGAGCCCTCATCGAACTGGGGAGTGGAGGGGGCGCTCGGCGAGATCCTGCCTGGGCTGCTGTGCACGGTCTGGACGCTGGCTCTGCTGCTCTGGACGGTTCTCGCGTGAGTGGGAGCGTAATTGGATACAGTCGCGCTGACAGCAGACTGTCCGCCTCTCGAACAGGCCGTCTCCGCTCCATTCGCATCGAGGTTCGCCTCTTGCTCGCACTCGTCGTGTCCGGCTTCATCGTGCAGACCTGGAGCATCGTCGGCCAGTTTTCGATGGGAGTGGTGCGCGAAAAGTTCGTCAAGGTCACGCGCTTTGTCGTCATGCGGTGTGCGTTCTCATGGGCACTGTGGGTGGCCGTGCTAGTTGTATACGTATGGGAGAAGCGGTGCGTGAAGCGGCACTACACCGCGACGGAGTGGGGCGCCAGCCTCCAGACGCTGGACAGCTTCGACAGCGCCGAAGGCGGAAACTGGAGCAAGGCCGGGCAGGACCTGCTGCTCCGCGGGGACGCTTTGGCGTACCGAGATCCAGGAGTGACACCTTACTACGAGGAGTACGTGAGGGGCAGCGATAGCAAGGGCTACGACGCGCCGCCGCCGAGCGAGTCATGCGCAAGTTCGCCATTCGAAAGCCTCGCGACGGCGAGCACAGGGCCCCGCACGGCGAAGCCCGACCCTGCACATCTTCTGCCATGGAAAGCCGCACTGTCGCGGGGAGACTTCGTTCTCGGACCGGACATGACATCCCAGATGCATAAGGCTAAGCATGCTGCTCCGGAAAAGCCTGAACAGGCGTGGGATATCTCTGGCAGACCCGAGCCCTTCAAGAAAGCCGAGCCGAATACGGAGACTGCGAACAGGAACAACCCCCCGGCGCGGAAGTGGGTGCCTGAGGACAGGTATTGGTGTGAGAAGGTGCGGATCATCGAGGACAGCTTCGGACCAGCGCTGTGCAGGACGCAGAGCATGTAGCTCTCTCCACTCTCTCGACACAACGTACGAAATCGTATATCGCACAGATGTCCACCAGATCTGAAATGACAGCCTCTAGGCACGCATCGCAAGTGATATGGAAGCAAAAAAGCAACGTTCGAGAGAGGCGGTGTGCCGTCGATGCCAGTACCGCCCTGACGTTCTGGCCGGGTTATCGTAAGGCATCCTGACGATGACTGGCAACTCTGTTGTGTGCCTTTGCTAAACCTTCGATCGGCACATTCGGGAGGACGTGTCGCGGCGATGCAAAGCATGGGTGGGAGTGGATGCCCTACCTCGTGATGTCACCAGGGCAGGGCAGTGCTTTCAGGAAGATCAAGTCAACTCATAAGACTTCCCTCTGCAGAGCGCCGTTTTCTAGTCCATACCACCACCCCGTCAGACTACATGCGCGCGAACGATACTCAGAGGTGGCTGCTTTGGGGCCTCCTTGCCCCACTGGGAGTGCTGAATGCTGCCTGGTGGATTATTCAGCTGTGCCTCTATCGTGAGTGGTGCCTCGACCTTTAGCTGAGGGTTCGCGAGCCTTCGACATTGCTGACGAGACAGTCTACGCGCAGAACCAGGAGGGCAACCACTGGCTCGGGGCTGGTCTTCTCACGGAGGTGAACGAAGGTCTGATTAGCCCCCCCGGCTATTCCGATTGGCGCAACGGGCCCGACGTCCGAAGCCCCGAGGTTCTCGGCCTTCAAGTCGTTCCCGCCATCTTGTGTACGGGGTGGACTTTTGCAGTTCTGATATGGGTGCTGGCGGCGTGAGTTCTAAACCCCGCTCCCGTACTTGTGCTCTTCATGTTCACTGACTTCAGCACCTTCGCCTCCCGCATCAGTGGCGTCCGCTCTATCCGCAATGAGCTCCGGATAGTCATATCGCTTACTGTGGTGGGGTTCGTGCTCCAGTTCTGGATGACGCTGGGCGAATTCATGTTCCTGCGCGTCGTCCTGTACCCGGGTACGATCACGCGCTTCTTTGTGATGCGCTGCGCCTTTCAGTGGACGATGTGGTACGCCGTGCTCGGCGTGTGCATTTGGGAGACCCTCTACGTGTGGCGCCACTACTCGATGGCGGAGTGGGGCGCGTCGATCCACACCCTGGACTCGTTCGACTCGGGCGCTGGCAACGCAGACGACGAGGACTGGGCCAAGACGGGCGGTAGCATGTTCATGCGCGGAGGCGCAGCCCGATACCGCGACCCCTACCTCACGCCGTATCAGGAGCCGTACACGGCGCCGAGCAGCAGCAAGAGCTACGACATGCCGCCCGACGCCCCGCAGGATGAGCAGAATGAGCCCAGATACATGGCTGCCAGCCGCAATCTGCCACGGTCCGTTCCCGGACGGCCCTTGCCGCCGTCTCTCACCGGTCCTCCGCTCTGGAAGGAGAAGCTGGCCCGGGGCGACTTCCTCCTCGGTCCTGACGTGCCGAGCTCCTCTGGGGGCAAGTACGGCTTCCAGATGGGCGGCAGCTCGTCAGAGAAGTTTGACTACCCCGAGAAGGTGCCGTTGACCTCGCCGGACGCTGTCGGTGAAAGCAGCTACTCGGCACGCCGAGGGAAATGGGTTCCGCAGGACCGGCACCCCAACAGGAAGGTGCTCGTTGAAGAGAGCTTCGGCGCGGTCCTGGCTCGAACGCGGAGCATGTAGTTCTCGTCCGTAGTCGCCGTAGGCTGGCTTTAACTCCGCTGTACAATGTCGGCTTTGTCCTGGGACTCTGAACGCTGTGAAGGCCTTGTGATGTTGGTATAAGCCGTTGCTTAGGGCGGGCACCGCGTCTGGACATCTTATCCAAGTGCCTTCATGGTCGGTGCCTTTCGCAACCTTGTTGAGATAAGCGATCTGTGCGGCTGCGGCGCCGTCGCACTATTTAGCATATTCAACGTTCATATTAATCGTTAACACTGCATGTCATCATTCACAACAAACCTTGCAGCTGCTGTCGCAAGTGCCGGTTTGGGAGCCGCGTTTCGTTTCGAAGTCACCTCAGGTTTGGTGTTACAGCAACGTCTGCCTGCGCGACTGTTGTACGACCCCAGAACATGTCCTAGTATGAAGCAATGCGGCGCCTATGGTCTTGGGAACCACCCACCTGCACTATCCGACCTCGACGATGCGGGTATACGACACGCAGAAGTGGCTGTTGTACGCGCTGCTCACACCGTTGACGGTGCTCAGCGGTGCTTGGTGGCCGTTGCAGCTAGGAGTTCGGGCAAGATCGACCAAGCAGACAAGCGGATGTCTGAAGAAGCTGGTGCCAGCAATCAGGTGTCTGGAAGCCGGGGTAGGGGCCGGCGCAAGTGGGTCTGGGTGCCCGACAGCAGGTACATGGACGAGAAGCGGCAGATCGTGGAGGGCAAGTTCGGCACCGCCCTAAGTCGAACGCAGAGTATCTAGCAGTTTGTACTGAGCTGTGGACGTTGCTGTAATAGCGAGGCAGGCGCGCGCCATAATGAGACCAGTCAAACTCAACGACCGATTGCGCACGTCCCAAATACTCAGATGGGCCGTAACGCGCCAGGCGTACCATACCAAGCTTTGATATTGGGCCCAAAACTCTGTTGGGAGGACCGCACGCACCGCACGCTTGATGAGCGTCGAGCACAGCATCGGCCAGTGCCTTTCCAAACCTTCACAATCCCGCATTGTCACGAGACCAGTCGCGGTCTGCGGTATATAAGCGCAACCGCTTCTGTACCTACAGGCGCTCATGGGCATCAAAGAGAAGGGTAGGCCCCGGAACGCTCATAAGGACGACACAGCGCACGGCCATGAGAGCATACTATAAGCAAAAGTGGCTGGTATGCGGTCTGCTGCTGCCGTTTGTGCTGCTGAACATCGCATGGTAGATCATGCAGATGATCCTGTACTGTGAGTTCCACCGGCTCTCCTCTCCAGTATTAGCTGTACATGCTGCCGTGCTCGGCTCACACCAGTCGACCTCACGATGCGGAGGACAGTGCATGTTCTGCTGGAAGCAGTGCGCGAAACGATCCGCGACCCAGGGCCTATAACCACAACCGGTCAACCTTGGTATTACGGAAAGATGTGGCCTGGAATCACTTGGCTTCTCGTAGTATACTTGCCTGCTGGGCTGTATCTGCTGTGGGCGTGCATCACTCTGCTCTGGACCCTGCTCTTGTAAGTGGGAATGCCTAGTGAAGCTGACTTCCAGCTTGATCGCGTCTAGGACGAGTTTTTGGCGCTCAATCCGCGTCGAGCGCCGGTTCCTGCTGGGTCTGACCGTTGGCGGCTTTGTGCCGTTGGCTTGGGTCACGGCGGGCGAACCTACGTGTCTTGCCTTCATACCAACCACCGAAGACCAGCGGGAGCCGTTGACCCTCTTCCTCGTGCTCCGATCTGTCTTCTCCTGGACCCTGTGGTTCATACTACTGGGTATGGCTCTCTGGGAGGGGTCTCACGTGAAGAAGCACTACCCGAAGACCGAGTGGGGCTCGTCTATCCAGTCTCTCGAAAGTCTCGACAGCGGCGTCGAAGACGTGCACTCGGCCAAGCTTGAAGATGAAACCTACGTAAGAGACGTGGCGCTCGTGCGAGGCGACTCCTACGTCACCCCATACCGTGAAGGCTACACCACGTCCAGTCCCAGAAAGAGCTTCGACAGTCCTCCAGGAGAGACTCAGCACGGGGGGGCTGCCCAGCGGGCGCCGATTCCGTTCTGCACTCCCTCCCCGCCACGTGAGGACCGCACCCCGGTGTGGAAAGCACGGCTTGTGCAGGGTGAATACGTCCTTGGGCCAGACCCGTTCAGTGGGGTGAAAGCCTTGTACGACAAGGCACCGGGGAGCCACAACTGGACTGCTGGCCTGTGGGAGATGCCAGGGGGGCCAGCTGTAAGCAACGTCGAGCCCGCAGCGCCAGCGAGGAATTGGGTGCCAGAGGACCGGTGCTGGGGTGAAAAGGCCAAAGTAGTGGAAGAGTGCTTCGGACCGGCGCTGTATAGGACTCAAAGCATGTAGTAGCAAGCAGCAGAGTGCGTCGGCTATCTCCAGGGCATTGTGATGTATGAACTTCGGAAGAAGGACAAGCTCGCGACGAGGGTGACCCACCGGCGCGGGTTGTGGCCCCGCCTGATGAAGTGGCAAATTGATTCTCTGCACACTACGCTGGGTGCACCAGTACTCTTCAGACTAGAGCTGCGCATTGTACGCGAGCCAGAGGCGAGTGGTTCCGGAGTCAGCAGGAGCGGTGCCAGGCGCAGATGCGTAACCAAACCATGGCAGCAGCCAGGTTGTATGGCTGGCGGGTGCCGCGTCCATGGCCGCCGACTGCGGTGCATCGATGAGCAGGTGTTGTTCCTTCGCCTAACCTTCTCTGCAATTCAGTGATAGCTGTTCACATCATCGTGTAGCCTCTCCTGCTTCAGCGTTAGAAACAAAGACTTCGTCTCGAGGGCAAAGCTATGCACGGCCAAGTTTGGTCCCCGTCGGCGACAGCGGTATGAAAGTTCTCTCTTGGCGCACCCTACGCCACCCCATACGGTATCTTTACTAACTCAACAGACGACATGAAGGCCTACTATACGCAAAATGGCTAGTCTACGGACTCTTCCTTCCCCTCGGCTTGCTGAACACTACGTAGTGGATTGTTCAGCGACACAGCCGACCCCGACGACGCCGACTGGATGAAGACCGGGGAGGAGATGTTCATGGGGGCCGCAGCACTCGGGTACCGAGATCCCAGGGTAACGCCCTACCGACAAGTGTACAGTGAGCCGTCCAGCAGCAAGGAGTACGACCAGCCTCCGGACGTCGAGGAGGCTCAACCCAGACTGCCCTCCACTTCGGGCCCAGTGCCGCCAGCTGTGGTCCGACACCCGGCCTGGAAGACGCGGCTGGCAAGGGGCGACGACATCCTCGGCCCCGACGTCGCCGGCCCCTCCTGGAAGAAGCCGACAGACTGGAGTGCGGCATACCTTCCACCAGCCAAGTACGACCCGACAACGAAGCGGGCCCTGACCGAAGACGAGGGCGAACTCAGCTCTAGCACACGTAAGGCGGCAGGCGGCGGCATTCGGCTGGGCAAGTGGGTCCCGGAGGACCGGTACATGGGCGAGAAGATGCGGATCGTGGAGGGAAGCTCTGGCCTGGCCCTGAGCCGGACACAGAGTCTGTAGCCTATCGATCTTCAGCTGCCCCTGCGCCACCGGCGTATAATCGGCCTAATAATAGATACCGGCACGGCAGATGGCGACGGCGCCGTTGGTGTTGTGGCCGAAATCGTGATCGCCGTACTCCCTGAAGGAACCACGAAGCGGTGCCGCCGAAGGTCTGCTGATTAATGGATATCGGCACCGCTTTACACCAAGCTCTTGTGACCAAGCTCTTGTGTGCACACTGGACTTGGCATTGAACCGGATATGCCTGAGGGCCAAGGTCTTGGTCCAGCCTTTGTGGAGATTATGTGCCCGTAACCCCCTGAAAGACGTGGGTGAAAGAGACGTTCTTGAATTCAAGGAACGTCTCTCACGTCACGTAACACTGAAGAATGTAGAATGAGGCTTCCGTCGATCACGGTTGGGTTGCTTGCACAGGATTACATTCACCATGCTGCAAATACGTTGGGCCTGTTGCCTGTTGAGAGCGCCGATACGAGCGCTCGCGGGAGGTGAGCCGCGGCTCGGCGTATTCACGAGCGGCGTTCTGCACTGCCCAGCGGCGTTCACCCACCCGGCCCAGCCCTGCACCACACCGCCATGCGCTCAAGTCCGACGCCGCTCGGGGCTCGGGACGCCACTGCGATGTGCTGCGGATGCATATAAGCGCCAGCTTGCTGCGGATCATAACCTGCTCAAGGCTACATACAGTATCTTCGCTGAGTCCTCCGACGATGAAGGCGCACACCACCCAGCGCATCGTCCTGTACGCGGCCGTGCTGCCGTGCGCGCTGCTCACGTTCGTGTTCTACCTGATCCACGCGATTGCCATGTGTGAGCCGCCTGCCGCCTGCCGCGCTAACCCCAGTCACGCACGTCGAGCTCGACGCGGGCCTGCTCGCGCCCGCGGGCGGCAACCTCGGCAAGGCTGGCCGGTGGAGGGAGGACCACTGGACCAACTGGAAGCGCCAGCAGCAGCAGGCGTGGATCGAGCGCGTCCGGGGCTCCGCCGGCGACGTCGCGGGACAGGTCTTCGCGTCTGTGCTGCCGACGTTCCTCGTGCTGTTCTGGGCCGCGGCCGTCCTGCTGTGGCTGGTGGTGCGCGCGTGCTCCGGCCCGATGTCGGCGAGACGCTCGCTGCGCGGCGAGCTGCGCGCCCTGAAGACGTTTACGGCCGTCGGCGGCGCGGCCATGCTATGGTCGCTCGTCGGATACTTTGCCCGCGTGGGCGTGCTCGCGCAGCGAAGGGCGGTCCTCTTCGTGCCCGTCCTGGTCACGCTCGAGTTCGCGTGGGGCACGATGCTGTGGCTCGCCGTCCTCGGCGCGTGGCTGTACGTCCGCACCTGGGCGCGCAGGCACGCGCACGGGCAGTACGCGCAGAGCGTGCAGACGCTGGAGAACGGCGGGCTCGACTTCGGCACCTACGGGAGAAAGGACTGGGACGAGGAGGAAGACAGCACTACTCAGGCCTACCGCGAGCCGTACCGCGAGCCGTACCGGGTGCAGGAAGTACTGGTGCACGAACGTGAGCCCGAGGTCACGCCGCTGCAGCCCGTTTCGGATGAGGGTACGGGCGTTGCGGCCGTTGTGCCGAGCGTGCTCCAGCCACCGCCCGTGCCGCCGAGGTCGAAGGCGCTCCTCAACAGGCCGACGCAGCAGCACCACCCGGAGTATGATATCCCGAGCTACGAGAGTGCCATCGGCGAGCGGGACGCGGAGGCGTCGATTACTGCGGCCCAATGCTCTGCCGACGGGATGGGGTCTGCGCACCCGCTGCCCACGAAGGGCGGATACATGAGGGTCCAGAACCCGTAGAGCTTTGGAGTCCTTCGTTTCACAGTGTCCCCTCCCTAGATATATAGAGCGTTCCTCCTAGAGTCTGGATATGCAGCAGGTTTTCAGCAACGGGTGAAGGCAGCGTGGGCTGTCGTGGGCAGCGTTCCAGCCCCGTTATCAGCCCCTATCTGCACCGCCCCGACGCCACCTGAAGCCCACCCAGGGTCTGCCTAGAACTGGGAACGCACGTTCGCCTCTCAAACCAGGAAGTTGTCCTGGAACCGCAACCGGTGTCCTGCCCGACGTGACCGCATGTACCAGGTTGGCTTGCCCATTCCGCAGAACGAGCGGCCAAAGGTACTGCGGAGCAGCTCTTGAGCTGGAGCGCGTGCAGGGCCCTTTCACGGACAGCGAGGCTGTGCCCGGCCACGAGCACCCAGCTCGTCGACGTCGTCATCCGTTCAGTGATGGTACGCAGATCACGCCCGGTCATGTGTGCGATGTACGAGCGAAGGCTGTGTTATCGCGGCTGATCAAACCTTATCAGCCGGCGGCACCGCATGACGCTGGTATTCCGGCGGAGCCGCTCGGTATTCGGACCGGCTTCGGCCTCGTTTGGCTTCTTCCGGTTGGCCGACAAGCACCTCAAGCTTCATCGTGCCTCGCCAGGCGCCAGGCGGACCTTGATCACTCGCGTACGCCTCCAATTGTCAAGACTACAGATCTCGGCGCGCGCTCAGGGGGCGTTTCAGCGCCGTGCTAAGCAGCTGCGGAGCAAGGTGAGGCAGCCAAGAGCCAGAGACTGGCCGGTGGCCGAGAGTCGCAACGCTCAAGGAGTGCGACAAGCTGCTGATCGTGCCTGGCTGGCTGGTGTGCACAGGAGTCGCGCCGTGGATGCGTCGGACGGGGGAAGGCATCGTGCATGTGTCCCCAGGTCAGGCCCAGACAGCTCCGCCGGAGGCGACAGTCATTGGCTCTGCAATAAGCGCACCGCCGAGCGGCGTCGGGGCCATGCCCGCCAGAGCTAGCACGACGCCGGGTGCGCCCTACTGCGCGCTGTTCGCACACGCTGCAACGCAACACCGGAATCCGGAGGACGCACGCATGCATATAAGCTGGGCCTGGAGATCGCGGATCCGACCTCACACATCCCCTCACCTCGATATCCGCAGAACCGGCGAGACATGAAAGCACACAACATCCAGAGAATCATCCTGTTCGCGGGGGTGCTGCCCTTTGCGATCCTGACCTGGGTCTTCTACCTGATCCACATTATCGGGACGTGTGAGTCCCTCCGAGCCCGTCCCCTGCTGACCGACAGTCACGCGCGTCAATATCGACTCGGGCCTCTTCGCGCCCGCGGGCGGGAACCTCGGCACGAAGAAGACCTCGACGCTAAACGGGCTGCCGTTGAGCTACGGCAAGCGGGGTTTGCAGGCGCCGGGCCCGGGGGGCGTGGAGGGGCGGCGCGTGTCTGCGGGCATCACGGCCGCGAGCGTGTTTGCGAGTATCCTGCCCAACTTCCTCATCATGTTCTGGTCGTTTGGCGTGATCGTGTGGCTGCTCGTGCTCGCGTCCAGCAGCCCGATGAGCGCGCCGCGCGCGCTGCGCTCCGAGGTGCGCACGCTGGCCGTCTTTGCCGGCCTCGGCGTCGCGCTCGCGCTCTGGAGCACGCTCGGCTTCTTCATCCCCGTCGGCCTGCTCGCCGCCCAGGTGCCCGTGCTGTACGTGCACGTGTTCATGGCGCTCAAGTTTGTGTGGGTGTGGCTGCTGTGCCTCGCGCTTGGCGGCGCGTGGGCGTGGGAGCGCCGCTGGGCGCGCACGCACGCGCGCGGCCAGACGCAGCAGAGCATGCAGACGCTCGTGGGCCAGGACGCCGCTCTCGAGTTCAACACAAAGGACTGGGACACCGAGGACACCCGCCCGTCCAACGCCGGGAGCGGCACGAGCTACAACGCCTACCGCGTCCCGTACGACACGACTTATGGCGGCAGCGAGACTGAGATCACACCCTTCAACACCGAGGGCTACGCCGCGGGACCGCAACGCGCCGCCTACGAGAAGAGCGGCCGCGTGCCCGACGCCCAGGTGCCAGACAGCCAGGTGCCAGGCCAGGTGCCGAGCCCGATGCCCGACTCGGAGGCGTCCATCCTCCCCTCGCCCTCGACACGCACGCATCCCGACACCAAGGCGCAGTATCTGCGAGTGCTCAATCCGTAGCGCCGCTTCTCAGCTTGGAGTTCCAATCAAATATAGACTAGACACACGTTGCCATGTATCAGTATGCCAGGACCGTTGTGCACGCAGGCTGCCGACCGCGAGCCTGACTTCCGTGCTTCGTCTCTACCGGGGGCCCCACCGGCTCTAGCGCGGCCACCGGGTATCCATGCATCGCACAGGACTGGACAGCGGCACCGCAGTGGGCGGCGCAGCAAAAGATGTGAGAACCCTCTGCGGGGGTCGAACCCGCGACCGTTTCCTCTCGCTCGGCGGCGCTGCTGCGCTGTGAAAGATGCCGTAGGAAAGAAATATTCTACCACTGAAATAAGAGGGCGAATCCGCGATCGGATCACGTGGGCCTGCGCCCGCGCCGGCCATGTTCCGCGCACGGGCCCCGTGCCGGCGGTGTCGGGCTCCGGGCTTCGGCGGTGGTCGTCGGCCTCCGCTCCAGGGTGCAGTCTTTCTTGCAGCCGCTGCATGGGTCTACAAAGGACGTGCAGCACACGCAATGCATACCTGCCATTACCCCTTGCCTGATGTAACCGTATTATAGCCTACGATATCCCTCTTCCCGGACCCGGATGGAACGAACGTCTTCTGCGAATCACGGATGCGGCGCGTACGCCTGCTGCTGCCCGTGCATCGGCTGCGGCTGGTGCATGGTGTGCAGCTCTGGCGAGCCGGGCGCGCCGGGACTCAGCGGCTGGGCCTGGTACATGTTGGCAGGGTAGGTGTTGGGCGGCGGGCTGGGGGAGGACGAGGGCGCGGAGGGCGCGCCGTTCGCGATGGGAACGAGCGCGTACGTGTAGCCTGCGGGCGCTGGGCCGGGTGGAGGAGAGACGGGCTGGGCGAACGGCGGCTGGGCGAACGGCGGCTGGGCGAACGGCGGCTGGGCGAACGGCGGCTGGGCGAACGGCGGCTGCGCGGACGGCGGCTGTGCGAACTGGTCCGTGCCGGGCGTGGACGACGGCGAGGGGTATGCGCCTGGGTACGCGGCGTACGGGAGCTGCGGGGGCGGGGCGGGGGCGTCGATCTTGGGGTCGAGGTCTGGGGCGGGGCTGGGAGCGGGGCCGTCCTCGATGCTCTCGACGGAGCGGTAGAGCTGCCCGTGTGCGTTCTTCTTGGCCCAGCGGCGGAGCCAGATCCAGGTCCCGAGCAGCGCGAGCGCGAGCAGCCAGCCGAAGACGACGGCGCAGATCGACAGGCCCCACACGGGCATGCCCTGGCCGCCGTTCACGCCCAGGACAATCGTCGAGTACAGGCAGGACACGAGGCCGACGGCCCACAGCCACAGCAGCGCCTTGAGCATGCCGGCGAGCGAGCGCGGGCGCCCCGCCGCGCCCGTGCACGGCAGGACGAGCAGCCACACGATCACCGCGAACGACCAGAACAGCCCGAGGAAGTTCGGGATGTGCCACCGGAACGCGGCCTCGACCTTCTCGCCGTCGACCGACGCGCCGCCCCCGCCCCCGCCGCCCCGGCGCCGCTTCTCCAGCTGCGGCGCCGCATCCCGCTTCTCCAGCTGCGGCGCCGCATCCCGCCTCTCGCGCGCGGCGCTGCCTGCTGCCGGCGCCGGCGCCGGCGTCGGCGTTGGGCCCGGCGCCGCACTCGCGTCGCCCGAGCGAGACGGCGCAGCCGTAGGCGCCGGCACGTCCCGCTTGACCGTGGACCACGTGAAGCCCGTTGTGGACGTGGTCGTGTACCAGTCCGTCGTTGTGATGTATCCCAACCTCGTGACCGTCGTGGGCACGTAGTAGTCCGTCAGCTCATAGTCCGTCCAGTAGACGGGGTTGCCCGCAATGTTGACTGTTGTATCCGTTGCCACCGCGGTTCTCGTGAACACCAGTCTGCTCGACGGGGTCGCTTTCGGGCCGAAGGACGTGCGAGGGCCGAGGGTAGTGATCACAGTTGTGAGTTGCTTATAGTCGAGTGTATCCTGGTTGAGGTCACCACTGCCGCCCCCTACGTTGTATGAAGGAGAGTTGATCGAGTTGATCGGGCCCAGCCCCGAGCCGGCCAGTGCTGTGGCCGCCACCGAGTCGACTGTCGTTAGCGCAGCAACGAAGAGCACTCACAGGAAGTGATGACCTGGAGCAGATACCAGATGCACGTCAGGAGTGCCAGGGGGAGGAGCAGCGCGTACAGCAGCACGCGCTGGAGTTTGGACGCCTTCATGCTCATCGCGGTGCTGGGTGTGGCTGGCAGCTGCTGGGTGAGGGCGGGAGGTGAGGCGAGACGGCGGCGGGCGATACGAAGACGGGCCCGCGGTTTTATGGCGCCGCACAGCACAGCAGGGGGTCAGCTGAGGAGGGGCGTGGAGTTTGGTCACATCAGGCTAGAGGCCCCCACAGCCCACAGCCCACAGAGCACAGAGCGTGAGAGCGAGAACGAGTCAGTCGGCCAGTCCAGAGCGGCCGTGCGCTCGCGTCGGTAGGTCACCTGTCTCGAGACCAAGGCCACGGAGCGACTCTGCCTTGCCGGCGTCTGAGGCCCGAAACGGGGTACAGGCACCCAACCATTGAGCCATTGAGCTTGTGGGCCGAGCGCGCGGGCAGAAGACGAGAGGAACGGCGGAACGCACCCAAACGGGCCCAAGCTTATCGCGCGCAACCTTGTCGCAGGCCGCAGGATCAGGATCCGATGCGGCCATGCGTGCTCAGCCCGCCGTCCGGCGCATCCGCTCGGTTCCCCGCGGATCCGAGCTGCCCGGGTGTCCAGGAGGAGACAGGCCGCAGCCGCCCAGCCTGCATGCTGCATGAATCCGAGGCGCATTCCTCCTCGGAGCGAGCGCAGCCCCGGTATCAATCTGGATATCTGATATGTCCCGGCGTCGGTGGTCGGGTGAGTTGGGCGGGACTAGGCCCGGGCACCGTCCCCTTTTGGGCGGTGCGGATCAATGTTCTATCGTCCTTTCCACTGCACTCGGTGCCCGAAGCCCCGCACAGCGCTTATGATATATCTGTCTCATCACAGGATGCTGGCCCCAAAGACAATGCAGGCCATGAAAGAGCCGTCGTGTTACGTGCTGCGCAGCCATTCAGCCCACGCAGTCGGTTCGGATCCGAGTCGCGCTTGGCGTCCGCGGGTGTCTCGTCGTAACGCAATGCACGAGGGCCAGGCACCTGCCTCGTCTGCAGGCTCTACGGCTGAGACGAGCCGGGGCGAGCTGACGCGAGAGCATGGTGGGCCAATGGACGGTCGCTTTCTCGTCCGGGGGGCTGGTGACGAGCGACTGCCAGTGTCCTCGGGGGTCGACAGGTGGGTGGGAGATGTGCCAAGACCACCGCGGAGCTATTTGCAGCGGAAGAGGTTCCGTGCACCGTACCGAGCGACCGGGCAGCCAGCAGACAGCAGAGAAAGGGATCGGGGGTTGCAGAGCCTGAGCGGTGTGCGCAATGAGCTATGTGAAGGCTGGGACCGGGGGCAGGACCGGCTCGCTGGGGTCAGATCCCGGTGCCAGCATTCGCTCCCGGTGATATCACCCGCCGTGATGGCGATAAGATAGCCGCGGCCCGCACGATCCGCTAGCCACACGACCACAAGCTCAGACATAGTCGCGTGCAGTGCGTAGCGCAGTGTCGTCTGCCTTTCATATCTATAAATACTCGAGACAAGCCTCAAACCCACCCCAGCCGGCATCGCCCACGCATCCCAGGACGCGGCGGCCAGGACGCCGGCTGGCCGCCCTGAGCATCCGGGCCGCGTCCCTGCGAAGCGGCGCTGGTCTGCTCCGCACTCTGGAGCGCCGCTCAGTCCGCGGGCGACGTATGCCGCGGGGCGGCTGCGATCCGGGAGCTCGGGGCGTACAAAGCGATAGCGATATCGATAAGATAACCCCGCGCAGATCTGGGCCAGGGCTGGCGGCATTCCCGCTGAACGACCACCCAACTACCAACCCACTCCTCAGGCCTGCCGGCCACGCCCGCAAGCTCAAGCCCTCATCCGCACCTTTGCTAGAAGTCCGTTGCATGGAATGGTACAAGGAGCGGTCTGGTGCTATAGGCCCGAGGGCGTCTAGGGGTATGTGTGTAATGCTATAACGCGGCTTCGCGTTGCGCGCCTCCTGTCGGCGTGGTGGTGGGTGCGTGGTGTGCCAAGAAAGGGAAACTCTATTATAGACTCTGTATGAACAAGGGGTTTACTGGCGGTCCAGCGTCGGGACGGCGGAGACGCGGCGGCGCTCCTCGGGCTGCGTGAATGCGGTGGTGGAGCTGGACGCGCTTGCGCCGACGCGGGGCGTCTCGGGCTCGTCGGCGATGCTGCTCTCCTCGAGCGCGGCGCCGGCGGCGCGGTCCTTCTCCGCGTCCTCGGGGGTGAAGAACTCGGGCTCGGCGCGCGCGTCGAGCGCCGCCTCGCTGTCCTTCGGCAGCGCGTCGCCGCTGGCGGCCGCGCGCGCGCGCTCCGCCTGGTGCTTCTGCGCGATCGCGCGGCCCAGGTCGTCCGCCTCGCGCCCCGGCTTGGTCCAGCGCCGGATCCGCCGCCCGTAGATGTACATGAGGATCGGGCACGGGATGAACACGCACGCGAGCAGCGCCACAAACGTCCCCGCCCAGTTCGGGCCCATCGCAGTGTACATGTCGACGGTGAAGAGGGGGAAGACGACGCCCAGGATCGAGCGCGTCACCGTCGCCGCCGCCATGACGGACGCAGACAGAAGCAGGTACGTGTCCACGAGGTACACGGACACGCCGAGCATGAGCAGCACGATGCCCGCGCCGATCGGCAGCGTCGACATGATCGCGCCGATCCAGTGGATGCGCACGGGCACGCACGTCCACGCGAAGATGAAGAGGCCGACGGGGAGCAGAATCGAGCCAACGGTCGCGGCGGGGAGACGCGCCTCAGGAGGGAGGTAGCCCTTCTCCTCGTGCGCCTTGGCGTAGCGCGGGTTGACCCACACGCCGAGGAAGACGAGGCCGAAGAAGGACCCGAGCGTGATGCCGATGAACGCGAGCGCCGACACGCCGCTCGACCACCCGCGGTACTGCTGGAAGATGATCGGGAACGCCGTGAACTCCATGTACATGATGGCGTACACGACGGCGAGGTACAGCGACGCGATCGCGACGATCGGCTCGGTGAACAGCAGCTTGTACGGCACCTTGAGCTGCTCGAGGAACATCTTGCGCGCGTCGAACTCCTTCTTCACGTCCTGCTCGTACCGGTACACGCGGCCCGTGTTCTTCGACAGCCGCTTCGCGCGCTGCCGCAGCAGCACCGGCTCGTACGTCTCGGGCAGGAAGAGCGTGCCCGCCGTCGTGAGCACGCCCGAGAAGATGGCGATCAGGCCCGCGACCCACTTCCATCCCTCGGCGTCGGAGAGGAAGCCGCCGCCGACGGGGCCGATGGCGGGGCCGAGCATGGGCATCTGGGCGTGTCAGCTCCACATCATCCACGCACAAGGTTTGAGACAAGCGCCGGTTAACCTCCGCGCCCGAACCTTGGGGGCAAACTTACCATGGCGAAGATGCCCATCGCGGCGCCGCGCTGCGCGGGCGAGAACATGTCGGCGATCGTGCCGCCCGAGTTGGTCATGGTGCTCGAGCCAAACGTGCCGGCGAAGAAGCGGAGGACGAGAAGCGTGTTGATATCATTGGCGCCGCAGCATGCCGCGTTGAACGCCGTGAAGGGGATGTAGGTCAGGACGAAGAGGAGGCGGCGGCCGAAGATTTCGCTCATCGGCGCCCACAGCAGCGGTCCGACGACGAAGCCGAGCACATAGATGCCCGTGATCATGATGTAGAGCATCTGGTTCTCGCCGGGGAAGTCCATGCGGATGCTCTTGATCGCCGCCGAGAGCATCGACGAGCCCATCGTCACGGCGAGCGTGCCGGTCGCGGCTGCCTGTCAGCGTCCTGTGCATGGACATGCACCCCTGCAGCCGCGCGCGGCGGTGCAGACGTCGCGAGCCACTCACCCAGCATGGTCATGCCCCACTTGTAGCCGTTGCCAAAGTTCATCGGGTTTTCCGGGTCCTCCGGCAGCCACGTTATGACATACGGGTCGGACTCGGTGCCGGCGCCCTTGTACTGGTGCCCGACAATGTCGGCCCAGGGTGTTGTTCGGCGCAGCCACGGCTTGCGGCGGAGCGTGTGGTCGCCCGAGTCGGCGACCGTCAGCGAGCTCGCGTTCAGGTCGCGTTTACTCTCCGACATGGTTGTTTGGGGATGGGCGGCGGGATTCCCGATCGGCCAATGGAGTGAAAAGGAGTGTGGGTGGAGTCGGTGCCGGTCGGGGCGAAGGGGGCTTTAAATGCGAGTTGAAGAGAAAACGGGGATGAATGCAATGCTGAGATGAGATGCGATGCGATGCGGGCGAGGTATGCGTGCGCTGGGTGTGGTGCTGTCGAACGCAGAGAGGAGGGGCGTGCTCACCGGCGGGGTCGGTGCATATATAACGGGTCGTTCGGCGCCCGGCGCTGCGGTACGCCTGCATGGAGAATTCAAGGAACGGTGCCCCCTCGGCGATGGCAGTGCGGGGGGCCGAGGTGGCCGAGGTGGGAGCAGCGCTGCAGAGTCCTTAATTGGACGCATCGCGCGCGGGTGTGACCCAGGCACAGGCCAGGTGCTCTCCAGGTGGGCTTGGCGGGGCCGCCGACCGCAGGTGGGCTCATCGTCGCCAGCTTCTGCCGCTGGCTGGATCTGCAGAACCCGCTGAATCGGGACCCGGCACCCAGTCACGCTCGCTCGTCTCGCGCCCAGCCCGCCCCACACGCCTCGCGTGCTGCTGAGTCCAATCGCATCCTCGCGCCAGCGCCAGAAGGCCAGTCCCTGCAGGCCTGCAACGGCGCAGGGCCGCGCCGCTCCGGTCCCGGCATCCCTCTGGCAATTGCTTCAAACCCTACCGTTTCACCTCGCGCTACCGGTAGCCCAACATCCTCTCCTTCGCCCAAACTTTCCACCGCAACCTTCGTCCCTCGCCCACGACGCAGCAATACCCCCTTCCCTTCGTCCATGCCCGGCTCCAGCATTGTCACAATGGTGCGCCGGGGGCCATTGTCGGTGAGACAGACGAGCTGCGCAGCAGGTGGAGTCCGAGCTCGGGCCTGGTTGGCGACGCCCGAGGGAGCTATTTTCGGCCCCCGGAGCGTCGGGCGCCGCGAAGCAAACAGGTCACGTGCCTGGGCTCTGTCTGCACGTGGTTATCGCTGCCCGTGCGGAGCGAGGGGAGTGATCGAGCCAAAGCGTCCTTGATTGCCGCAGAGTGAGTGCTCGTGCGGGCTGCAACGGGCGACGAGGAGACGCTAGGCCGTCGGCCTCTGGTGACAGCCGTGACTGGTGAAAAGGCCGCGGCCGCCGGCTGAGCGCGCTTGGACAACATCTTGCTTCTGTCTTCTCACTTGATAAGCGGTGACTGTGGGTGACGCGTCACTGAGGGCAGTGACGAGTCGTTCGGCACCCCGGCACATGCATGCTGGGGTTTCCCAGCAACGGCTGATGACAAAGTCTACTCTCAAAACTTACCCAGGTTGATGTTAGGGAAAACATGTGGTCAATCATCGTGCGCTATAGCGAAAGGGGGAGCGGGAGGGGCCGGGCTGGGAAGAGTGTGAACGACGAGGAAGACGAAACGCGCGGTGCTCCCTCCACACGCGGAGCCAGTCGTTGACGGGGCGCAACAAGTGACCTTCCTCCGGCTCTCCCTGCCCCACTTCGACCGGACCTCCCTCCACTCACGTCAGGACACGCATTGCATCAACTCTACATCCAGAGCCCCTCTAATTTGGCCATCAGCGGCTCGACCTCCAGCCGGGTGTTGAGGCACTCGCACTGCTTCTTGGGCGGCGGAATTGTGTCCATCTCCCACTGCGCCTCGCCGACGCGCTCGCGGTACTCCTTGTGGCTCTCGCGGCTGATCTTCCCCGACTCGAGGAGCTCGTGAGCGGCGGGCGTGAGGAGCCCAGCCTCGGTTGCTGCGGCCCAGGACGTGGCGGCAGGCTCGCTGCCGACGAGCGTGACGGCGGCGCGGTTAAGCGCCGCAGCGCGCAGGAGAGGGAGCAAACCGGCGACGTACTCGCTCTGTTTGCCGTTGCAGACGACAACGACGGTGCGAATCCTGGGCGGCAGGCGTGCGCTCCGCGAGACCGGCGAGACGGGGATGATGATGGGCTGCGGGCGTTCGAGGCACATGACGAGGCGCCGCACGCGCATATCGAGGAGGAAGGCGAGGGAGAGCGCGCCGTTCAGCACGACGCTGCGCACCGTGTCGGGGACATGGAAGTTGTCGTGCGGGCTGGTACCGAAGCGCAGCGTGCGCAGGTTTGGCAGGTGGACGCCGTCGAGATGCGTCTGCCGCCCGCAGCACAGCACGTCGGCGGTGCGCACGCCGGCGAGGCTGTCGTGCTCGTATGCGCGCATGCGCACCGGGGCGCCCGTGACCTCATCCCGGAACTGCACGAGCACAGACCGCTGCACGTCGCCGTACTCGCTGCCGGCGGCGGGAGTGTCGGACGCCGTGTCGGACACGTCCCCGGGCACGTCGTGGTCCCAGAACAGCGCCAGGCCGCGCAGGTGCCGCAGCTGCGCGAAGGCGCGCTTGCGGCACCAGGCCGAGACGCGGCTCAGGACGACGAGCGACTCGCCTGGCGCAAAGGCGATGATGAGGTCGAAGATGTGCGGGAAGTAGCGGTGGTCGAGGAGCATCGGCGTGTCGGCGGCGGCAGCCGCAGGGAGCAGTGCCCCCGCGACCTCTGAACGAGCGGCAAGGTCTTGAGAGGACATGGAGTTGTGGTTGATGAAGAAAGGAAAAACACAAGCAGAGGGTCCCTTTTGAGCCACGACACAGAAGCCTCCAGTGACTCGGCCGGGGAACGCAAGCTGGCTGCTCACCCTCACAGCGGCTTCCAATGCCTTGCACCTCCTTCGCACCTTCGCTCTCGTGTTGGGGCTCGTCGCCGTCTCCAACACGGCATTCAGAAACGCGCCAGCTTGGCTCGTAGAAGAGCCGTACCGAAACATCAGGCCGTCCATCAGCCCACATGCTTGGGCTCCATGTCGTCCAAGATCCAGCATCCCCCTGCAGTCAATGTCATGCTCTACTCTTGGATCGACTGCTGCAGGCGTAAATGAGAAACTCAGGGTCCCATCAGTGAACGATCGCTAAGCTCGGCTCAGGGTGGCCCACGAACCAAATAATGGAGAAGCTCTCCCTATCGTCCTATACACGCACACCAAGGACAACACAAGGGGTGCTCGGTGGTCCATGGCTCAGTGACTCTAGCACAGCTGCAGTCACACTCAGCGCAATCAAACAATGCATACTCGAGTCGCAAGTAGGCTACAGTATGTACCGGGCGCAATGCCATATCAAGGGTGAATGGGCTTGTCCCAGCAGGTCTGGATGGCCCACTCCTGCTCGCTGAGGGAACGGCGGTACGACTCCAATGTTACTCGGTGGATGGGGTGTCTTGACTTCAGCGCGTTTTCGTAGCTCTCCAGCGTGCATTCACTGCCCAGCTCGAGAGCTGCAACGGCATCTGGAGAGAACGATTCGGTGCCAACGAGGAAGACGATGGCTCCCTGCTGCCTCGCAGCTGCAATGAGGTTCCGGGTAGTGCGAAGTTGGATGACTTCCGGCTCAAAATCGGGGTTCAAGGTGTAACTGCTTGAGCTCTCACTGACCGTGTCTTGCTCTTCCTTGTCGTACGGGCGGCGAGAGCTGGACTCGAGACCGTGTGTGGCGACGATGAGCTATCGAGTGAGGGATCCTCGTAGAGAAGATAAGAGACTTAGAGTATACATTCGATAGGGAACTACGGAGGTACGACCTAGTCTTATATAGTTACCTATCGGATGTATGATTGTTCGAAGGCTCGAAGATGTCGTATAGGGGCATCACGTGATCTACTCTTGTCTGTGGCAGTGCCGGAGGTTGCCGTGGTGGTACGGCGCTGTAGGCGGTGTGCACGACATTCCTCTTCGTACTTGACCACCTCCTCAAGGACGTCTTCGAAGATGAGCACGAAGCGCTCCAGCCCAGACAGCCCTGTCAAGTTTGCCTCACCCCCGACGTCCTCGTGATTCCACGAGAGGAGACTGGCGGCCGGCTCTGCGCAGTGAACGACGAGAGACTTGACGGCAGGCTGGCGAAACTCGAAGGAGAAGACTACGTTTTGGCACACGATCTGTCGCACAGGTAGAGGTAGAATCTCGAAAGTTATGTCGGTATCAAGACCTCGGCGGAAGCGCACAGTGTCGACATCGGCATGCCACAAGGTCTGCGGCCTGAAGAAGTTGTCGATATCGATTACTTTGCAACCGGCGAGAAGAGCTAGCTCTGCGTTTCCCTTCAGGAGCTGCACACGGTCGAACTGATTCCTAGTCTCGATTGCTGTGACTGGGGACTGATCAATAGCACAGAATTCGTGCAAGACGTAGAACTGTGAGAGGCAGCGGTGTCGCCACTTGCGACAGGTGCGCGCCATGATGGCCAGAGCTGCCGGCTCAGCGTAGTCGAAGATGGCGTCGATGATGTGGAGGAAGTATTCGTGATGGATGGAGACCATGGTGATTGGGTGATTGGGCGAGTGAGTGGTGTTGCAAGGGGCGGATAGAGGGTCGTTGATTGTGTTCTGGCTCGTTCACTGTTGACTGTACGGCACGGGAATGGTCCCGCCACTGCTCCTGCGCCCTTTCCTTGTCCAGTTGTCCACGAATCCATTGATCTCCCGCATAGCACTGTATTGCAGAAGCGTAGTGTTAGAAAAACAGACTATCTTAATACATGGCCTATTCATTTGCTCTAAGGAGTGAGCAGGTTATTCCAGTCTGTCTCCACTGCCCATTCCTTCTCGCCGACATAGCTCCGATAGGTGTTGACCGTCATCAGCGTGATGGGGCGGCAGTGTGCCAGCACCTCAGCTTCCCCAACGTACATGCGCTCGATACCCAGCTGGAGCCCGTTGAATGACCGCCAGCTCCACATTTCCGTCCCGACCAGCACGACGGTAGCATGTACCTCCAGCGCAGACCGAATAGTTTCCCTGATCATGCTGAGCATCCACGTTCGACTTCCGAGGCCCACTTCGAGATCGTCTTCACTGTCACTGCCGTTGTTGCTGTCGCCGCTGTTGTCGCCAACGTCGTCGTTGCCACCGTCGCCGCCATAGTTGCTGTCGCTGTCACTCCCAGATTCAGATTCATCACCTTCGGGGTTGTTCAAGGCCAAAGGAGGGTCTTCAAAGATCAGGACGAGCTGCTGCAGCCGAGTCAAACCAGATAGGTCCGGGCGGTCGACTGGACAGAAGGGTAGTTCATACCCGCTGTCATCGCGGCGGCTGTGAATGACGAGGCGCTTGACGGTGCGATTTAGCTTAGTCATGTAGCAGAAATACCCTTGCCATACGATTTGCCGCGCTGGCAGGTTAGGAGAGCTCCCCACGCCGTATTGGTACCGCAAAGTATCGATGTTAGGCAAGAACCAACATGTCGTCTTAGGCGACGAGTCGGTGGTGAGGTCCATCACTCTGCACCCAGCGAGGAGGGGAAGTTCGTCCTTGCCGAGTATGACCGCGTTGTATACATGTTCTGAAGTGGGAAGGCGCAGGTCAGCACGTAGAACGAGATGGGCCTTCAAGACCCGCAAGTCGGAGATGTGGTAGAACCGGCCCAGGCACCGCTGTCGCCACTCGCGGCACGTCTTAGCCATGACGGCGAGAGACGCGGGGGGAGCGTAGGCAAAGATGGCGTCTATGATGTGAGGATAGTATTGGTAGTGAATGGTAATCATGGATGATGAGGTGGATGAAGGCAAGAGAGGGAGAAGGTAACGTGTCAGTGACCGCCGCTCGCACACGCCCGCTCCCCACACACCGCTTGTCCATCACACACCGCTCGTCCATCACACACCGCTTGTCCATCACACCACCCTGTCCATATACACACGCGGGTGCCTTCACCTGTGTTACTGAGCCTTTGTGCGCAATCCGTGCATCATGCATGTCCAACAATGGGGCTGAAACGCATTGCGCATGCTGTTATCGTTGAGTGACGCATCACATAACATAACACGCGGCGCCAACCAGTGTGTGGCGCGGCTCTCAATTTACTGAATATAAATAAAAGCAAGCTAACACTGATTCCCTTCCTGCTTCCCCCTCACCTCGGAGTTGAGTTTCAAGAGCCTTCGCACGCCTCCAGTTCCCAATCTGAGCACATCTTCTCAATAAGAACCTAGTAGATATGGGCTTTGTCGACGCGGAGCCTGAAACGAAGGATGTCGTGGTGGAGCCCCAGACGGAAGAACGGAACAACGACGGCCAGGCCGCTGAAGAGGTGGGCAGTGGCGGCCCTATCTCCGGTCGGCCGACCGCTGAGGAGCTGCCAGAGCCGCGCCCGTACGCCACGAAGACGATCGAGACAGTCAAGCACCTGAAGGCTAAGTACCGGAAGAAGGCGAAGCGCCGGCGCCGGTGGTGAGCAAGCTGTGATATCACGCTGCATGATTACCCTGTTAATACTACTTTGCTCCTATTGCTCCTATGTACTATGCTTCTGACTTGCTTGACAACACTCCCGATCCCTAAACAATACCCCCGGAAGCTCGTCTAAACCCCGTCTAAGGCTGGTAGCGGAAGTTGACGTCCTCCTCGAGCACGACCTTGCCCCTGTCTGCCTGGCGGTTGCGCATGCGGAAGAACATGGACAGGGCGAAGGCGCCGACGAGGACGAAGGCATTCATGCCGAGACAGAAGTTGATGCCGGTGGGGTAGCCGATCGCGGCTTCCTTCTGGAGCATGGTGACAGCGGCGAGAATGCCGCCGACGCCGCCCCAGAGGATGATGAGGCCGGAGGAGACGGCACGCTTGCTCTGCTGGCGAATGCTCGTCTGGGACCAGGAAATGATGAGGCCAACATTCGCGTTGGCGCCGCCGACGGCCAGGAACACACCGGTGTAGCGAGCTGCCTTCTGTGCCATGTCGAGCTTCGAGAACATGGCTGTGCCGGCGATAACGCAAGCCGAGTTGAACATGATCATGGGAGCGCGCATGCCGTGATACTTGTCTGCAATGCGGGCACACAGGATAGAGGGGATCAGTGACCAGCCGTAACTGATGTTAGAAAATTCTCGAATTTTTGTATAAATTCTCGAAAACTCACGTCGGGGTTCCCAGCAACATCTGTCCGATGTAGTCGAAGCCCATGGACTTAAGGATCACTGGGAGGAAGTATGCCTGCGAATAGGTCGCGAGGTTGTTGCTCATGAACCAGAGGCCGAAGAGCCAGAGCTTCCAGTCGGCGAGGTACTTTCCGGCCTTGGCCCAGGTGATAGGGTCGTCGACCGAGTCGGCGCGGTCGCGCTCGATGCGGAGGTTGATGATCGCGCGCTCGTCCTCGGTCAGGAACTTGGCCTTGTTCGGGACGTCGGTCAGGAAGACGAAGCCGATGAGGCCGACGATGATCGTCAGGATGCCGCTGAACACGAACATCCACGCCCAGCCGGACAGGTTGCCCTTGCGGTGCAGCAGGCCGTAGCAGTAGCCGAGCGGCGTCGTGCAGGACGCAACGAAGGCCGACGAGATGTAGAAGAACGCAGTGCGCGAGGCCATCTGCCGGCGCGGGTACCAGCACGCGAGCAGGTAGGTGGCGCCGGGGAAGAGGGCCGCCTCGAACGCGCCGAGTGCGGCACGCAGACCGGCCAGCTGCGACCATGTCGTCACGAAGCCCATGCACAGCTCGATGATGCCCCAGATGACGACGGCGCCGGCGAGCCAGATGCGTGCGCCGAAACGGCGAAGACCGAATTGGGACTGGACGTCAGTGGCTGTCTTCCTCGGCTTCCCTGGCTTCCCCGTTCGACTTTCAGCAGTCCTCAACTGCCAACCGCATCAAATCAACGCACCGGAATCTCGAGAATGATGTATGGGATGAAAAACACAGCGGTGATGATCGAGTAGCGGTTGCCGTACTTGGTGCCGAGCTCGGTGTCCATCCACATGTTGTTGGCCTGGCGCGCGTACGAGAGGTTGGTCCTGTCGATGAGGGACACGCAGTACATGGCGGCGAGGGTGGGGACAAGGCGCCAGTCGACCTTGCGGAGGACGCGCTTGAGGGCGGCGGGGTCGATGCCGTGGTCGATGTCGAGCTTGCGGTCCTGGCCCTCGAGCGAGGACGGGTCGGAGGGCGCGTACTCGTTGTGCGCGATCTCGTCCTTCTTCTCGAGCGAGTCGAGCCGGTCGAGCTCGCCGCGGGGCGGGGTCGTCGCTGCGGTCGTGGCCATGCTGTGGTGATCGCTGTCTGGCCGGGGTGGGGAAGAAGCGCACTCGCGCACACGAGGGGGTTTTATGCGCAGGTCGTTCTCCACCTGCCTGGCGGGGCTGGGCTCCAGCTCTGCCCGCTGCTCTCTCCTCCACAGGCACCACCAGATCCAGCCCAGCAGCCCAACAGCTCAACAGGCGTGGAATCAGCGTCCCAATCCCGGTGCCCCACCCGGCGCGGGGTGAGATTATGCGTGCCCATTGTTCCAGCCCTCGCGCAGCCCTCGCCCGCCCTGCGCGGCGCTGCACCGCGCTGCACCGCGCGCTGTGACTGGCTGCATCGAGACGGTGCCGCAATCTTGGCTCTCGCGGCCCCTGGCGAGCGCCAGCCTGGGCTTGGAGCGCGGCGCACGCTGTGGGGCCCAAGGGATGGCGATGCGGGGTACGCCGCTCCCTGAGCGTCTCCTGAGCGGGGCCGATCAGGTGATGCGCTGCTCGCGCCAGTCGCCAGGAAATCGCGCTCCGAACTCCAGTGGGCGCGCCAGATTGCAGATTGCGGACCCAGCGCGTGCAGCGCAGTGCGTCGTATCGGTGTCTTCTTTGGGTCACTGGGGTCCTGCGCGCTGATGGGCCGGGAAGGTGGGCACCGACAGGGTTCAGCCGAACCGGACTTGGCCGGACCATGGTCACTTGCGCGCGCTGGTGCGTCATTGCCTGCGCCTTCTCGTCACTTCTTGAAACGCCATCATTGCTCTCGGTTGAGACCGAGTCTTGGCCCATCGTTGAGACTACTGGCATCACAATTCTAGCCGGCGCTCTCACTCGGCGAACATCGCTTTCCTAACCGGTATTTGCCATCAGCTATCGATTTATCGTTATCGAGGTGGAGTGATCAGAAGCGCCCACATACCACGCACCATGCTCGGCACGGCAGAACCGCGCTGATTACACGGAAACGAGGAGCCTGCGAGAGTGCGGGGTGCTGCAATCTGACTCTGGGCGGATTCTGGGCGGACAGGGGCAAGTGACGTGCGGAAGTGGAATATCCTCGGAGGGTGGGCCCGTCAAGCTCGAGAGCCTGGCGCGGGGTCAATTGAGATCTGCATATCTCGGACAAACCCGTGCACCGGCCCTCCACCTCCGGCTGACGAAGGTTGGCGGCGGCAGCGGCGTATGGAGGGCGTATGCGTCGTATGGGGCACACGGCGTCGGCGCTCGCCACACCCGAGGATCAGCCGAGAAACGAATGGATTCCGGACTCGAATGCCTAGAGACCGCGACACGTGATCGCGTCTTCGGCGCCAGGTGGCCCGAAGGATGCACCAGAAGGAATGCGGTTGGTTGTTTGGCTGGCATGGTCGGCGACGCGTCCGCCAGCCGCAGCCACCGGCAACGAAGAGCACAGAGACGGGATGACCTTCGACTCTTCAGCGCACGGACCGGGGTGACCTCCAGAAACCTTCTGACGCGACTCTAGATGGGCCTGAGCTTTCGGAGGCGCGTTTAAGAGATCCCGCCCAGCCCGGAGGCTTCGACTTCGCAGGCTGTTGACCGATGGATGCGAAACAATGCGAAGCAACTGTCCTCAGTGCTCTGTCGTGTTTACAGCGATGGTCAAGACCAGAAGAACATGGCATCATTAACAAGTCGTTAGTCTATATTCTACACCGCCCCATGACTCGACCATGGGACGCCAAGCACGTGGGCTTTTCAAGACACTTGCGAAGAGGGTTCGGCCGGTCACTCGCGGCCCGCCAAGCTCATCCGCGGACGTATGCTACAGTTCGAACGCGTTTTCCGGCAGACGGCCTAGGAGTGACCACCGGCGCTACGGGGTCTTCTTGCGGAACATGCGCTTGAAGATGCCGTCCTTTTTCTGCGCGTCGCGCGCCTGGTCGACGACCTCGCCCATGCGCGGACTGCCCCCGCGACTGCGGTCCGTGTCCGAGTCCTCGGCGGCCTTTGCATTTGCGTCGACCTGGTTCGTGTGATCCGTCATGACCGACTGCGCATTTGTGACCGTCTCCTGACCCTGCGGCTCGGCGCCGTGCGGAACGTCCGTCGGCGGCTTGAACAGGTCGATGATCTTGCCCGGCCCCGTCAGCCGCTCGTATACGTTCTGCGTCGTCGGGAACTTGGCCTCGCCCTCGGCCTTGATCGCGTCGAGCAGCAGCAGCGCATAGGTCTGGCAGTTGTTCGTGATCAGGTTGTACGCCGGCCGCGTCTCGCGCAGCTGCGCAATGACGTGTTCGCCCGTGCGCCGGATCGCGTCGTCGTTGAACCGAGTGGACCCGACCGGGTACGTTGTCCACTCTTCCGGAATGATCTTTGCGTTCGTGTAGATCACATCAAAGTTCTCGTCCTGGGGGGTCAGCTTAATCGCGTGCGGTTCGAAGCTGTTGCGGAACATCACCACGGCAGCGGAGAGCCCCGTGCGCCATGACTCACCATCCACAACTGATGGGCGTAGTCTCCGACAAGCACGGCCCAATGCTGTGTCGGGTCGGGGTACGAGTTGATCTTCTCGGTGATGAGGCGCCCGAGGCCCGTCTCCTTCGCGAACCACTTGCCAGCAAACCCGCCGACGGGGTGCCAGCCGACGCGGAGCTCTCGCGGTTCGCCGTTGGTGATCGGCTGGGCCAACGGCACAACATTCGGCGTGGCGCCGAGGCCAACGGCCTTCTTGATCTGCTTCTCCGAGTAGTCGAGCCCCTGCTTCCTGTCTGTCAGCTTGCACGTTCCTTCCTCGGCGGGAGGCGCTGCGGAATAGACACCTGGCAGCAGGCGGTGCGGCGGTTCCGGGGCGACACGTACATGTACTTTGCGGCGATGTCGCGCTTGCGCACGCGGTCGCCGTTCTGGTCGTCCGTCATGGTAGCAGTTGAAGGGGTGTCGAGGGATAGGCGGTGGCAAGAGCTCTGCTGCGGACAAACAAATACCGAGCTCGTTGATCGATCCACGGCGATCGGCAAGTCACGTGCCGGCCTCCACCGCACCGCCTCGTTGCAACGTCGCACCACACGAGTGCGCTACGGGTTATTTCCGCTCCCTAAGCATCGTTCATCTGCATGGTCGGGGTTATTTACGGCTCTTGGTGAACACATCGACTACGCCCGGCCCACGACATCCGCTGCAGCGCCAGTTCCGGACAGACGCTTGCCCGGGCATGCAAGCGAGACGGACCACTGGCCCAGTGGGGGAGTGGGTCGCGGGATTGCGATTGCTCGGTTGCGAGATCTCGCGGCTGGCGGATGAGGGATCCAAGATCTGGCCAGGCTCGACGCTCGCTTCGCCCTGTTCCCCACAGCCGCACGCTTGCGCGCTCGACACCGACTGATGCAACTCTTGCCCCGTTGACAACTCACATTTAACGCCTGCATCTGTTAGCTATGCCCCCACCACTGACTCATGCAGCTGGCAGGCCCCAAGCCCGTCGCCTGGGCGGGCCAGCTCGCCAACCTCACCCTCACAGGTGATCCTACCTTGGCGAACATCACCTACGCCGGCACCCGCATCAACCCCGCCGTCTCTAAGCACGACGGCGGGACGGCGACAGTGCACCTCCCCACCTCGCACGTGAACTCGACGACACTGCAGCAGGTCGACATCGACCTCGGCGACTCGACATACAGTATCAACGTCACCGTCTTTCCGGCCGCCCCTCCGCGGAAGCTGCCTGAAGACCCAGTATGGCTCGAGATGTTCGAGGACGGCGCAGCAGGCTGGACGAGCAGCGGCTGGGGATTCGACACGCTCGACGCGGTCGTCCAGCGCAACGGAACAGGCGGCAAGCAGCGCTTCGCGCGTGCGAGCGGCGTGGTCGCGCATGCCGATGGGCCCGCGAAGCTCTCCTCGCCCCCGGTTGAGCTGGCAGTCGGGCGCGAGTACGAACTCCGGTTCTCTTCTCACTTCTTGGGAGCGGACAGTACCGTGTCCGTCTCGTACAACGGCAGCACGTCAATCCACCGCGTGAACGCGACCGAGAGCGACCAGGTCCGGATCCCGTTCACGCCCTCTGGTCCGGTAACGTTCTCGTGGGAGCTGCGGGATGGGTCGTACTGGCTGATCGACGACGTTGCGGTCGTGCGCCCGCTGAGCGCCGCGACGGGTCCGATCCTCGAGACGCTCGACATCATCAGCGACATCCAGAACATCCCGTGCAACAAGTGGATGCACGACAGCCTTCTGCCGGGTCTGCGCAAGCTCGAGCCGCGTGCGACGACGCTGGCCGTCAACGGCGACCTCGTGGGCTGGGACGGGGAGGACAGCTGGTCGTCGTTCACCAAGGCGCTGAAGCCGGCACGGAAATCGTACGACGCCATCCTCAGCGTCGCGGGCAACCACGAGATGTTCGGCGCGGCGGACGAGGACGCGAAGAAGCACCGCTTCCTGAAGTATACGGGCATGGGGGCGCGGCACGCGGCCGCGCAGGCGGCGGGCGCGCACGGCGTCGGCGACATCGGCGGCGCGGGGCTCTGGGGCGAGCACGTCACGGCGTCGGGCGTGCCGCTGCTGTGGCTCGCGTCCGAGCGTTGGTGGCAGGACCCCGCCCCGCAGCCGCAGTACGTCGCGCTCTCGGACGCGCAGTTCGGCTTCCTCGCCCGCAGGCTCGAGTACTGGCGCGCGCGCCACCGAGCCGTGCTCCTGTTCTCGCACCACCCGCTCCCCTTCAGCGTGTCGGGGACGTGGACGCCGTTCGAGGCGCGCAACTTTGGCGCAGACGAGGCGCGCGTCCGCCACCTGCTGGCCGCAAACCCGCACGCCGTGCTCGTCACGAGCCACTCACACTGGGACGTCGCGGCCGCAGACCAGATCGCGGACCACAGGCCGCTCGTCGGATGGCCCACGACGACGCCGACTTTTAACACGGGCGCGACGATCAACTGGTTCGGTGTGGGCGAGAAGGAGTGGGAGGGCGAGTGGAAGGGCGAGCGCGCTCCGACAGCACTCAGAGTCGAGGTGTACGCGGACAGAGTGCGCATTAAGGCGCTCCGCTTCTGGGATCTCGGCACGACAGCGACGGTAGTGAGGACGCGAGACGTAGCGTTCCCGGCGCAGGGAAGGCTGAGCGTGCATGCTGTGCGCTCGGCTGCAGCCAGAGTGAACCCTACTTGGTTCACGGGCCTGATAGTCATGGTGGCGTGTACATTGTTGTAGAATAGAAAGACAAAACGCTGGCTGCTGTTGCTTTGCTCTTCTTCACACATTTATAAGAACGACTGGAGCTGTGGAGGTGTGCTTACGTGGCCGCAGAGTTCTCCACCCGTGTTCTTTTGCTTGTTAGCACCACCCGGCCGTCGCCAACAGCGCAACCAGACGAGCAGGCTGAGTTGTGCGTTGTTGTGATCTCGGCTCGCTGAAATCGCAGTGGATGTGACGCCCTCCCGTATGGGACCCAGCCTTACCTCTATCTCCATTTCGAAGTAGGCTCTCTCACGGTTGGCCTCGACGATTCACTCGCTGATCAAGTGGTGGTTCACTCTTAGAGCGGAGTATGGGCTTAAAGGGAATCGCTGGAAAATAGCCGTTTGATAGCAGTAACATGGGGCTCAACTAGAAAGCTGAGCCGAGGGTAATGTGCGCTGGATCGCAGTTCAGCGTAGCCGTATACTTAGCTGCGCACTCGCTCGTCACCGGAGCACCAGCACTGGCAACGCCAGTTGCAGTTAGCTTAAAATCTAGGTCTCCGTACGAGCTGTATATCCGTACGATAGTCGTCGCGCCGTGCGCTTCCACCTTAGACCAGGTCTAGTCGCGTGGTGAGTCTGGTTGCCACTGGAATGGCTGCTTGGCCCAACGTTGTGAGATCCGTCAACACCATCTCTTGTCCACTACTGTAGCATCACTCCCTACGCCATCATCCACCATGGCTCTGTCGTCGTCACTTTCCCCCGATGATACGGCGGATACAGACGTTCCACTCTACGAACCTGTACCGTTCTTCCTCCCGCGGGTCTTCAAGGGAGACCGTCGGCGTCTTCGCCAACTGGAGGAGTCCGACGCCCGCGCGTTTATAGACGCCGGCGTCATCATAGATGGCGTGCGCAAGCACTTGCTGCGCTCAGGTTCTCACACCTTGAGCGTCATGGCGGACATTGCTGGGAAAGTGTACAGGCACAGTGCACCTGCGACACGTCTGAGCCCCGAAGCTCCGACAGAGGAGAGCGTACGAGGGATGCTGAGTCGTAACTTTCCCAAGATGATCATTTCCAACGAACACGTGGGTCTAGTTTGGAGGTTCTGCGTTCACGCTCTTTACAGCGCGGTGTCGATGGCTCAGAGTCACGGGGGCTAGTAGAAGTCGACGAACCCAACGAAGTTCATCTTTGGGCACCCTTGCTAAGGGCATGCGTGAGTACGTGCCTATAGAAGTGCTAAAGAACAAAGGGTTCTCCCAGCAAGCACGGAGCCTTGAGCTTGCGCGCAGCGCGCACTCTACTCGCAGTGACAGTTCTTCACGAACTGATGCTCGTCATCACCCACACGCTGTGCACAGCCTCAGCGACACCTTCAGCCGTAGCAAGACCATTCGGGAGGAGAGGCGAATTAGGGTCCTACCTTGAGATCGCGGTCGTTGGCGGTGTTCTAGAAGCTGCCTGGCAGAGGGGAGATGAGTGGGACATGAGCAAGCCTCACAACTTGCTATTGTACAACGGAACTGCGCGTTTCGTACCCTGTGAGTTGAGGTTGACCTTGCATACCCAAGCCATAGGTGCTGACCGACGTTTAGCTGCTCAGTGGATGAAGGCCTTCCTGGACTCGTTCTCAACACCAAGACTTCTGATGTTCCAGCCGGAGCTGGGTCAAAGAACGTGGAGAGCCCCTGACAACGTCGTACGGTATCGGGCCGTGCGCTTCACGTCCGCCACGTCTGAAGTTGACGCTGCTCAAGATGAGCAGAGCGACGAGCGTAAGGCCGAGGGGCGTGCGTTGGGTCTAGGCATCCAGCAGGGTTGACAGGGTCGGGGGTGCGGCGCTACTTTGCGTTTTAGTTTGTGTGTAGAAACAATTAGTGAGCACTGAGCTCCAACCTGTATGCATGAGTGTCGCTGCTGACGTGAAGGTGATCAGAGGCCGATCGCCGACAGGCACGTTCGGCATGGGCCCTGAGGCTTAGGCTTTCTGGCCCAGGGCTCGACTTTATCGCTGCGTCGTGTGGGCTGTCGGCGAGTGACGTCAGGAACCACTGTGCAATGACAGGCCGTTCCCAGAGAGCGTGCAGCGTTCAGGCCTTCAGGCGCCGTGCCGTGCGCCGGCGTGCGGATCGGTGCGGAGGCCGGGCTGCGGAATGCGAATTGCCTGCGGGGGTGAGACCAAGCGAGCGCAGGCTGCTGTGGCCGAAGATTCCCCGCTGACCGAGCGATTGACACGCTGCGACCAGCCAAGGCCAGCATTCTGCTCCGCACATTCTAGCAGCACTACTGGATGACGAGGTCGCGCGCTCGTCGCACGCCTCGGCCGCAGGTATATATGCACTTGGCAGCCGCGACGTCCCCACGTCCACGCTCCGTTCTCACCAACCCATCCATCTTTCCGACAGAACCACCATGGCCCCCCTCAAAGTCCTTGTTTTCGGCGCGACCGGCGCCCAGGGCGGCTCCGTCGCCAAGTACCTCCTCGAGCAGCCCGACAAGTTCAAGGTGTACGGCCTGACGCGGCACACGGACAGCGGGCACGCGAAGCAGCTCGCGTCGCAGGGCGTCACGATGCTGCAGGGCGATCTCGACGACCCGGCGTCGTACGAGGACGCGCTCAAGCAGGTCGACGCCGTCTTCCTCAACACCAACTGGTGGCAGTGGTACCGCCCCGACGGCAAGGGCGGGGACAACGCCGACGAGTGCACCGAGAAGGAGACGAAGCAGGCCATCGCCGTCGCCGACGCCATGAAGCGCATCGGCACCAAGCACCTGTGCTACTCGACGCTCGGGACGTTCACCATCGACGGCAGGAAGGTCGCCCACTCCGAGTCCAAGGTCATCAGTGAGTGCCTCCTCGCAACCGAGCTGACAGCCCAGTCCAGGACCACATCAAGAAGATCGGCCTCCCGACGTCGTACGTCTCGTGCTCGTACTACATGAGCAACATCCTCGGGTACCCGACCAAGGACAACGCGGACGGCACGACGACCATCCAGTGCCCGATGCCGGACGAGAGCGAGATCCCGCAGGTGCCGATCGAGCAGCTCGGGCTGTGGGTGCGCGCCGCGCTCTCGGACACGGCCAAGTGGGAGGGCAAGATCATCCCGTGCGTGACGGACAAGCTGTCCGTGAAGCGCATCACCGAGGTGCTGTCCGAGGTGACGGGGCGCAAGTTCGTCCCGATGCACGTCACCCGCGAGTGGTTCGAGAGCAAGGAGGCGTCCGACCCCAACCCCGAGATGCACCTCAACTCGTACGTCTTCGTCAACGACATGTTCGAGCCCGAGATCAAGGAGTCGCGCGCCATCGCCCCGGACGCGTGGGACTTCAGGGAGTGGTGCCTCAAGTCGGGCGGCGTCGAGAAGAAGTGGGGCCTGAAGAAGTGAGCGCGTCCGAGCGAGTGCCGCGAGCGCAGCGAGCGCAGCAAGCCGAGCCGGTTGCACAGCCGCTCCGACCATCACCAGTAAAAGCATAGCAGTATGAATACAGTAGGGCAGCAAGGCGTCGTATCAGAGTCCAAACATCGGTGCCAGTCGCAGTTTCGGTGCCGGTTGCAGTTTCAGTGCCGGTCGCTGCTTCAGTCACGATCGCGGAACCACCGGCGGATGCTGTCACGGATCAGCGTGCGCAGGACGAGGAGGAGGATCTTGAGCCTGCCCGCCTGGCGCTGGCCGACCTGGCCCGCGTAGTGCTCCGCATACAGCCCTTGGGCATGGTACGCGGGCGCCTCGAGCCGGTCGAGCTCGGCGACGAGCATGCGCGTGATCGGCGTGTCGCCGCACTGGCGGAGCGTCTCGCGCACGGCCGAGATGCTCGACGACGTCCCCGACGGTGTGCCTGGAGCGCGCGGGGCGGAGGCCCGGGGTGCGGCGGCGGTGGGATACGGCGTGCGCCGGCGCGAGCCCCGGCGGCGCGGGGGCTGCGTCGGCGACATGGACGGCGTCACGACCGGCAGGTCCAACGCGCTCGCTGGCGCGAGGTAAGTCGATTGGCTGGAGTGGGACGGCAGCGACGTCGGATCCGACGACGAGCCCGACGAGCTCGTCGCCGAGGTCAACGTCGGCGACGCGAGCGAGAGCAGGTCCGTCCACGTCGGCTCGGGCTCGGACTGCTGTGTCCGGCGCGTGCGGGCCGTGACGTACGACGTCGACGCTTTGCGACCCTCGGCCTCGTCTTCACATGGCCAGTCCGCGGGGTCGACGTACGTCGTGCTCGTGTCCCAGTCCCGTTGCTCTGGCCGCTCTCGTCGCTCGTCGCGAGCGCGCAGCCCGATCCCGCGCAGCACGCCCCGTTGCTGCAGCCGGAAGCGGCGCCAGCCGTCGTAGCGCCGCGCGCGGCGGTCGTTGGCCTCGACGACCTTCTCGACCCAGCGGCGGATGCGCCCCGCCTCCTCGCTGAACAGGTAGCCATAGTCCGGCGCGGCCTGCTGCGGGAGCGGCTGCGGCAGCGTGCTGTGTGCCTTGACGTAGTGCGCTGAGCCGGCGCGGCTGCGGTCCGGAGATCGCGAGCCGCGGTAGCTTCCCTCGCCCCGGCCCTGGCTGGCGGGGGACGGTGACGCCCACGGCTCGCCGCCCCACCGTGGCCGCGAGCCGCGGGAGTACCCCCCAGAGTCGTACGAGTACAGCCGCCGGCCCGCGAGGTCGGGTGAGTACGGCGGCGTCAGCGGCTGCGCCTGCGCGAACGCCGCCGCGCCCAGATGACGCAGGTACGTGTCGTAGTCCTTGCGCTGCGCGGGGTCGCCGAGGATGCTGTATGCGTCTGGAGTCAGCTATGAGATGAACTTCCCAGCATAGCAGACCACGCTCACTGCGCAGCGGGAGGAAGGCGTGCACGCTCCCGCCCCGGTCGGGATGGTGCAGCCGCGAGAGGTCGAAGTAGCGCTGCCGGATGTCGTTCTGGGCGCAGTCCGGCCGCAGGCCGAGCACGGTGTAGTGCGTCTGCGGCCACGGCGGGTGGTTGGCCATCAGGTGCGGCGCGGACGGCGGGAGCGACGTGGGAAGCGGGGCCGACGCGGCGCTCATGGCGGCTGATGGCGGCGCTAGTTCTGATAGGTGCAGTGGGTGATCTCCGAGGCACTGGAGGGGCAGAGGCAGGCTGAGTCGGCGGCGAGCGTGATCTTTCGTCATGAGGTTGATGACGAGACTTCCGCACGGGCTGGGTGATGCGTAGAGCTGACATTGTCAGCTCGCACCGGCATCAGGCGCTTTGGTGCTCTGGACCCGCCGATCATTTGGGCGGTGCACGTTGCGTGCTGCTGCGAAAGAACCGAGAAGCACAAGATCGGACATGCTCATCGTGCGCTGTTGTCGCGAGGATGCGTCCGTGCACCTTTTGAACGCAAGCTGACGGATGTCCAGCGATGTCCGCCTTGCTTTGGCGGCACGAGTACGACGAGCTGCGGCAGCATCGTCGTCTGCTATTCTACCGTACACTAGTAGCAAGCATCCGGAGGGCTGGCGCGAGAGAGATGCCAATCCTAAAGGACAGAGGACATTCGAGACGATCGAGACAAGGAGGGCGCAGCGTATGGCAAACTTCCTCCACCACCCGGGCGATCTCCAGCACGGAGCCTCTTTCTCATCGTCCTCGACTGTCCAGTCCCTCATCTTCCTTAATTCATCCATTCATCCACCTGTCGCTCAGCGCTCCATCGCACATCGCTCCGTGATCCAGTCCCTCCCTGCTCCGGCCACGACAGCATGATTCACCACCTGTTCTTTCCCCACATCATCGATCTCATTTTCGAACATGCGCCGTGCGAGTCGCTCATCGTTATGGGCCAGGTGTGTTGCGAGTGGCGAAAGCGAGTCGAGGCCAAGATCGACCACCTCCACGTAGACTTGCGCCAAAGCTCGTACAGTTTCCCATCTTCCGTCCCCTTCTACGATGCTGTACGCAGCTGTCGTGTACTGGACATCACCTTAAGATATCCTACTCGTCACTGGGCATCGAGCGTGGAGCATTTAAAGAAGCTTACCCGCCGACTCGACACAGTACGTCTGAAAGAGATACAGTCTGTCAACTATCCGCGTTACATCCTGCGTGCACGTCGAATCGTGTTCTCCGCGCTCCACCCATGCTTCAGCTTTCATGACAGTGATGGGTCCGGCATCAAGGCAGGCGGCTGGATCACTGCCGAGAAGCTCGTCATCAATTATAGGCCCCGGAAGGGCAAAAAGTACGACTACTGCTGCAGGCCGGAGAAGCAAGACGCAACACTGTTTCCACAGCTGAAGCAACTCATCGTCATTCTACACGGTGACTGGGCGTGTTCACACTGCCTCGTTCACATCTTCGACGAGGCTTTCGACATGTCTGTGCCAGTTACGGTAGTTGGTGCGGAGACAACAAAGGGCCGAGACGCCTTCCAGCCCTACTTTGTGGAAGGCAGCGTCCTTGTTAAGGTGGAGCATTCCCGCAAATACACAAGGCAGGGAGTGAAAGTGGTGAGCCATGCAGAATACCGCCAGGCTATTGGAGAAAAGGAGTACGCAATCGAGACAAGCTGGGAACAGCCTGCTCAGTTCCAAACATTCATGCTCCCGGACGAGTTCACGCCCCCCAAGCAGACGCCATCGCTCTAGGCGCCTTCCTAGCAGCGTTCACTCGCCTTCGTTCTATGCAGTTCAGAGGCACTGTAGTGGTCGCCGGGCGCCTTCGGCCCAGAAAAGACAAGGAGCAGGCTCGCATCGTGTCCCTATTCCCTGCAAATGGAATATTTCATTCTCCCGGGAACAGCCTTGGGCTTCCGTAGTGCCATGACACAGTGTTGCCTATCACTGCCATCGAAAACTCTGAAAACTCTGCTCAAACGCCACACACCTTACCCGCTCTCTGGCGCGCTAAGATGTTTAGCGCTTCGGCCGCTAACGAAGCCGAGATAGTAACCGGTCGATGCATACACCGTTCCCTCCGCACACTCCACCAGCCATGCTCAACCCCGCCAGCTACCCGCACATCTTCGATGCGATCTTCGACTACGCGTTCCCGACCTCGTACCTGGTGCTGCGGCACGTGTGCCGCGAGTGGCGGCTGAAGGTGCTGGCGCGGTGCTACCACCTGCGGCCCGGGGTGACGCTGGACGTGACGGGCGAGGACATCCGGAGCGTCTTCTTCCAGGGCGAGCACTGGGCGGGCTCGGCGGAGCTCTCGCTCCGCGGCGCCGAGCACGCGCTGCGCTACTGCCGGATCCTGGACGTGGCGGACGAGGAGTTCTTCCTGTGGCCGCTGGCGCCGAACGTCGACGTCGTGCGCTTCGGTGCGCGCGTGCCGGAGGGCCTGAGCCTACCGTTCGTCGACCGCTTCGTGCTCTCGTCGCTCCCGCCGATGCTCGACCCGGTGTGGCGCGCGAACAAGCTCGTCCTCAACCACAACTCCTACACAGGCCTCGCATGGGACCGCATCACGCACACGGACCTGCCCACCGTCAAGGAGGTCGTGTACATCTTCGACTCCGACGCACTCGCCGCCGAGAAGAGGGAGGGTCTGTCGGCACCAGAGGGCGTGCTCATCGCCACGTTCTACCGCCTCGGCAAGATCCTCCATGCCGCTGCAGCGAAGGGCGTGCCTGTCACCGTAGTGGGAGCGGAGGCGCTCGATCTCACCGAGGAAAGACCGCCAGGCCAGCCGGAACTGCAGGGGCATGCCATAGTCGAGTTTCTAAAGGAGACCGTGCTCGACCCAGCAACATACATGTCTCGAGAGGCGTATCGGGAGTCTATCGGCGAGGTCGACTTTGCGATCGAGACAGATTTCACGACGCCGCTCCTCCGGGGCCCGCCCATCTTCTACCTGAAGACTCTGCCTGAGCGGGACCGTAGCAGCTGGTGTCTTGTGCAGTAAGCTGGTCGTCGGTCAGTCGGTGTGGAGAGGATCTATGTATGAGCTCTATCGGAGTGCAGAGTGCCAGGCGTCACACAGCCTGGAGTTGGAGCGACGGATTCCTTGCCATGACGGGGCACGAGGGCTGCGAGTGGCGGAGCAGGGGTCCAAACCGAGGCCTACAATGTACGTGACTTCTCTGTACTTCTGCCAAAGTTTATACTGCGTATACATCACATCAACCATACGGTACACACTGGACCATGCAGATGCATATGAGTTTCGGCTGCTGCCTGTCCGCGTCACTAGTGAGGAAGGCTGGCCCCACATCAGATCCAGATCGCTTGATCCTGCCGCACTTTCCCACGACAGTCTTTGGTTGACTCACCCGTCAGCCTCCAACCTCTCTCACCAACAGCCGCACTGAAACAACATACTCAACCCGCATGCGCCTACCCCGTCAGTATCAACGGCCTGGACCACCTCGACCTGTCGAAGTTGCAGCGGCTGGTGTCAACACTGCCACCGGAGCAGAAGCCGCCCTTCCTTGAGCTCTTCGACCAGGTGAAGGCAAACTGCTCGAACTACCCTCGCCCTCCTCTTCTTCCCTCGTCCCTCAGCATCGCACTGAACCGATACGTATTTGCTGGCTTCAGAATCGACGACCCTCGCTGCCCAACCTCAACCTTTGCCTTCAGTCCGTCCTCCCGAGACCCCACAGACTCGAGCCCATACCTCGGCATGCACGCTTCGCTCACCATCCGCATTGTGTATGCCCCGCTTATCGAGCACCTGCAGGGCGAGATCGACTCGCAGATTGTGGACCTTCCTGCCGAGTCTGGCGCCGTCCGTGACTGGACTAGAAGATACATCAACAGCTACGACCCGATGCAGAACGCCCCTGTTGCCTACGAGGACGACCTCAGCGCTGGGGCGAATCCGCTCATCGCCTACCCTGTGTCCGCACTTCTTGCCGGCCCGTCTGTTCTTGTCAGCGGTGAGGCACGAAACGCAAAATGGCAACGCGTCGAACAAGCTGCCAAGCTTGGAATGAGCGACTGGGTCTGTCTTCGTGACGGAACCGTGGGGCTGTACTGGGGTGGAAGCGGAGGATGGTACTCCCTACCGCCCAATTGACGGCCTTGGTGAACACAGCTTTGAGAAGTGTGGACTTGACGTTGAACAAATCGGGTGCCCATGCACAACACGGAATGCCCGCCAATGCTGTCAAAGCCGTTTTCCAGTGCTGGGGACAAGCCCACCACTACGGCTGTCGCTGGGTTGGCCTGTCCAATACCGAGGCGATGCTCGTCATATATCTGGCTGACGACCGGACCCTGCTGGTGTCAAGAGTCGTACTGGACACAGATGGTGAGACGCATCCCGCGACAACTTTCGCTTCCGTGCTGTTCTCGCTCGGTCTCCCCCTGTCGCCACCTCTGGCCCCGAATGGTGTGACTGTGAAGGACAATGTTTCCTTCAGAACGATTCCCCTTGCGACCATAGCGTCATTGCAGCCGAGGGAGGTGCCGGTAAGTCTGGGCGTCTTCAAGTTCTATTCTGACCATAGGACACGAACACCCCTGGATTCGGAAGTGCAGCCATGTCATCCGCCCCGGCTGGTGCAACCGATCACGTTCGCCGAGTCTCAGATCGAAAAATGCGGCGCGTTGGCGGCGGAGGGCACGGCGAGCTGCACCTCACCGTCACCAACTTCTTCGGCAAGGGTCGGCTCTGGACGGCTTTCAGTGCAACTGTACCTGGAGGTTGGGCTAAGTTGGAAGCCTGCGCGAGCGTGACGATCCACTTCGATCCGTCCTGGAACGAACCGAACCAGAGTCCGTCCAAGGCGGGCGATCCGAGCTCGAATGCCGAGGCGCGCGTTGTTTTCAAGATTGCCGTGCCGGCCGACGGCTGCTTAGATGTCAACGAGTCAGAGGCCGATCTCGACGCCGCAATCATGGCTGAAGCGGACATCTACGCCGGGCACGGGCGCAGCCTACAGGGATCGGTCTTGCCTCTCTGGGGCGGTCTCTTCCGCGCTCAAGGGCCGAGCGGCTCCGTGTGGGTTGCTGTTCTCGAAGATGTGGGAGAAGCTCTACCTACCCGGTCGCCAGACGGCCATGCCATCCGCCCCTATGAGCTCAGATATGCTCAGGAGGTGCTGAAGAAGTTCAACGCCCTGCATGCTGCGGGGATCGCCCATGGCGACGTCGAAGCTCGACATGTGCGCGTCGGAAACGGCCTCGCTGCGCGACTGGGCGCCGACACGTCCCTTCTGCCATGGGGAACCGACATGGGCCTGCGTCTGATCGACCTCGATCGGGCTAGCACCGACCCCGCCAGAATCGACCTGGAACGAGAGCATATTCGCGCGTGGCTTGGAGTAGTTCACTCTTAGATCGCGCATGTCCCGGCCCATCTTTGCTCTGCTTCCAGCATGCCCGTCTGCCTGTACTTCTAGCATGATCTCGTCCCAGAAGCCAAAACCGCCCCGCGTCTGAGGTTAGCAGTACAACTGGCTTCAGCATCGACCTAACCATCTATACCCCGTATTATAGTCCCTCTTACCTCTTCTTTTGCATTGTTACCCCGGCTGGTTTCCGACCAATGCTCCGCCCAGTCATACATATGCATGTTTGCGTCTGGCGCTCTCATTATCATTACTCGTACTGCTGAAACACTAACTGCTGCCTAACTAAGCCTGACCCATGGGCTGCTTGCTCATGGAGTGGTTGAGGGAGATGTCGTCGTCGAAGGGGTTGCTCGCTTTCCTGCGCTGGGCGAGGTTGTAGCTGGCGCGGGAGAAGAAGACGCAGCCTCCGAACTTGAGGCCGAGGAGGACGAGGGCGCACACGGCGAGCGTGACAGCGGCGCCGATGAAGCCCGCGCCGACGGGGGACACCTTCTGCTTGCTCTTGACGACCTCGGTGTTGGTGCTCGTGTTCTCGTCGACGCGGATGAAGGACGAGTTGCGGCACTCGAGGTGCGACGGCGCGTCGTACGCGTGGTCGCTCGTCAGGTGCAGGTCGACGCAGCTGTACATGACCTGCTTGGTCACGTCGTCGTGGTACTGCAGCTGCACCGTGACCTCCTCGCCGCGGTTGACGCCGACGTCGGCAAAGTTGACCGGGTCGTCGAGGCAGATGCTGCCCGCCGTCGCCTTCTCGAGCCGCTGGAACAGGTGCGCATCGCTCATGTCCGGCGACTTGGACCACGACAGCCGCACGTCGCTCACGTCGTTCTCGACCTGCATGTAGAAGTCCGCAAGCATGCCCCAGTACTGGTGGTCCTTGCCGTCGAAGGAGACACCACCGCAGGGGCCTTCCGTAGCCTTCGCCGAGTCGTAGCCGCGCGGCTTCGGCTCCTGCACATGTCAGTGAACTGGCTCGAGGGATTGGGAGGGCCACCCACGAGGAAACCGGCCTTGCCTTGGCTCTGGCGCGAAAGAAGGAGGGGGTTGGCAGCGACGGCAGTCGCAAGGAGGGCGTAAAGAGCGATCATCTTTGTTGAATGCCCGGAAGGTGTGTTGTTGTGAAGAGGCTGGACGGGTGGGGGACGGGCGGGAGACGCGCCGAACGAGGGGTAATATACTCGGAAAAGTCTGCCCCTCCTGCGGATCCATGACTCACTCTGCCCTCGCGCGCTGCAGATTCCGAGGACTTAGACTCTGCGACTCTGGGGGACCGACTCCAGCTCGCGCAGTTCCCATGCGCCGATGACATGAGATTCAAAGGGTTCGCGTCCATCGGCCGCCATGTCCGGTTTGTTCCATGTGATCGCGGCCTCTCGTGAGTTGGGCAGTGTGATCACGTTTGGGGAGTTACCAGTTCATGAGGTCTTGGTCTTCTTCTCCTCCGATGCCCTCGGTGCATTTCTGCCCACTGACTCGACGAGATGAAAACGAATCTTAGCGAGCGCGCATCCAGTCCGAAGCCTCGATCTCTGGCGTCAGGCTGAGACGGGCGGCGGCGACGCCGACTGGGTCGGCAGGGGTCGGGGTCTTTAGCGCTGCCAGCACGGCGCCGCACCTGGAGCGCGTCGAGCAGCCGCCGCCTCAGCTGACGACGGATGTCTTGGCTCGGACCGGATGTCAGAGATTGGGAGCTGTGACATCAACGCCTGGTCGATTATCGGCCGAGGCTAAGCGACGGTGCCGAGACGGCACGCCGTTGGTTGGCCGATGGATGCCGACCCCCCTGCCGACGACCAGCCGGGCGCGTCGCCCGGTATCAGATAAGCCAAGCACGCCAAGCGCAACCTAAATCCAACTGGCCACGGCCCCTCGTGCTATCGTGCTCGCGTGAGGAAGGGCAGCGGGCCCGACACGGCAGAAAACGCACCTAGGGAGGCCCCATCTTATCTGATAAATTCGAGGCCCGTATATCCGCCCTGGTGCCAAGACACGCCTGCAACTAACGTGCCTGCCGAGCCGGCGTGCGTGCTTCCCACAAGCTCCTTACCGCATGCGACCTAAGCGCCGGCGACATCAGGCTCTCCCAAAGCCCTCGAACTCCTCCACGGCCAGCCTCAGACAGTTTCAGCGCCACGGCCCAGAAATCAGAAACGTGGTGGGTGCCGCCTCGAGTCAGGCATCGAGAGCGCCGAGAAAGCGGTCAAGTGGCCGACGAGCCGTCCACTAGGATCCGCAGACGTTGGGTCTGCTAACCACCCCGAAATGGTCATGTAGCCGTGTCGGCCGATTTGGCCTCGCGTCAGCCAGACACTCGTCTGGCCTGGCTGCATCCCGCCGAGCGCACATATCCACCATATGCCCCTGCAGTTCCAGCGCTGTATAAGTTCTGAGGAGGTGGGCGCGATGGAAGCTCTCCAGCCCCATCAATCTCCCCCATCACCACCAAAATGAAGTTCACCGTCGTTGCTCTCGCCGCTGCCTCCGCTGTCCTTGCGTAAGTCATCAGCCTTGGCTGCAGCCGCTGACAGCGCAGCCAGAGCGCGGACCAGTTCTCGCAGTGCCAGCTCGGCTGCGCTGCCGAGAAGGCGCAGGAGATCTGCAAGATGTCCGACTGGAACAACACCGACTGCCTGTGCACGGCCGACTTCCAGCAGTCCGTCAAGGTGTGCCTCTACCGCCACGACGACGACTGCAACACGCACGTCGCCCCGTGGTTCGAGAACGTCCGCGGTACCTGCAAGGAGAAGGGCGTCGAGATCAAGAACGCGACCAAGAACTGGAGCAAGGCCAACAACGGCGGCGACGGACCCCACACCGCGCCCGTCGAGGGCAACGGAAACGGCAACCCGACGACTAGCAGTGCTGCCGCCGCCGCCGAGACCAAGAAGGAGGGCTCCACTGCCACTCGCGCCTCGGTCGGCGCTGCCGCTCTCCTTGTCGCCGGCGCCGTCGCTGCCGCCCTCTAAGTACCCGTTAACGTTGTATTTGAAGAACGCATAAGATCGTAGATGAATTGATATGCCTCGATGAGTACTGGCTAAGACTTTGGAAGCCTCCAGTCGCTGAACTGCGTTCGTCGAGTCTTGCTGAGACAGGATGCTGTATGCTAGCCCTGGCGTATCCATGCTCATCTAGTATTCTACTTTGATCTTGCTTGCGCTGGTGTAGCGAAGGACGCCGAGCTTAGGCACCCTCCGTAAAGGTGAAGTCGGTACCTTCATCGACATGCTTGTACGGCTCAAGCGCATCGAAGAGCTTGCCGAACGTGCCGTCGTGCCACGACCTGAGCATCGCCCATTCCTCCTTGGGGAGGATAACGCTGAGGCACTGGAGCCAGCCGTCGACGATGAGGTCTGCGTAGCACGGCTTGTCGGTCAGGAACGGGCCCGGAGTCTGCTGGTAGACCTTGGCGAGGCCACTGAGCGCCTTCTCGAACGCCTGGAGCGTGTTCTGGCGCATCTCGCCCTTCATCTCGAACTGCTCCCAGGACGTAATGCCCGCGACGCTGGCGCGGCGGACGAACTCGGCGCGCGTCTGCTCAGCCGTAGTCGGATCGAAGGGGAAGTTGAGCGTGCCGAGGCCGACGTAGGGGGTGAAAGTCGCGTCGACGTTCATGTTGAACGCCGCGTACTGGGGGTGCGGGCTGCCGCTACAGTCGGTGAGCGGCACGAGAATCGGGATGTCCTTCTCGAGCTTGAAGTCGATCGAAATGTCCGGGAACAGGTCTCCGCCGAACTGCGAGTACTGTTTGTCGAGGTAGACGGCGATGTCGTACGAGTCACCGACGAGCTGGCCGGTAGCAGGGTCCTCGATGATCGGCAGCGTGTAGAAGTCAGTCCCGTCCATGAACTGGCGGCACGCAGGGACCTTGAGCCCCTGTCGGACCTTGCTGATGGAGGGAAGCGGCACCCAGACGGTCTGGTAGGGTGTCTTCTTGAAGTTGAGCGCAAGTCGGGTCTTCCAAGGGTTCGGAGAGCAGACGGTCTTGGAGCGCGGAGGCGCCATCGCGATGTCGTAGAAGACGATCTCGTTGGGGGAGGACATGGTGACGCAAGAGTGAGGGGCAGGGGAAGAATCCGAAAGGTGCAGGGTGGGAGAAAACGATGGGTTCGATCTCGCTGATGGAAGAAGCGAGATGCTCAAGTGTGAGGAAAGCTTGAAAGCAAAAGTCAAAGTAAAGCCAGGTGATGGGCGGTGCGGATGGCGTCGCGAGTCAAGCCATGACGACGTGCGGTCGTCCTCGGAACCGAAGCCCACTCCCCGCGGGGAAGCGCACGTCCCTGATCGACAGGCGGCTCGCTCACTGGTCGTCGCCGTCCCCTTCCTCGTCTTCTTCGGCCTCCTTGGCGAGCCGGTCCAGGACCTCCTTCGCCCTGTCGACGGTGCTCCTCGCCGACTCGAGGCCCTTCTTGGCCCAGTAGTTGTCGCCGACGTTGGCCGCGGCCTGCTCGAGCATTTCGCTCGCGAGGTGTCCGAGCTCGTTGAGCACCATGGCGTCGGTCGCCGTGATCGTCAGCTCCTTCTCCGGTGTCGCGGGCGCTGAGGGAGTCGCAACCTTGGCCCGCTTCCTGGGTTTTGGAGGCTGCGGCGCCGCGCTGCAGTCCTTGGCCCGCCGCTTGCAGAGGACGCATTTGCCTCGCTTGCCTGTTCGTCAGCTACATGAAGACGTCAGTCAAACTGACCGTTTGCATCCTCCTTGGCCCAGCAGAGAACGGCGTCTTCGGCACGGCAGCGGTCGCACTTGTCGTCGTAGGCGCGGCCGTCGTCCGAGTCGAGCAGCCGGAGTGCGTTCTGGAGGGCATGCCTGGAGCCTTCACCGGTGCTGATGACCTGGCGAAGGCGCTCCTTGGCTGCGTCCAGGGTGGGGCCGGTGAACTTTGTGTCCGCTTCATCAGGGCTGAGCGGATTCGCCATGGTGAGTTTGGTCGTGATGGGTGATGTGGAGGATCCAAAAGGGCTTCATTACAAACGCAATTACGCTTGATGCATTCTCTGCTTAATGCGGTATTGCGGAAGGTAATAATCGTCGAGGCATGAACGCTTTTCGTCAAGTGGCAACGCCGGACACTAGCTATGGTCGACTCGCCCGCACCGGCTGGGTCACCTGCCTGCCGAAATGGCCGTCGATGAGCTACGCTCAAAGACAGGCAGCTCATCGTCTCCGTCTCCGAAGGCATGGGCCACAATGATAGCGACTGGCGTCAGCTAGCTGGCCGGTTCGGTTAAGCCGACCTGCGCCGTTGTCCGCGGTCAGCTTCAACCTGAATGGTCAAGACTTACCCGGTACGATTAGGGAGAGTTTCGTCAATACAGAAGTGCTTTGCGTTTATGCTGCCGCCTTCAAGTGCTGATAGTTCGTTCACGCGGAGAGTCATTCGGCGTACGAGTGCGCCACCGCCTCGCTCTCGGCCAGCCAAGCTTTACCGAGTGCTCGGCCTCAGCCTGGAATCAGCTCGAACTGCGGGTGAGCTCACTACCATCATAGCAGCAAAGCCGAAGGCGCACTAGTAATACCCTGTCCCGCAGTCACAGCTGATTCGATGAAGGCGTCTGGAAGTGGATACCGCGACGAGCTCAGAGTCGGCAGTGATAGCTTACCGTATAGGGGCGGGAGGCCGGCGCGTCGCTGGGGAGTCAGCTAGGTCTGGGCGGCAAGCTGACCCAATCGGTGGAGGGATTTCGGCGGTCGACTGCGCCGTGCAGAGAATCTACGTGCGTACCAGACGACAGCGACGGGGACATTGCCTGTGCTTCACTGTGGTTAGCTAATGGGAAGCTCAGCTTACTGGGGATGTGTCTGCATCGACCTGGGATCAGCTAAAGGTCGGAGTATCGTAGCTTACGAAGACTGAGCCCGCCACGCTGTCGTCAGCTGACACATCAAGAGTGAGCTCACGAGCATGCTTCGCCTGCTGACCGAACAGCGGCAGAGCTCGACGAAGAGATGGGCGTTAGCTCTACAAGACATTGAAGAGCTTACAGGTGTGTGCCAGGGCCGAGCGCTGTTGTCAGCTGGCATGGGATCTCACCAGCTTACGCAGTACCTCATGAGCAGTTGGGGGCTGTTGTCATCTTTCTGCGTCGTGAGCTGATACACATGCAGAGAGCGACATGTTAGGCTTGGAGCTGGGGCCAGGCTTGCACAACGACTGTCTATGTCAGCTGACCTTTGAGGAAACCCGCAGTGAGCAGAGTCGTGCCCATAGCTTGCGCAAACACCACAGAGCGCAGTTGTCTGCTGTTAGCTTACGTCGGTTTATCAGCTTACCGACAGCGTTAGGTGCGGTTCTGGTGTAGCGGCCTGCGCTCAGCTCGAACTCCTCAGGGACAGTGAAGCTTACAGGATGACAGCTGCGGCAGAACGGGCAGACTATGAGCCGAGGCCGTGCAGGAAGTACGCGCTGCGGTCAGCTCTTGAATCAGTTCTTCAGCCTCACTGCTCCTTTCGCTTGCGATCAGCTCCGCAAAGACAAGCGTGGAGCGTACAGGTCACTTGATGTGAGCTACAAGAACCTTACCTAGCTCACAGATGGCGACAAATGTCGATGAGGTTGAGAATGTTGATGGGCAGGAGAATGCAGTGTTGATGAGATTGTAAGAAAGCGAGAAGCGTGTGAACGTCGTGTTCGTGAAGGGTGGTCAGTCGTGTCGTCGTGTCAGTGTCCTTTGCTGCGCCCCTTGCGCCCTCATCGACCTCATACGTCACAAACACATGATACATCCCCTGAGATCTACGCCCACTTGCTCGAGGCGAGAGGGCCCTCGAGCTTACGCTCCTTCTTCTTGGGCGGCGGCGAGGGGTCGCGCGGAGGCGTGTCCTCTGGCGTGCGCTTGCGGCGGGGCGGCGTGTCCTCGCGCTCGCGCTCCTCCCGGCGGGGAGGCGTTGAGTCGTCCTTCTTCCTGCGCGGCGGCGTCGAGTCCTCGCGCCCGCGGCGGGGTGGCGTGTCGTCGCGCTTCCGAGGGGGCGTAGAGTCTTCCCGCTTACGTCGGGGAGGCGTGGAGTCGTCTCGCTTTCGACGAGGCGGTGTCGAGTCATCGCGCTTCCGGCGGGGAGGAGTGTCGTCGTCGCGTTTCCTGCGCGGAGGCGTAGACTCGTCACGCTTCCTGCGAGGCGGGGTAGAGTCGTCGCGTCGGCGCGAGCGAGGCGGGGTCGAGTCATCCCGGCGCGAAGAGCGCGGGGGCGTGTCATCACGGCGCGAGGAGCGGGGCGGAGTGTCGTCGCGCCTGCTGCGAGGCGGGGTGTCCTCGCGCTCGCGTCTCCGGCGGGGCGGCGGCGAGTCGTCGCGCCTCCTTGGCGGGGTGTCGTCGCGGCGCTTGCGGGGCGAGTCGTCGCGGCGGCGGTACTCCCGATCACGGTCGTCGCGGCGCGAGTAGCCGCCGTCCCTCTCGCGCTCGCGCTCGCGCTCGCGGTCACGTCCGTACCCGCTGTCCCTCTCGCGGCCACCGTAGCCGCTGTCCCTCTCTCGTCCTCCGTAGCCGCTATCGCGTTCGCGTCCGCCGTAACCGCTATCGCGCTGGCGCTGTCCCCATCCTCCGTCGCGCTGCCCGTACCCGCCATCCCGGCTCCGTCCGTAGCCGCCATCGCGGTCGCGGCCGTAGCCTCCCCGATCCCCGCCTCGACGGTCGCGGTCCCAGCCGCCACGTCCTCCGCGGCGATCACGGTCGTCCTGAAACGTCAGCTTCAGAGGGGCACCTTAAGCTTACCCGGCGGTCATATCCTCCACTCTGGGCGTCCATCATCTCCCTGCGCTGGCGCATCATGTCGTCCATTGAGCCCTGCGGCGTGTTGAGCGCCTGCTGCTCGAGCTCGCGCTTCTTCGCCTCGATGAACTCGGCCGGCACGCCGCCGACGGTCTCCTGCGCGGAGAGCAGGAGGCGCCACAGCTCGGAAGTAAACGACGCAGCGCCGTACTTGTCCATGAAGCCGACGAGGTTGACCTGGATCTTGCGGGGGTCCGGGAACTGCGGTCAGCTGAATCCGTAGCTGCTAGCTGTGAAAGAAACGTACCGGCTTGCTCTTGTCCTCGAGCATGGAGTAGACGTACTCGATGACGACATCGTCCTCGAACTTCATGAGCTCCGTGATCTTCTTCGCGATCCATGGGCGGAGGACGCCGATGTTAACCTTGCGCAGGTCGACTTTGCGGTCGAAGTGCTCGGGAAAGGTGGAGGACTTGATCGCGAGCGCCTCCTTGTCCTTGAAGCGGCGGTCCTGGCTGAGGTCGGTGCCTCGGAGAGCGTCGGCCATGGCTGGTTGCTCTCTTTTGGATGTCTCTGGTTGGGGGAGAGGATATGGGGGATGAGGAAAAAGGCGGCGGCGCGCGAAGAAGGCCGGGGCGGCGGTGGACGCGAAAGCTGGGCTGGATTGTTTTCAATGAGGTCATGAGATAGGCGTTCGACCACGTGGAACAAGGCGCGCGGCAGGCAGCGGCGCCTAGTGCGGCGATCCATCGGCGCTCAGGCCGGCGAATTCCGTCGAGCGCCTGCGCGGTTGACCGTTTCGCCGTCACTCACCCCGCACGCCCGCACCCCAGCAAAGCACCCCGTGACCTGAGCACCTGGCACCACCAACGTCGTCACAGCACCCGCCGAGCTCACCACCAAATCTTGCCTCCGCACCGTCCACCCCTCCCCCAAAACTGCACCATGTTCGCCTCCGCCGTCCGCGCCCGCAGCCCCCTCATCAAGTTCCTCGGAAAGAGGTCATGGCCCACCTGTGAGTCGCCCCTCCGGTGATGACGACACGCCCCATCGCGACAGGGAGGAGCCAGCTACTGGGAGCCGCGGAGCACATTTCCGAAATCAGCCCGACGCCGCCCGCACCGTCCGCCGACGCACAATGCACACGGAGAGTCACGCAGCGGAAGCGTGTATGACCCCTCCGAGAGGACATTGCGCACGAAGCATGCAGGGGACGGTGACTATCCGCCGGTGGCGTTTGTTGTTGGTCAAAGATTTTGATCTTTGGCTGCGCTACATGACGTCGGCGGGTCGTGGTCGTCACTTCCCAGGTTCTTGTGCGAGGCTCTCAGGCTCCAACTGCGCTCTTTGCAGACGTCTGCTGTGCGTCTCGCTGCGTTTGCGAGCGGCGTTGTGCCATGTCAAGGTTTACCCGGTTTCCACCCCCTGACCCCACACCTCATGTTAGCGCTCCTTCGGCGCCACTGCTCCCAGTTGTCGCTGCTTCAGCATAACTGACCTCAGCCGCCGCTAAGCCCGCCGTGCACCCTCTCGCTCCGAAGGAGATCCAGGCGTCGTTTGACGAGTTCCTGAAGAAGTTCTCGTCCGCCGCCGGTGCCTCGGCCGTCTCGTCTGGCTCGTCCGCCGGCGCCATCCCCCTCTACAAGGAGTCGTCAAAACCCTCCGACTACGAGGACTGGAACGCCCCCTCGTACCTCTGGCAGCAGCGGGAGTTCTCCGAGGCTGAGATCGACGCCATCATGGTGAGTACGAAGCTTCCAGCCTTGAAGGGTTTGGAGGGTAGCTAACTAAATGAGCGATAGCTGACAGACAGTCCGGAGGCGCGACCTACATCACCGACGGCCCTTAGATTTGTGTGTTACTATTATAGATGCAGCCTGTGTTCGAGCATGTGCTAGTAGTGGAGACTGCATTGTTGCGCTACATACTGTCCGGAACCCGTTCTTTTAGCTCTATACCCGCTCGACGAACACGCTTAAGAGCGCTTAGAGTACTTGTTCTTTTTGCTCTATCTATCCGCTCATACCCGCTCGACGAACACGCTTAAGAGCGCTTAGAGTACTTGTGGACGCACTCGAGGAACCAGCCCATGTCCTCGGGCTTGACGTTAGGGGTGATGCCGTGGCCGAGGTTGGCGATCCATCCGCCCTTGTTCTGGTGGAAGCGCTTGCAGACGCGCTCGACCTCCTTCTCGATGCCCTCCTTGCCGCCGTAGAGGATGGCGGGGTCGAAGTTGCCCTGCAGGTTCATGTCGGGGAGGGCAGCCTTGGCCTCGACGGGGTCGAGGCCCTGGTCGAGGCCGATGACGTTGTAGCCGATGCTCTCGGGCTTGAGGAGAGCGAGGCTCTGGGGCGAGTGCACGTTGCGCGGGAAGAGGATCATGGGCACGGTCGGGTGTCCGAGGTGCGTGAGCACGTAGTTGACCTTGCGCGAGATGTGGACGAGAGGCGGGAGCGCAAACGTCTCGAACTGGTGCGGCGTGAGCTCGCCCGCCCAGCTGTCGAACACCTGCAGCATCGACGCGCCCGCGAGCACCTGGCCGACAAGCAGGTCCGCGCACACGTCCGCGATCTTGTGCAGCAGCGCCTTCGCCTCCTCAGGCCACTTGTACAGCCACGACTTGGAGTGCTCGAACGTCTTCGAACCGCCACCCTCGCACATGTACGCCATCAGCGTCCACGGCGCACCGCAGAAACCGATGAGGGGCACGCGGCCGGCGAGACCCTTCCGCGTCATCGTGACAGCGTCGAAGACGTAGCCAAGCTCCTTCTGGACGTCGACCTGGGAGTCAGCTGCGGGTCGCGTTCCCATCGTAGCTTTTACAGTCACTGGTAGCCTGAGCTTCAATACGGAAATGAAGTCCAAAAGAGCCCCTGAACACCCCTACGGTGTGTACAGAGAGCTCGTTTGACCTGCCGGCTCAGCGGGTACTCACCTCGTCGGGGAGACGGGCCAGGTCAGCCGGGCTCCGCAGCGGCGCGGGCAGGACGGGGCCCTTCGAGGGCTCCATGATGACCTCCATGCCAAGCGCCTGGGGAACGACGAGGATGTCACAGAAGATGATGGACGCGTCCAGGTTCGGGTACCGGTCGATCGGCTGGAGCGTGAGCTTGCTCGCGAGCTCCGGCCTGCGGCAGCACTCGAAGAACGAGTGGTGCTTGCGGACCTCAAGGAATTCTGCGGTCAGCTACCAAGCACGATCCCGACAGCTGGGAGACATATCGCGACTTGCGCTACGTCTGCAGGTGCTCTGCAATGCTCTTCTGGCACCCGTTACCTGCGACGGGCCGAAGTTAGTTTCGGACGTTCGTCCTCCTCGAGTCACCGGGTTCCCCATACAAATATGGATCAGGGGCAAAGTCAAGTTGACCGCAGCAAGCCAAGCCGTGACAGAGCATACAAGAGCAAAGCACCGGAACACTACTGTGGTGCACAGCAGGATACCCAGGAAGCAGCCCCGAGACCGTACTCACCGGGCAGATAGCGGCCGGCCTGACGCATGACCCAGACGGGAGCGCGCTCCGTCTGCTCTCCGCGGGCGGCGCGGAGGGCGAGGTCGTTCTTGATGTGGGGCAGCTCCTTCTGGAGCTCGCGCCACGAGTCGTTGAGCTTGAGGTCCGGGATCTTGTACGTCGCCATGGTGGTGTGTGTGGTTGGAGGAAGACGGACGACAGCGAGAGTCGAAAAAGGAGGCGTCCGGAAAATGACCAAGCAGCCCAGGTGCAGGCGGGGGTGACTGGGTTCCTGGCGTGCGGGGACTGTCGCGGTGGAGGTTGCGGGTAAAGCTGGCTTAGGGTTCCCGGCAGGCGGATCTGACGTCTGGGCCCGGCGCAGAGCTCAGAGCATAACGTCACCGCAGCCTGGGGCGAGCGCGAGGTGCGACGCCGACTCGTGTGCATGCTCCCTGTCGCGCACATGCACATCTATATAAAGTCGTGCATGCAAGCTTAAGATGCCGGCTTGTGTTCTGCCCCTGTGGTATCGGCTGAGAGACGGTAGCCGGAACCTCAAGACCTCTCCAACATCCGTAACTGACTGACCGACACCGAGACCAGCTCGGCTGTCTGACCAGTCTCAACCCTCCCACCAGATCTACCGGAACGACCTCGGCGAGCGACGTGCCAGCCCTCACTTCACACCGTGCCAAGGCCCAAGAGCTCGGCAGCGGCCTCTCATGCGCAGTTGGCCGCTCAGCAGTCCCACGGTGTCGCGACTCGTACGGCCGACGGACAGCTCAGAGATAAATGAACTGCATGAATCTAACACTTGCTATACTTCCTACGCTGCTCGGAGCATCTAAGCACCGCGCTGCTTCGCGACCGCGACAATGTCGAGAGGCGGGTACTCGGAACCCTCGGGAGGCTGGGGCGTCTTGCGGTTGCCGGGGGACGCCATCTCGCGGCGGAGCTCAACGAGAATCGTCTCGAGGCTGTTCTCGCGGCGCCAGTTGCCGAGCGAGCGGACGTGCGCCAGGTTCACCTGTGTTTGTCAGCTTACGCAAACGCGAACCAACTCACCAGGCCCTGCTGGTCGACACAGGGGAGGTTGATGCGGCTCTCGAAGCGAACGATGGGCGGGACGTCTGCGCGTTAGCTGGGCTGAAGTGACGTGTTAAGCTAAGTGGCACATACCAGGATACTTGTCACCGCAGTAGATGCTCAGAGAGAAGATGCGGTTCTCGAAGGCCGAGTGGGGAGGGCCGAGGATCGTGCCGTTCCACTGGTACATCGCGAGGTCATCGCCATCCTGCTTGTCAGCTTGCTATGGAGGGTTCACAGCTGGGACGTGCTCTGAGAAGCAGCCAAGTCCAACTCATGAGCAAGGTAAAGCCCATGACACGCTGTGCGACCTCTTCATTGTCTGCACCGGGCGTATACCACCTCGCCGTTACGCACCTTGAGACCGTACGAGCACGAACCGTCACCGAGACCCTTCTCGCCCTTCTCGAGCTCCTCGAGGAGACGGAAACTCCTCGGGACTGTGTTCTGTCAGCTAAAGACCGGCAGCAGTCGTGAGCTTACTCTTAGCCATTGTGAATGCGACAGAGGAAGTTGATCGAGGACAATGACAGCGATGATGCGAGGTCACGACGGCTGCGCGCAGCGTCCGGTGCTAGGGCGACGACTCACGGTCCAGTTGCCCGATTAGGTAATCTCTCGCGGAAGCCACGCGACGAACATTGGCCACTCGCTTCGATCAACCGCTGCCCTCCACCTTCGAGCTGATCTTGTTTTCGTTCCGTTTCGTACCCCTCTCTCACACGCACATCCCACCACCCCTGCAGACCAACAATGGAGGGGCTTCTGGCTGAGATCAACAAGAAGAAGACGCAGGACTTCGCCGTCGCCAAGCCGGAAGAGAAGTACCTGTCCCGCGGCGAGAAGGAGCGCCTTCGCGAGGAGGCGGAGCGCGCTGAGCGGGAACGTCGTGACGCTGAGCGCGAGGCGCAGAAGAAGCGCAAGGCCGACGCTGCCGATGAGGAGCGAGCAACCAAGATGCGGAAGGAGGTGAGCTTTCATTGTCAGGTACAGCTAACAGGCAGGCGGAGAAATCGCGCTCGCAGGCCGCCGAGGCGGTCGCCGACGACAGCGAAGACCGGTACACGATCAGTCCCGAGGAGTGCTCGCGGAGATTGCGTCTCTTCGGCGAGCCAATTCGTTACTTCGGTGAGACGGATTCTGAGCGGAAGAAGCGCCTGAAGGCGCTCGAGCTCGAGAGCGAGTCTCGCGGCGGCCTGAAGCAGGCGCAGAACGACTTCCGGAAAGCGAAGGCGGACTTGGACCGGCGAGAGGAGGAGCGCCGCGCGCGTGGCGAAGCTTCCGGGACGGGGACGCCGCAGCCGTCGAGCAAGTCGGAGGAGAAGGCGAAGCAGTACACATCCGAGCTGCTCGACTTGGAGCTGATCAAGACCGACTTCAACAAGCTGCACCCGATCATCTTCTGGAACTTCAAGGCGCTACTGAAAGAGTGGGAGGAGTACCTCGACGCGCGGCCCGAGGACGTGAAGAAGAGTGCGGCGGGCAAGCTCGCGTCTACGACGCAGATCCAGAGCGCGCAGAATCTCAAGCCGCTATTCAAGCGGCTCCGCAACCGCGACCTCGACAACGACGTCGTCGTCTCGCTCGCCGAGATCGTGCACTTTGTCCAGAAGCGCGAGTACCGCAACGCGAACGACAGCTACCTCAAGCTCTCGATCGGCAACGCCGCCTGGCCCCTTGGTGTTACGAGTGTCGGTATTCACGAGCGCTCGAGTGACTCGAAGATCACGCACAACGTCGCCCACGTCCTGAACGACGAAGTTAGCCGGAAGTACATCCAGGCTGTGAAGAGGTGAGCTGTCTGAACTGTTCGCAGCTAACAATCAGACTGCTGACGTTTTCGCAAACCGTCCGCCCGCCCGACAGCCTCACGCAGATGATGGGATGAAGTGTCATGGTATTCATGAGGTATAGAAGGGGATGGTGCGTGGACATGGGAGGTGTCCACGTGAATGTATGTATCATTATCATCGGTTCTGAAGTCAGCTGGGCAGGCAAGATCCTAGCTACCTGCCGTCGTTCGGGTCTGTCGCTATTGCACTGCTTGTCAGCTGGAATGCGAGGCTCTCCGAAGCTTCACTCACCGCAGCAGCACTGCTTCTGGCCCGGCATGTCATAGGGGTCCTCGGGCTTGCCCCACAGCGATGGTATGAGTGGATCCTTGGTCGTCTTGCAGTACTCGATGATGCTGGTGTTAGCTCATCAAGGACGTGCACGCTTTCCAGCGCCAGAAGGGGATGGACGCGCTGAGCAGCGTACTCACCTCAGGCTCGCCTCGCTGGTGCGGATCCTCGGGCGCTGCAGGTCGTCGCGCAAGCGCAGGTTGTGTTCCATGAGCCGGCGCAGGCGGAGGTGGTTCATCGTCGTCGTCTTGCCGCGCATGGGCTGGTCGCGCAGCGAGTACCGCTTGTTCATATGGGGGCTGGACATGGTGCTGCGCCAGGTGGGCAGTCTGTGATGGAGCGTGAAGAGTTATCGGAGTAAACCCAAGCGGTGCGAGGTCAACTGCTGGAAGGTGGTCCAGTCGCCTGCACTCCGTGTTGAGAGCGGCGTACAGAATGAATGGAAGGAGCGGAGCGACGTCCGTCGGCGGGCGACAATGAGGCCTGATCGACGGCGTGCCGGATGCATTGCCGGAATCAGCAACGAAGCAAAGCGTGGGCTGAGCCTTAGAACAATAAAATCCTCGACGAGCGTCGGGCCTAGCCTCTGCCACGCCGGCTGCCTCGCCGGCTGGCGCAGGCTATTGTCAGCTGGTGTGGACGATGGATCGGCCCACTGGGTGCTCGTGTGCATTCGCTGCGTAGCGCGGGATGCAGAAGCCGCCTGTCGTCAGCTTGCATGGCTGTCAGGAAGCTTACATGTGCCGAGGGTGGTCGTATCCGTGACGGCCAGGCCACCCTCGCTAATGTCGGGTATGCCGGCAGGGAGATAAGATTGGGTCGTTTGGCTCCGACCACCTTGCGACCTCTCCATCCGCCATGCCTCGACGATGAGCCTGCGCCTCTTCTTCGCGATCGACCTGCCGCCGTCCGTCCGGCACGCCGTCGACTCGTGGCGCGCCTCGCGCCGCTTGCCCGGCCGGCCTGAGGCGGCGCCCAACCTGCACATCACGCTCGTCTTCCTCGGCTCGTACCCGGCCGACCGCAAGTCGCTCGACGCGCTGTGCGAGGTCGCGGCGCAAGCGCCGCTGCGCCCGTTCGACCTCGCGCTCGACCGCCTCGGCCGCTGGCGCAACGGCATCCTGCACCTCGCGCCGTCGTGCGTCCCGCCCGAGCTGATCGAACTGCATAGAGCACTGAACGAGGGATGCGCGGAGCTCGGTGTCAAGGTCGACAAGAGGAGGTTCAGCCCGCATGTCACCCTCGCAAGGGAGTGTCCCTACACGCGCTTACCGAGGCCACCGAGCTTTTCGTGGCGGGCGGACAAGCTCACGCTCTTCAGCTCTGAGCGCGCGGATAGGGGCATCGTGTACCGGCCCGTCCAGGAGTGGGTCATGACAGAGCCTGCGCAGGAGGCCGAACAAGGTCCAGATGCGGCGGAAGGCGGGGAGAAAGAGGACGCTGGGCAAACGACAGGGGGGCGAACACCCCCTGCAGAGACGGCATGAGCGACTTGGCGCCTATGTCGAACCTCTTGACGCCGTCGGCTGGTTTGCCGCCTTGAGATCGAGCTGCTGTGGGTCTAATGCATATTGGTACGCGAGCACAGCAGCCGACGGCAGCATAGGCTCAGTGGTGACAGGCTTCCACGGAGGACATTCAGCGTCGGTCTTGTTCTCATGGGAGCGAGACAACATGGCCTGGGAGTCAGCTCCTTATGATCGGCATCTAGCTTACGTCGCCTCGCCTTGCCCTCCTACACGTCGCTGTCGGGCAAAGTTTTGTATTGGGTAAACTCTCTTTGACGTGACGAGGAAGGGTCAGTCTGGAAACAGAAGATATGGCAAAAGGCTGGAAGCGAGCCTGCCAGATGCCAGAGCGCTGCCTGCGTGTCAAGGGGCGCAGAGCGCTGCTTCACAGCAGTTCGATCTGCAGAACCATGGAACTGATCGGTCGAGATGGAACGCCGAGACCCAGTCACTCCTACCCGTAACGTGTTGCACGCAGGTGTGCACGATAGCCAGTCTATGTTTATGAACACATGTAGATCCCGTTGCAAAATGGGATAGGAAGCCATTGCGATGGGGAGACGGCGACGTATGGCGACGACGACGTCGACGACATCCACTGCGCCGGGGTTCCGTCAGAGAGGTACACCGGCGCAGGCCGGGCGAATACGATCCGGTGGGGCGCGATTAGCATCCGCTGCGCGCCAGGCTAATGGGCGCTAATATCCAGACACCGAGCTCTGTATTGACTTCCTCCTCATCCACGTCATACGTCACCACCTCTTCCGACATCCGAGCTTCGGAACCCCCTTGCCACCATGACCCCGGACCAGGAGGCCGCCCTCGACCAGCTGTCCGCCATCACGGCTGCCGCGAGCGAGGCCGAGAGGGACAGGGACGAGCGGCTCCTCAGGAAGAACGGCTGGAACGTCGAGGTAAGTTAGACTCTCTCGGTATGTTGAACTGACCCCAGGCGACGTTAAATGAGATCTTCACGGGCGGTGGCCAGGTGCCCACTCCCAGCGAGACGCTCAAGGCGGAGACCGAGTCGTCGACGTTTGCGCCTGCGGACGGCGATATGGCGCCGCGGAGGCGTCTGTCTGGAACGGCGGTTCCGGTGGCCGGGGCCAGGCGCCAGGCCTCTGTCGGTCTCGGCCTTTGGGAGACGATCGTCTGGCCCTTCTCTGTGCTCGCGTCGATTCTGACTGGGACATGGTACTTCTTCAGTGAGTACAGCTCGTTCACACGCCCAGGTTGAAGCTGACGTTCAGTCCGTACCTTTGTCCCGCTATCGCTCCTTCCCCACCTGCCCCGATTCCTCCTGCCGCCGCCGTCGCGCGCACCGCCCACTGGGCCACGGGATCCGACGACGTCTTCGCTTCGCTTTGTCCGTGACCTCGAGACACTCACCGGCGGCTCATCGACAACGGGTAATCTCCCCGACTTCTTCATCGGCCCGTATCGCGAGTTCTTGGCCGAGGTGCGCAAGCAGGGCAAGGTCGGCGCGGTCGTGCTGGTTAGCTCGGAACATGAGAACGACGAGGAGTTCAAGCGGGACGTGCTGTCCGACCCAGAGCTCGTCAAGTGCCTGAAGGACAACGACATTCTGGTGTGGGGTGCCGACATCTCGTCGCGCGAGGGCTACATGGTCGCGCAGACACTTCTGACGACCACGTATCCTAGCATCACGTTCGCTTCGCTCCTTCCCCCGGCCTCTTCCTCCGTCTCCGGTAGCTCGTCTCCGCGTCTCACGATTCTGACGACCATCGCTGGCCCGCCATCAACTGTCACGAATACGGCTAGCCTGATTCAGGTGATCTCCACGCAGATCCTGCCGCGCACGAACGCGTTCCTGCAGCGCTTACGGCGTGAGCGTCTGCGTCTCGAGGAGGCGCGTCACCTGCGCGAAGAGCAGGACCGGGCGTTCCGCGAGGCAGAGCGCAAGGACAGCGAGCGACTTGCGGCGCAACGGCAACAGCGTGAGCTGGAGCGTGTGCAGCGAGAGCGTGCTGAGCGCGAGGCCGCCGCGAAGGCGAAGGCGGTCGAGGACCGGCAGCTGTGGCGGCGCTACGCGCGCAAGCACCTGCTTCCGCCGAGCGACGGACCGGTGCGCGTCGCGGTGCGCACGCCGCTCAGCGCTGAACGACACGTGCGCGCCTTCACGCCAGGACCGAGTACGATGCCGCTATTCGTGTACGCCGAGACGCTACTGATTCCGCCCGAGGACGACCCGTCTTCGGACCCCGACAGCCCGCCCGAGGGCTACGAGCACGCGTGGGACTTCCGCCTCGTCACGCACTTCCCCCGGCGTACCGTGGAGCTCACCGAGGTTGGCGGCGAGGAAGTGTGGGCCATGGTCAAGGCAGCCGGCGGCGCGCTCTTCGCGGAGAAGCTCGAGGGCAGCACGTGGGGTGACGCGGAGAAGGCGAGCACGGCGGGCGACAGCAGCGAGGAGGAGATCCTGAGCGACTCTGACTGAGCGCCTGCCCACGCGAGCGTAGCGAGAGGAGGCAACGGGCTGCAGCGATTCGGTACCACCCCTCTCCGTCGTGCCATTGGCGACCCAGGCCGCACTCGTTGTCATGTCGCAAAGGAAGCGTAAGAGGGAAGGGAACGATAGAGCAGCCCCGATAGACTGTATTGAGACGCAATTGTTACATCAGAGATAATGCATTTCCCGTATCACACGCGATAGGCTCGGTGCGCTGATCTGGCCGACGGTCAGCCGGCCACTGGAAAGCGACGGCTTAGCGAAGCTCAAGCGCGGCTGCTTCCAAGAACGCCCTACGCTGAGTTGCCAAAGCAGCCGGTACTTTACAATGCGTATGCCATAGAAGATGCTACGGCCCTCTCCCTCTATAAGCCCATAGCTACGAGACGGACAGGGCCACAGGGTCGCAGGCCCAGCTCTCTCGCCCGCCTACTCGTCGTCCGACTCGTCCAGCTCGATGCCGGCCTTGCCCTCGCCGTCCTCGGCCCAGCGCGCAGCGTCGCGCTCCTCGCGCGTGTACTTGGACATGTCGACGGCCTCGCCGTCCTCGTACAGCGCCTCGTCCGAGGTCGCGGACACCTTGGCGGTCTCGAAGAGTTGCCGGCCTGGGGTCAGCTGTGCTCTAATGTCTCGCAGTTTTGGGGCCCGCTGCCTCATCCTCTGGCTGGGGGCAGGGTGATGAGGGGGAAGAGGAGTAGAATAGGGCCTCAGAGCCACCTCGCAGCCCTGCCGGCTGCTCGGCGGCAGACTCACCGCTCGGCCTGTCCCTGCGCTTCTTGTACTCCTCGCGCTCCTTGCTGCCCATGGCGCGGACCTTGTCCTCCTCGTCCTTTGTGCGCTTCTTGGCCAGCTCGTCCAGGAACGTCTTGCGCCAGCTCAGGTACCGGTCCTTGGTGAGGGGCGTGCCGCGCGTCTTGGCCTTTTCGGCCTCCTCGTACGCGGCGGCGCGCGCGTCGTCCTCCTCCTGCTCCTTGCGCAGCCGCGTCGCGAGCACCGCCGACAGCGCCTCGCGCGCAGCCGTCGCGAGCGTGAACGTCATCGCCATGCCGAGCGACTCTTCGGCCTGCGGTTAGCTGGCAAAAGCTTCCCACAGCTGAGTAGCAAGAGGTGGAAGGCGAGGCAACACTCACAGTCTGCTTCAGCTGCTCGATCACGGCGTCCTCCTCGCCCTCGCGCAGCGTGCCGCTCTCCTCATCAATGTCCTCGAGCGCCATCTCCGGGATCACGTCCGGGTATGTCGGCGGGTACGTCACGACGAGCATGACCGTCACTGCGCGTCAGTTGGTCTACCTGTGCAACAGCTGCGACATACAGGGATGATCCGTCACCTCCTCCTCCGGCTCGACGCGTATCCTGACCTCGTTGTCCGAGGTTTCTGCTGTCAGCTATACGTCTGCAGCGCCCAGCTGCCCAGGACCCCAGTCCAGGAAAGGACAGTAGCGGCCGGGGAGGGCACTGAGACTGGTGTGGACGCACTCTCGAGCTCATCGGGGAAGATCGACTCGAGCACCTCGAACTCCTCCGCGAGGATCGCTTCGTGGTCTGTTCTGTCAGCTCTGTGAGACCACTTGGCAGCTGCAACGCACCGGCCATGGCTGTCTATGTGTCTAGTCTGGAGCGAAGATCGCTCGCTCAAGCTCAGCTATGACGGTCCGATGCAGCAATATTTGCTCCCGCCGGCTGGCAACCCCGTGGGGAGGCGTCCACCTGCTCAAGCAGTCGCCCCGCGAGCACCGTCGCTGAGAGCACGCAAGGTCGCGAGCAGTGTAGCAGCTAGTCATACAAGAATGCATCTATGCGGTAACTCTATGCCCCTCGCTCACGCAACCGTCTTCGCGGCCTTGCTCTTGCCCGCCCGTGCGCGGCCCCACACGACCTTGCACTTCTTGCCGTCGATCTCGATGCCCTCCTGCAAGCCCAGCGCGCCCGCCGCCTTCTCCGCGCTCGCCCGATCCGCAAAGTTGACGAAAGCGACGTCTGACGTTAGCTACGTGATCGAACCTAAGCTTACTGTTCGTCGTTACGAGCGACACGGAGCGCACGTCTGTCGGCTTGACCGACGGCACGGCCATGTGCAGCGCTGTCCGGACTGCGTCCTCGCCGACGGACGGCAGGCCGAGGAAGAGTAGTGTCGTCTGCTGTTAGCTACAACCCCCGGCACCCCAGATGTTCGTGAACTCACGATGCTCTTGTCCTCTGGCGTCTTGAGCCCCTTCGCCTCTCCCGCCGCCTTCAGGATCTTCTGCGCGCCCGCATCGTTCACGCCATAGTACCTGTCCTTGATGGACTGCTGCGAGTTGCCGCCCGCGGCAGCCTCGGGCGCCTCGTGCCGGAACGGGCATGCGTCCCCACGCTTGCACTCGCCCTTGGCGAAGAATGAGCACACGTGCGGTCGGTTCCGCTTGTAGTGGGGGTCGTTCCGGGCCAGGTTCTTCAGCATCTCGCGGCCCTGCGCGTTCGCCTGCTGGCTGTCATACGCCATGCCGTCCCCCGACTCCTCCATCTGCCGCTCCATCTGTTGAATGTAATATTCTGTCTGTCAGCTATGGGCATAAGGAGCATAGCTAGAAGGGTAGCCGGACCACTCACGCTTGTTGATGTCGCTCGTCGGCGCCTCGTTTTTCCGCTGCAACGCTGCGTCGCGCACCTGGACCGGCAGACCGTACTCGAGGTCAAGGAGACAGGTCTGGCAGACACCTTTAATCTTCGCGCAGGTCGTGCACACCTCTGTCTTCTTGAAGCGCCCGCCCTGTCCTGGGTTCCATCGGAAGACGGTGAACGGCCGGTTGCAGATCTTGCACTCCTGGCCCATCTCCTGCTTCGTCTGAGAGTCAGCTACAGGAGCCGATAGGTAAGCTCACCATTCTAACATAAGGGTTCGGTCCGAGACCTGTGGTTAGCTTGACGCTGAAGAGCTGCGCCGCTTACATGTCTCGCAACTGGTGTGTCAGCGAACGTCACAGGACAGGAAGCTTACAGGATGGGGAAGTCTGAGCTCTCCGAGCTAGTTTTCTGGAAATGTCAGCTTCTGAGACGAGCAGTCAGCTGTAAACTCACGTTGATGTCCTGCTTTGTCGGGGCCATGGCGGGTGGTGGGGGCAAGGACTGGAGGTGGAGGATGACAGCAGGCAAAACAACTTGGGTCATGAAAGATGAGATCACGCGCCGCCGGCCCGCATGGCTAAGTGGGAGGGCTGAACAACGGATGGCCTGACTGGGCGGCAAAAGTCTGGAGCGGATGGTGGGTGAGGGTCGGAGAATACGCCGAGGGCACCAAAAACGCGCCGGCCTGGTCCAGAGCTAGAGCTGCGCGCGCGTTCGCCGCCGAAAGCGCGTTGCGCAGGTCACGCCGAGCGCACCGCACGGCATACCCGGCAAAGGCGGTCGTCCAGAGGTACCGCCGCTCATGCATAAATAGCACTACCCGCTACCGCTGCGCTGGTCCCCCCTCGCTGCAGCCCCGGGGATCTCGACCTAGCACTGGAACTCCCGGAGGGCCTCGCTTTTGGCCACCGACGCAAACAGCCCATCCGACCGAACTGCCGGCTGGATCGAGGGATCGAGGGCAGACATTCGCGACTTGTAAACAATTTCTGCCTGGATCCGCACCTTTTCCCCTCGTCTCTCACCACAACCCATCTCCCACCATGAGCGACGACGAAGAGCTCCCTCCCAGCAAGCTGGGCACTAAGGTACGCCCCCGCCTGCGTTATGTTCCATGCACTGACTTTCAGGAACACTGGGACATGGTCTACGAGTGAGCTATTGCGCGCGTGACAATTGGCAAGGTCGCTAACCGCTCAGGCGCGAGAACAGAGTCTTCAACGTGAGCTTACGCGATGACAGTCTCAAGCTAACAGACAGGATATTGGCGACGAGGGTGAGGTCTGGTTCGGCGAGGACTCGGTGCACAAGATGCGCGCATGGGCGCACGACAACCTCCCCTCCACCTCTACGGGCAAGCCGCTCCGGATCCTCGAGTGCGGCTCCGGCAACGGCACGCTCCTCCTCAGCTTCCTCACGACACCGGACCCCGACGCCGAGCCGCAGCAGTACCACCTGACGGGCATCGACTACTCGGAGGGCGCTGTGAAGCTCGGCGAGAGCGTTGAGCGAGCGCGGCGGACGGCGATCGAGGAAGGCGACGAGGACGTGATCGACATTGACGACGTCGTCAACGAGTGCACCTGCGAATGGCGCGTCGGAGACCTGCTGCGCGACGAGTACACCGAGACCTGGGACCTCGTCATGGACAAGGGCACGTTCGACGCCCTGGCCCTCTCGGACGAGCCGATCGCCGAGAAGGGAGGAAGGCTCCCGAGTCACGTCTACCCCGAGCAGGTCGCCAAGCTCGTCAGCCCAGGAGGCTTCTTCCTCATCACGAGCTGCAACTTCACCGAGGAGGAGGTTGTCAAGCGGTACACCAAGCCGGGGGTGGGGCTCTCATTCCAGTAAGTTGAATGGGCCGCGACATCCTAACTTCTCTCAGCTCTAGCGTGCCTCACAAGTCGTTCTCGTTCGGCGGGAAGAAGGGACAGACGGTCTGCACGGTAGCCTTCACGCGCGACGAGGTGGTCGCGAACGGCAACGGACACGCTGCCCCCGTCACCAAGCCAGTACAGCCCGAGGACCCTCTCTTTCTCTGCGTAGACGTGAGTTGAATTAGGTCGGTAAGCAAACTGACTCCAGGCTGGCGGCACCAAGACGGATGTCTGCGTGCTGACGAAGAGCGGCAAGTCCGGACGAGCCATCGGCAGCACGGGGAACATGACCGAGGTCGGATTGCAGCGGGCATTTGAAGTGTGAGCTTCTTCGATCTCTGCGGTAGCTGACCTCAGTATCGCTGGAACGATCCTGTCCGCACTCACCGCCGTTGGGATTAACACTCCGCTCGGCGTGAATGCGCCGTGCCCGGTGCTGTTCGAGGAGGCGTGGATCGGTGTCTCAGGCTGCGACACGCCGCAGGACCAGAAGGTCATGACCGAGATCCTGGAGCCTTTCTTCGGCGGCCCAGTCAAGGTGCACAACGACGCGCTCTTGCTCGGCGGCGGGCTGCTGAAGCACAGCGTCCCGTGGGGCATCGCCGTCATCGCCGGAACGGGTAGTATCGCTGTCGGAATAGAGGTCGATGCGCAGGGAGAGGTAGTGCAGGCGGCCCGCCGGGGAGGGTACGGCTACCTGCTGGGCGACGACGGGTCGGCGTACGACGTGAGCCGGTGCGCGATCCGCGCTGCCGTCGACGCGTTCGACGCCGGGGAGCCGGAGGGCCCGCTGTCGGCGCAGATCAGCAAGCACTTCGGGATCCAGTCTGTGAACGGGGCCCTGAGCGAGGTGGTAAGCTTGAACATCGCGAGACACACCAGCTGACAGCAGCACAAGCTGAACCTGTCCGTCGACCCGATCCAGGCGACAAACGAGCAGAAGCTGCGCATCTCGGACCTCTCCCCGGCGGTGATCGAGTGCTACACGCGCACGCCGCCAGACCCCGTCGCGGTCGCGGCGGTGCGCGCGGCGTGCCGGCCGCTGGCGGACTCGGTCGTGCAGCTCGTGCGCCAGCTGCTGCGCCGCCCGCTGCCGGACGGCTCGGCGCGCACGCTGCACAACGCCGTGTTCACGTGCTGCGGCGGCGTCGTGCGCCAGGACGCGTACCGCCGCTGCCTGCTCGACATGGTCGCGGCCGAGGGCATCGAGTTTGGCATCGTCGAGCCCATCAGCGACGTCGCGCGCAGCGGCGCCGAGGGCCTGGTCGTGCGGAGCACGCGGCGTTAACCGTACGCTGCGATACACGCAGCGTAGCACGACACATAGCATCAATAGACACGGTGCACTCTTCCTTTCTCCATACTTGGGTACATGCAGCTGCGTAACAATCACGTCCATCTGGTCTACACTGGGTATTGTATCTATACACACCGGTCAGGGGCATCGGTCAAGAGAGTCTATGGGGGGTGCAGGGCTATCGGCGGCTGTTGAGGTGGCGTGCGGCGAGGAGGCCCGCGCCGACGACGGCGGCGAGGCCGGCGTACGCTGCCGAGTGTACGACGTGTTTCTGCCACGCCTCGCGGCGGCGCGCTTCGGCGTACCCGATGTCGGGGCGGAACGTGACCATGTCGTAGAGCGCGGTCCAGCCGCGGACGCGCTTGGTGGGGAAGGGCTCTGGGCCCTCGAGGCGCGCGGGCACCGAGGGCGCGAGGCGGGTCAGCGCGTAGTCGACGGCGCGGCGCAGGTGGTACAGCGGGTTGAGGACGGAGGAGCGCATCTCGGTGTAGTTGTCCATGGCGAGCTGGCAGATGGCGTCGAGGTCCTCGCTGCGCTCGGCGGCGTAGGCGGCGAGGCACGCCTCGAGGCGCGCGTCGGCCGCGCCCTGCGCGCCCTGCGTCGCCGCGCCCACCCCGAACCGGTCCAGGTAGCACCCGAGCACGCGCACGTCCTCGAGCCCGCAGTTGAGGCCCTGCCCGTAGAACGGGACCATCGAGTGCCACGCGTCGCCGAGCAGCGCGCAGCGGTCCCGCAGCGTGCCCGGCTTGCACGAGATGGTGACGAGGTTGCCGCGCGGGTTCGACATGAAGTCGTCGACCATGCGCGCCCCGACGAGCTTGTATGCGTCCGCGAACTCGGACGCGAAGAAGGCCGCCGCGTCCGCGCGCGTCTCGAGCGCCGCGATCTCCGCGAACGGCGCGAACAGCGTCAGCGTGAAGCTCTTGTCCTTGTTCGGCAGCGCGATCAGCATGAACCGCCGCCGCGGCCAGATGTGCAGGTGGTTCGGCGGCATCGCGAACTCGCCGTTCACGGCAGGCATGTGCAGCTCGACGTACGCGTGCGCGATGAACGACTGCGCAAAGTCCACGCGCGACGCCCGCATCATCTGCCCGCGCACCGCCGACCAGCTCCCGTCCGCGCCCAGGATCAGGTCGAACGGCGTCTCGATGGAGCCCTCGGCGAGAGACGACGTCTGCTCAGTCCCGAGAGCGGCTCCCGGGCGCGTCTCCCGCCCGTACGCGACGTTGTTCTCCCAGTCCACCCGCACGAGCTTCGTGTTGAACCGGCACCGAATACTCTTCGGGAGCGCCTCGACGAGCCGCTGGTTCAGCACGCTGCGCGAGATCGAGTTCGAGCACTGCCCCCGCAGCGGGTCGTACAGCTGCGCCTCGCGGCGCCCGTCCAGGTGGTGGATCAGGCGCGACGGCATCGGAATCGACTCGGCGAGGAGCAGCTCGGCAAGCGCCGGGTCCACGCTCGACAGCGCCGCGAGCCCGCGAGACGAGATGTTCAGGTTGATGCTGCGCAGGTTCGTCATCGCGATTGTCTTGCCGCGCGGGTCTGGGGTCAGCTTAGCCATCACCCTGGTACAGCTTGCGGCATTGCCTGTCGCTCGCCGCTCAGCCGGTCGAAGGTGTCGCCGCCGGAGGAGGCACACGACCAAACCGGGTCGAGGGCGGAGCACAGTGGCGCCGAAGAAGTACTCACCGTCCCGTGCCTCCCAGAGCTCGACGTCCCAGCCGCGCTTCTCGAGGCTGAGCGCGGTCAGCGCGCCGACGGGCCCGCCACCGACGACGAGCGCACGTCGTGTCCGCTCGGGGTTGAGTTCGATCGTCATGTCGCAGTTGTGCTTCGTGTCTTCCCTGTGGTTCTGTTGTTCTACTCTCTGTCTGTGGCGGCTATTGTCGTCGCTGTCCCAATGCGTTGTCAAGCTTCAAGAAGTCGCGCGAAGTGGCTGCAGAGTCGAGAGAGTGCGGGGCCGGGTTCGGGGCAACTTGGGCAGCTGGCTAGGTCGATGGGGCACGCGGGCAGGGGGCAGAGGCCAGTAAATAAGAAATCTCGTTATCAGCTTGGTGGGACGGGGGCAAAAAAGAAATTGAGGTGCGGGCGTGCGGGGTCACTGGTCGGAGGATGGGTGTGCCTGGGATGCGGGCGGGGGATCTGAGCTTGTTCCCACCAGTTCCAGGCTGAGCCTCGGTTCCTGCGGCAATGGCTCTTGCGTGCTCGCTACGCGACGCGGCAAGTGTCCATGCCAAGTTCATCTTTGGGGAAGAGCGACAGCGGCCGCTTCGGACTTGAATTGCACAGGTGCATCAAGTGAACGGCGAGAGAGCCACGGCCATGGCCGAGCATGTGCATTCCGACAGCCAGCGGGCAGACGTGTGCGGCCGCAGGGCGCAGGGCTCGGAACAGACCGGCTCCGCCCATCGACTCACTCGACGGCTCCCTCGACGTCACCGCCGCCGGCCACCGGGCTACTCGCTCCTGCTCATACCCGAGTAGCGCGCTCCGAACAGGCTGGTCACACGCTGACTCAGACCACTTCATGCATTCCTTCTTATCGTCGACTCGACACCACCAGGCGTCCGGGACTCGGGCCGGAGTCGCGCAATGAGGCGTGCGGGGCTTGTGTGGGCGAGTGGGTGTTCCAGGTCTTGTTCTGCACACGGAACACGAGAAGAGTGACTGTGCACCGGGCGTCTGTGTATGCTCCGACAACGATCGGTCCACCGCGCCTCCCTACGCACGGTCAGGACATGAAGAAGGGGTATGGGCTGCTGGGCTAAATACGCGAGGCAGGCACCGTGCTCGCCTGAGCTTATGGCCCAGGCGGACATGTCGATGCGGAGGATAGCTGATACGACCTGTTCAGAAGACTTCCCACGGTGACCTCGATGCCCTGCGTCACGTGAAGTCCACCATGTTGACCCCTGCGTCAACGAGACAGCCGGACAAGTGTTCTGCAACTAACTCGCTGGATGACAATCGACACAGCATGCACAGCAAGAAATGAAATATCGATTGCAATACGGGATCTCAAGAGCTGTAGCAGCAGCAGTAAGCAGCCTTGCATCCTGAGTTTGCTCCATGCCTGTGGAGCTGAGTCAGACACACCACGAGTGATCGCTGGTCGGAGGTCGCTGAGATGTCACATAGGCGTCGAAGATGCTGTCACTGCTTCTGGACAACGCTGGACAGACATTCTCGAGGATTTCTGAACTGAACGGGACGTCACCGGACGGTGCCGAACGTCACCGGTCTCGGACAGAGAGGTGTTGGCTGCTGGACCGCCACGCGAGCGCCGAACCTCCACCTTTGCCACCAGCGGCCAGATTTCGCGGTCTTCAACGGTCAAGCCCGTCACCAGCGTTTGACACCTCACTCTCTACCATCCATCCTCCATTCATCCGAAATGGCGGACACGACTCAAGCGTGAGCTCACTGCCGCGCTTGATAGCTAACATGCAGGGGCCCATGGTCGTCGTCCGCCATCGACGCCGCGTCGCACGGTGCGATCGCGTTCTGCCAGATCTACTACGAGGCGTATGACGAGCCGACGCGCCGCGCTGTGGTGAGATGTCCCGTGGCTGAGTTTATCTAATCTCCCAGGAAATTCCCCAGTTCTTCTTACCAACGGCGAAGATCGTGTGGAACGGCAACCCCCTCAAGGCCGACGCCGCGAGCATGACCGCGTTCCTCGAGGCTATGCCGCTGTCCCGGCACGACTGCCAGACGCTCGACTGCCATCCGCTGAAGGGTAAGCTAAGTTGCTCGTGCGATAAGCTGACAGCAGCCGTCGAAGGCGCACAGGCGGGTGCGCCCGAGCTCCTCCTCACTGTCACTGGGAGCGTGCTGCACGGCCCGTCCGTGATGAAGACGGGCGACAACCCCAACGTCGACCCGAGTGACATGCCCCGCAAGTTCAGGGAGGTCTTCGTCCTTCGCCCCGTCGAGGCCGCCGAGGGCATGCAGCCGAAGGTGAGCTGACATAATGTCCCACCAGCTGACATCAGTATGCCATCCAGAGCGCAAACTTCCGCTTCATCGGCTAAGCGAAGAGCCTACCAGGGACCAATCCAAACGCAAACCTACCCATACAAGAACGGCTCACACACCCGTCGACCACAGGACACCGCATGCATTAATACGAATCGGAACGCACGTTGAGTGCTTATCGCCCGAGACCTCCCCGCGTCTCGTGACCCAAGCGCCAAGACTGCGCCCTTCCGGAGTGTTGCATCTGCTCTTCAGACCGGCCTACTTCTCGCCTCCCACCCCTTCTCTTCCACTGACAGTCACTCCAACAGGCAATGAGTGGGCTGACCCAGCACCTTACCTATTGTGCGGAAGCAGCCTTGCCTCAGCCCCCTACCACGGTCCTCCGACCCTCGTTACTCGTTCTTCCTCTTCCTTCCCCAGAGCCTCCGAACTAACACCTGTAACAATGCAGGACATAAACCACGCCCAACACACGCCCCGCACTCCCCACTCTGTGTTTTCGATTATGCGACAACATAACAACGCGGTACCCCGGGTGAGTGCACACGAGATCTGTGCGGGGGCGCTCTGTGGGTCCCTGAAAACACAATGCGCCCTCGCGACGGCGAATCTGACTGGATCAGCCGGGGTCGACAACGGTCCGAGCGCTTGATCTTTCGACTTCTTGCGTGTTCCATCGTCTGCCCGTCTGGCTGTTACACGCACACAGCAGGCGCCGTGCAATGGACCAGCACCTCGCACCTCCGGTGGAACACGGAGAGTCTTCTACGGGCACGGCGCGTAGGCTGCGAGGGGACGGCGCTGCTGCGGTGCTGCGTCGTGTGCCGGACGGACGAGGAACGCTCGATGAGACTAGTCACTTGACACAAGGCGGCACACGGTACCTTGGAGCCCACCGCACGGGCCGTGCTGTCCCTGCCCGCTGCCCAGCTGCGACCGCTGCAGCTGCCCAACAGCCCAACGCCAGACATTTCGCCTGCCGAGCCCAAATCCCCCAATCCTTCGACCTCCGACTGTCGACCTCCAGCTCCAGCCTCGTACTTAAGGCGGCATGGTATCCCTCCCTGACTTGTTCTTATCACCATCGTCTCTCATTCCCTTCCGCATCATTCGCCATGGGCTCCGACGTTCTCAAGGGGCTCTTCATCTTTGTCCAGACTAAGGACCGGAAAGCCGACGACGTCCGCAAGGACATCCGCACCATACAAGTGAGAGCCATAGTCCTACAGCCTTCCCTCTGATCACTTGTGACCGCTGGGCTAACACGATAGACGCACGGCGGGGTGGCGACCGGCTACGCCGACAACTCAAAGCTCACGCACTGTTTGGTCGCCCTTCCTTCCGGCCCGCAGCGGTACCACACGCGAACTTACGACGAGTCTACGTACTACAGGCTGCCGAAAGACTTCGGCCAGTGGACCTGTGATCATCTGATCTACTACTTCTACTTCAACAAGTCTCGAAGCAACGGCACAAGAGTCGTCCAAACGGATTGGCTGTACGAGTCGGTCCGTGAAAGGAAGTGCCTCGGCCCGAAAGAGTCCTGGGGTGGGTGGCGAATCTGGTGAGTGACACGCCCTTCCCTTCGCCTTGAAAGGTCAACCAAGCTGACGGCAGGTGCGAGATGCGCCCTACACCTTCAGTCCGAGAAGGATTACAGGAGAGGAAGAGCGTGGCCGATGGCTACCAAGGCCCCGTGAGGGACGTTTCGAAGGACCCAAGGCTGAACGGCAAGGTTTTGAAATCCTCAAAGGACTCGCAGGGCCCCGAGCGCCGAAAGCCTGCTCACAGCGAGTCTTCCGAGGAGGACGAGCCCTTAAGAAACCGCCAAAGCCTTAGGAAACGCATGATCCATTCCTTCACCCCTTCTCCGCGTCAGACCCCGCGCCTTTCGCCCCCAAAGTCACCTGTAGCATTCACGGCCAAAACCAGCCCTCAAAGCCCTCAAAGCCCCCAAAGCCACAAAACCCACAATTCGTTCAAGCCGGTGTCTCCTAACGGGGCAGCCCCGGCACCCAAGCCCTCTATGCCTCCTATCAAGATTGACCTCAAGTCGGCGCAGAACCTGAACGTTCAGGCAGCTACCTCAAAGTGCTACGTTCCACGCTCAGCCCCAGCTAAGGAAACATCGACTCAGTCTGCAGCAGCTGTGAAGACTAGCACGACGCCTTCTAATGGCAAAGAGCCGATTATCCCTTCCGCTCCTGTTGCAGCCCTGACTTCCGAGTCACTGTCCGACACAGCTTCTCGCGCATCGTCGGCGACAGTTCCGGCAGCTCAGTCCTCAACGTTGCCCAGCAAAGCTAGCGTCCCTCCTACAGTTCCGCAGACAGAGTCTCAGGCAGCCTCCAACGCTGGTGGAAACTCGTTCGTTCCTCAGACAGCGCCTCTCGATACAACTGCGACGGCCGCTGGCTCATTGACAGGGGCCCCCTTACCAGCGCCAGGATCGCGCTCAAAATCTCCAGCGGATGTGGTTACGGCGCTTGTCGCTCGAGAGCAGTCTACGCCCGTGGTGGTCTGCCAGCCCTCTGTGCCGGAGCCAGCTGCTCCTACTCAGGCGCTGCCCACACCAGTGACGCCAGTGAAGGTTGTCCCCGCCGCTATGCCGGCCGTCACGCCTACCGCCCATCACCCGTCTCCTCCCCAAGCTTCGAAGGAGACACCCGATCCTCAGCTTGTGGAGCCGGGTCTGCTTGCACCGCGAAACCCACCTGCGCCTTTCAAGCTGTTTCTCTGCGACGGCGTCCAGCCTGGAACTCACACGATCGTCAAGGTAGGCCCGTGCTCAGAGGCAGGGATACTGACACGCAGTTCGGCAAGGCAGTTCAGGTACCTTTGCACGACGCGGATTACGTGATCGTGCCCAGCGAGGTGGCCCAGCGCAAGGTCTCAGGTCCTGTTCCGCCCTGGGCGAGCGTTGTGGATGAGGCGTGGCTGAACCACAGCTTTATGCGGGGCGAGCTGCAGGCCGTGCGCGAATACTACGTGGACGTGCCTCCGACTCGGAAGCGGAAGAGCTCCGCCCTGTCTCCCCCTGACCCGCCTGCAGCGCCGAAGCCGACTAAGAGCCGCGCGAAGCGCCCCGCTCCTGCGCCGGAGCCCGAGCCCGAGCCTGACCTGGAGACAGACATGGTCCTGGACGACGACAGCGACGACGAGTCGTACTGCGCGACGGGCGACGAGGGCGATTCTGCGGCGTCGGTGCAGGTCACCGCGCCGAGCGACGCCGACATCGGCAACGTGTGGTTCCTCATCGACGAGCTGCGCGAGTGGGACAAGAAGGGCCAGATCCGGCACCAGCTCGAGCGCTGCTCGCGCGAGGGCATCACCAACGCGCGCAAGCTGTACTACACGTACAAGGCGTACATCAAAACCAAAGTGCCCGACCTCCAGGTCCGCAAGTCGTACAAGAAGCGCGCGCGCGTGCACTGAGCTCGCCTGCGGGAAGACTCGCGAGCGCGGGAGGGGATGTTCCCCGCGCTGTGATGCCGACCCGTCGAACGAGGCTCCGGAGACCATATTTGGAAAGCCGTCCACAGAGGCGCACCTTGTAACATACTATACGACCGTGTGACGCGACGCACAGGACAGCGAGCAGCATGCACATGTAATATATTAGGACTCGGCGGCCAGTCGCGTCGACGCAGAGCAGCTGTGCAACAGGCGAAGTTGGTGGTTCGTTTAGACCTGCCTCAGGGATCGCATTGGCCTGCGCCTCGGGCTACGCTACAATATGGCATTACACACAGGATTGTACACACTCCACTAACGACTTTTCAACTGCTTGGGTGGCTTGGCCACATCGGGTGCGACTCTGGCGATGTACGCTCTGTGCTGGCGATACAGCCCTGCCGCGCCCTTGATGCCCTGGTAGTTAGCTACGCACGGAAAGACGGAAAGTAAGCTCACCTGCGTGCTGGACAGGTTGTCGACAAAGCTGTACACGGTCTTGTAGTTGGTAGCTCCCGGGCTCTTGCCGGCCTTCCAGTCGCGGACGGCCTTGATGATCTTCTGCACGCGCACCAGCGTGTGCCGCGGCGGGACGTCTGTGGGCTCGTCGTCGCTGCTGTCTTCGGCCGAGGTGGTGCTCTGGCTCGGCGGCTCCTCGGCTGCCTCGGCTTCCTCAGCCTCATCAGAGTCTTCAGACTCCTCAGGCTCCGTGCACTCGGTGACGCTCGCCAGGTAGTCGTCGGGGTTGAGGACGCACTCGTCGCGGAAGCAGTGCTTGATCCACTGCTCATGGACGACTCTCGCCCACGGGGCGATGCTCTCTCCCCGCACAATTGGCCACAGCTCTGGCGCCACCTTGCCGCCTGCATTTCCGGGAACGATCACGAAGCGTGCTCTGTCGAGGGTCATCTTCACTCCCCCAGCCAGCTGCTGGTCAGCATAGCCATACGTGGCCTGGTCCGGACTCACGGAGATCATTCGGGGGATACCAGGCTCAGCACCCTGGGCCACGCAGAACGACAGAGGGTGAGTCAGGCCGAAGGAGAACAGACCAAATACGCCGCCAGGCCGCACTGGTGCTGGCTTGTCGGACACAGGAGGTGGGGAGTGAATGGGGGAGCTAGCAGAGTGATTGGCTTGAAGCACAGCCTCCACCTGTTGCTCAACGTCCAGGACCATGTCCGCTACTATTCTTCTAACAGTGTCAGAGGAGTTGCTGTCCTGGCAGGTGTCGGCGTCGTCTTCCGGCGCAGAACTGAGGCTGGAGTTTGCGTCTGCTTCAGCGGTTATCAAATCATGCACAGGAAACTGGCTGTTGACACCGTCATCTCCTTTGACGGTGCTTGAGGCGATGTGGGGTGATTCCTGGAGGCTGGGAGAGACGCCGTGCAGAACGTCGAAATTCACCCGTTGTTCTTCGTGCGGCTCCGCTGGATCGACCTCACTTCCCATCGGTACCTCTTGGGCTGCAGTATTCTCGGGCATCTCAGTGGTGGGTGTTGAGATGGTCTTCTCATTCTGAGTGCCAAGTGAGGGCGCCCACCGGGTCATGGTCGTAACAGTACCAAGGCGTATACTTCTTATGAAGGCAAAAGTTGGCTGGTCTTTATCATCATCATCGTTGCACCCGATCGGAGAGTCGAGCATCGATGAAGTTGCGGAAGAGTCCAGCTTGCGAGGTTGGTCAATCGCTCCGGAAATTGACGGCGGCATGGTCAGGTTGTTGTCCAAAGCTCCAAATGAGGTGTCGGGGGTTTCTAGGATGAAGGACTCATCGGAGTCAGTTGCCGGAGCAGCTGCCATCTCGGACGTGAGCTGTGTAGCGTGTTCGGTGCCGGGTAAACGTGCGCCTGGTGACATGAGCGGAGGACATTCATTTGACGGGGAAGGACGCAGCGCGGCCGCTGACGAGGACGATCTGGGAGTCGTTGACCTGGTGGAAAGCCTGGGGCCGGTAATGTCGTTGTTGCGGGACGGGTCAAGAGGAGGACTGAGACGCTCAGACTGAGGGAGCGCCACTGTTGATGTTTCACTGCGACCCATCCCGGCCGCCCTGGTGTCACCTCGCCCGGAGGAGACTGCACGTTGCTCGTGGAACTCTCTAAAGGAAAGCAGTCCCTTCGATGAGGTCGCGGCGGGTGTGTCGGTTATGCGAGGTCGCTTGGACACTTGCTCGTTCTCTTCGGTGACTTCTCCATCATTCAAGGGGTGCTTGCGAGTGTTGGAAGGTCCCGGGGACGAGGAGTCCGGAAGGGAATGCCGATGCCTGCTGCTAGAACATGGTCAGCTGATGACAGTGAGCATACAGTAGAACCTACCGCACGCGCCATCCTCCCCACTCATCACCCGGCCCCAGCACCTTACCGGAACGAACGCAGTCGGCTAGCCATTGCCTCTGGACGACTATGGTGCCGTCGTCCACATCGGTCCCTGTAAAGTGGTCCACGATCTGATCAAGCGACCACTTCGGGGGTGCTTCCTCGGGTGGAGGAAGGTCGGCCGGTACAGGATAGGTGTGGAAGCGAGGCTGCGCTGGAACGTCGACAAGGACATGAGTGGGGCTCGAGTTGAGTGGGAAGCGGGTCGTCCGTCCGCTCTGTTCCTGCGAGACGTTAGCATCCGACTGTAATCGAGTGACAGAGTTACGAACCCGAATGAGGCGCATGTCGCTGAAGAAGGTCTTCTTGGGCCTGTCATGGTACTGCAAGAAGAAAGTCAGGCCTTCGAAAAGGTCGTTCTTACGACCCATAGTGCCGAGTGACCCAGTGCGATAGCGATGGGGAAGGTGGGTACCGAGGTGAGATTGTGGAACAAGAACGGAGTAGAAGGAGGCGAGTAATCGAGTGATGGAGTTGGAGCGGGTGAGAGCACTGCTGCACTCGATCTGCGAGCAGCAAGCAGCAAGCAGCAAGCGCGCAGGTCAGCAGGCGCAGCTCTGGACGGCGACGCGCGACGCGTGAGAAGGTCTGGAATTCCGAAAGAGGCAGTGTGCCGACATTGAGCGCGAGGATCACAGTGGAAAGCGCAAGTCAGTAGGGCGCAGCTCACCGCGGCGCCGGGAGGCGCTATCTGGTATATCTGGTCCGAGGGCCGAGCGCGCCCTAGACGACGGGCCTTCGTGTCAGTCTGTCACCTGGTACAAGGTACAGTCATCTCTCTGCCCCAGCGCTCCCGCCTTGGAGCCGCGCAGCGCCAGGCCACCAGGGCCGATGTGCTGCGCTCTACGCCCAACTGCGTCCTGGGCCCTGATTCACCCACGCACAGGCCGCGCCGTGTGTGTCGCATGTCGCACTCGCCAGATCTCCCGGGTGATCGAAAGGACCCAGCAGCAGCGGCGGGCCCGCGACGTTCACTTATAGTAGCCCTCCTCTTGAACCGAGGCACAGACGCAGAGGACCTTCCTCGTTTCATGGTCTGCACCATCACACAACCATGGCCTCAGGCTCCACTGTGCGAGTGCAACCCCGCTCCGCCCTTGACGCTATCGACCCGGTGCCCGGTGCCCGGTGGCAATGGCATCAGTCACTTGGGCGCAGCTGTCCGTGACTCACTGGCTCAAAGGGTTATAAACAGCTCCCTCGATCCGTCATCTCTTCCACTCAACACCCTCCAATGTCTCTTCATCATTAGTGTCCTACCACGGCCTCCTCAACGCCACCACAACTCCACCGCTTCCCACAAGTCTACTTCTTCCTTGACTCCTCGCAAACATGCCTTCCTCCGAGATTGTGTCGCAGCACGGGATCTTTCGCGGCTGCTTTTTCTACGTCCAGTCTTGCAGCCGGTCTTCCCTCGCCGTAGACGAGGACATTCGCTTTCTGCGGGTACGCTGAGAAGATCACATCAGTAGCTAACATCAGATGTGCGGGGGCAGGATTGTCCACCATCCGCTCAGCGACAAGATCACACACTATGTCGTCGAGCTCCCGACGGAGCGAGAGCGCCGCAACTACACTCACAGGATCAAGGGGGGACGTCCTATTCCTGGGTTGGGGAAGGACTTCACCCTCGACGACCTGGTCAGAGTCGCCCTGTCCTGCCAGGGGCAGATCACAGTTGTGCAGTCGGCATGGGTAACCGAGTGCAGGGAGAGAGGCAGAATTCTGGGCCCAGTTGAGGACTGTGGTGGTTGGCTCGTCAAGTGAGTTGAGTACCGATGATGACATTAACTTTCAGGGCCGCCAAAGCCACTGCCGCTGATAAGGACGCCTCGACTCAGGAACCACCCGAGTCGTCAGTCATCCCGCCGTCACTACCGACGCCAACCGACGACGTTCCCCCGGCTGTAATGCCTGAAACCACTCGGTCTACGCCAGATCATGACTCCCAGCCTGTTATAGCCCATGCGCTGCAGCGAACCGCCATTGATGTGACCCCGTCCTCGCCACTGGCCACGTCTCTGTTTTCGCCGCCGGCTTCACCTCCACCCAGTGCTACTACTCCTCGCTCCCCTGCGGTCCCCTCACTCCGTGCTGTCACCAGCACCCCATCTCCCGTGCGACCATCCGTCTGGCCACTTTCCCCGCCGGCTCCTCCACCCGCTGTTCCTTCAGCAACACCAGCCTTCCTCAAGGCCACCTCTCAACGTCGCCGTCCGTCAGCGAGCGCCAGCACCAGGAAGATTCCGAACACTGCACGGGTTCGAAGTACCACGGTCGGGGTGTTGCCGGTCATGGACGACAGGAAGCGCCGACGGTCGTACACCAGCACCCCAGCGGTCGGCTTACGCAACCCTCCTCTTTCAGTTACCGTGCCCAAACGCCCTCGGACCGACCTCTCGAAGCTGAAGTTTGCCAAGCGTTCGCATGACGACGTCAAAGCTTCCACCAGCCGATCTCGAAGCTCCAGCCCTGAAATCCCGCTCTCCACTCGCCTGGAGCAGCCCTCGCGCACCGCCTCTACGTCGCCTCGCAAGTCCTCCTCTTCAGCTTCCTCAACAGCAAGCGAACGGCCTCCCTATCCTTCTCCGGCTCTGACAGTTACCCCGGCCTCGGCTCTTCCTGTGACAATGCCCTCGGCTCGTCGTGATCTGTTCTGCGACACGGACGGCTGCGCCCTGCGATTCTACCTGGACGACACAAGCCGCGCTCAAATGGCGACGGAAATCCTTGAGCACGGAGGTGAGCTTGCTCCAGAGTGGGACTCGACCTTTGCTGTCCGCTCTGGTAGTGACAGCGACGGTCGGACGTGCGGGATGAAGGGTGGTGCCACTAGCTGCCCTCTGGCTGTCTCGGCAAAGTGGATCAAAGAGAGCCTTGCGGCCGGGAAGCTGCTCCCAACCAAGCCGTACACCTTCCGTCTGTGATAATAGCACCGTTCCCTAATTTGAATTTTGCCCATAGCTGGTTCGGCGTGACATTCAATCCCAACTTTGCACGGCTCAGATGTATGTTGTGAAGAGAAGAGGCTGGCCCGCTTGACCACTACCCCCCAGTCCATCGTCGGAGCAAGCTGCAGGCCAGTGGATGCATGGCAACCTCGAGCCCGGAGCCTTCACAGGGTAGACGTCGACGGCTGCAGCACTTCACAAGCACAGACGGAGTGCATGGAGGCCAGTAGTTAGGATATGACGAGAGCTGACGCTGACTGGACCCGGTTCGGCGGCTAGTGGGAGAGGGCGCAGCGCACAGTGCGCACTGCGGCGTAAGGGGCGGCTGCCGAGCAAGCCCCCGCGATCGCGCGATCACACTGGGCGCGTCTGCGCTGCGCGCGCTGAGCGGGCTGAGTGACTACTGTTGCCCGTTCTAGTGAGCTTGGCTCGCATGGCTCGCAGTCAGGCCGGCGCCTGGCTGCCCGGCCGCACATCATGAGCTGCTGCACCGATCCGTCGTTGACACGGTGCAGGCCACGGGGTGAAGGGCACGAGGAAGCATGCTGCGGCGCTGCGGCACACCTTCCTCAGTCGATTTGCAGTGCGAATCTGCGTATCTGCATGTCCGTCATGTCCGTTAAGCCACCAAGTGATAAGTGGAGGTGTAGTGCAAGGCCTGCGCCCTGTCTCATGTCTCGGTCTCAGGAGGATGTGCGATATGGGTGTAGTCAAGCGGCAAGCGGGCGCGCCTCGCGAGGGCGCAAAGGGTCTTAGGGTGGAAAGGAGGTTGGTCATGCGGCCCAGCGATCCGACTAATGAGCCATCGCCGCTCTCACGCGTGCACACCGCGCCCTCAGTCACTGACCACGGTGCCTGCTGTCGCTGCGCACTTCAATCCAGTCAGCCCGCATTCACCTAGCATCTACCTTCGACGTCTTCCTTTCCAGTCTGCACGTCTGCACACTGCTAACACTCAATCCAGCGCGATCCAGCGCTCAACCGACCTCTACGCACCTCGACTCTTCCCTTCCTTCGACCAACCTCGTTTCCTCTCCTTCGCTGTTTCCTATCCTCTGCAACTGCTGCGCGTGACACTATGCCTGACTCCAGCGGTGGGGTCTTCAGCGGCCTCAGCTTCTTTGTTCACCAGCACCATAGACCGACACACCACTTCGCAGCCGACTGTGATATTATCACCGTGAGTATTGTGATACCCTCCCCGGCTTGAGACTCTGCCAGAAGGTCGTCTAATGGCAGAAAAACGGCGGGACACTGGTGACCTCTCCCCTCGTCGCCGCCTACGTCCTCGTCGACATCCCCTTTGAGCGCACAGCGCCGGAGCACCGCAAGTTCTACATCCACCAGCGCCTTTTAGACAGCAGCCTCAGCAACTGGGACCGCTGGTCCAGGGATTGGACATGGACGCTCGACGAGCTGATGGGGCTCGCTGCCGACACCAAGCTGGTCTGCCATACTAGTGAGAAGAACAAGGTTCACACACTCGGTGACGATGACGACGACCTCAGCGGTGACTCCGACATCGCTGCTGTTGAAGAAGACGGCGAGATACTGCCTGTCGGAAGAACGACCGTCTCCTCCATCGCGTCCAAGCTCGTTGTGCAGCGCTGTTGGCTGAAGGAGTGTATCGAGGCCGGCCGCGTTCTTGACCGCGACTGTGGCTGGTACATCGATTGCGTCGAAGGCTGGCAGTACCCCGAGTGGGACAAACCGCACCCCGAACAAGGACCAGCAGTCGGCAGCGGCAATCAGCGGAAGTGGACGTGGCGTGTACGCTTCGACAATCATGGCCCTGGCTGTGGGTGGAGTCAGGCGCCTGCTCAAGCTCTGTCGCAACCACCCCAGCACGTACCTACGCCTACCTGGAGTGCCTCGTCTTTGCGTGCTGTTAGCGACCCCATCTTGCACTCACGACCTCTGTCAGCAAGACCGACTGCTGATCAGCCCGCGTCTCCGACACCATTGCCAGCCAAACCTCCTGCCCCTTCTCCGCCTTGTTCCGTTGCCACCGCCGCCGAGCTCCAGTACCACAGCAGAGTGAACCGCCTCCTGGACGAAACCAAACGGTTTGGAGTCAACAAAAGCGGCGGGCTGGTATAGAATGCCAGCTCTCGGTCTGTGTCCGCACCCACCTCGGGCGGTGCGAAGACCTCTTCAAAGGTTCCGTGGCGCTTCCGCGAGCTCGAAGGATCCCGCGTTCCCTGGTCAGAGAGGGACTTCGCATGGTCGGAAGCCCGACGTGAACAACTGCGCGACGATGTGCGCGACGGCCTGCGCACCGGAGAAAAGTTCCGCCGGCCCCGGTCTCCTGGTCGCCTATTCCGCTCCGCCGCGTGGGCAGTGCAACGACAGCCGGCCCCTTCAGTGGCCTTTCACTTGGGCTGTGCTCCCGTTTACAGCCCTGGACGCAGCAATGACAACCGCGAGCAGAGTAGGCGGAAGAGTGCCTTCACCAAGAAGAGCACGGAACTCGCTCAGGCTAAGAAGCCTGCTCCGGCCAAGAAGCCTGCTCCAGCCAAGAAGCCCGGCCCGCCTTCTGCCACCAAGTCCAAGGTGCCTCAAATCTTCGGTGGCGCGAGGGCGCTCGTCTTCACGGACCTGCAGGGCGCTCCAGACGGCCTCAGTACCCGTATCAAACGTCACGGAGGGCTGATGAGCGAGACAAAGCAGGCCGACTTTGTCATTCTCCGCACAGAGCCCGGGCAGACTAGGAACGCCACGTTCTTGTCTGTGATCAGGGGTGAGCGGCACCCCCGCAAGCCCGGGTCCAGTGTCGTCGCTGTTGAGTGGGTTAATAAGTGCATCAATGCCCGCAGGCTCCTGGACTGCACACCCTACCTGGTCACGGCTGGACCCGAGCCCCCACGCGCTTCAGCGGCTCCGATGACGCCTCTCGTGGCGACCTCTCCGCCGCCCGATGCTCGGAAGCGTGTCCGACCTCCAACCCCTGACGCGCACCACGAGAAGGACACCACTCCGAGGGTCCCCTCGCCTCCAATTGAGCGTCCTCCGACGCCGCCTTCCGCGACCGAATTCACTCAGCAGTCCACGATCCCGTTCGAACCAACGCAGGAATCTACGATGCCTTACGAGGACGGCCTTATCGACCTCGATTATGAGGACGATGGCGGGATGCTCGTCGACCTCGACGTGCACCTCAACCTTCCCAGTCACTACGAATTGACGGAGAGGCTGGACATCGAACTCCCGCCCACCGTCCTCAGCACTCATGTTGAAGCTGTCCGCATCCTCATCTCCGAGCTCACCATCTGGGACGGCGAGGGCACCAAGACCGAGTGCCTGAACCGCATCAAGCAGAAGGTAGGTCATGCTGGAAGTGTGAAGTCGCGGCTGACAACAAGGGATTGCTGGAGGCTGAGGAGCTGTACGGGACGTACCGCTCTGTGATCAACGCGCGTGTCCCTGGGCTGGACTACAGCAGCGGGGCGAAGCGCACGCGCGTCTGAAGAATGCAGTTGTAGATAAATGCGATGTTACATACCCTATCATGCCCACTGCCCGCGCACCTGCCCCTTGCCGACGAGGCGCCAGTCGAAGTGCTCCTCGCCGAGCTCCCAGTCCTCGGGCTTCTTGTCCTCCTCCTCGGTGTCGATAGTCTGCAGGCCGAAAAACGGCGCGACGCTGATGTGCACGACGCCCTTGAACAGCTCGAGGAGGCGTGGCCTGAGCGCGTCGCCGCTCTGCACGAAGTCGGGGGACGCGTTGAACTCGAGCAGCGACACGCGCGGCGCGGGCAGTTCACCAGCAGCACTTGAGGCGCCCGGCGGGAAGCTCAGGACGAGGTCGACGCCGAAGATCTCGAACGCGTTCTGCATGAGCTGCAGCCCAAACGAGCCGCACTCGGCGCCGGCGCGCACTGCCTCGGCGCACACGTCGCCGACGTGCGCGAACGTGCTGTCGAGCCAGGCGCGATTCACCTTACCGCGCGAAGAGTAGGCTCCGTTTGAGAAGCTCAGCGCGTCCTCGCCCTCCAGGTCCCAGAAGAGGCGCACGAGGTCGTCCTCGGGCACGGGGGCGCCGAAGGCGTCCGTCTGATTGTCAGCACTGAATCTTCCGGTGTTGCCGGGGACCCGTTGGGGAGGTAGCTCACCTGGAGACATGTATTCGTGAGATGGGGCTGGAGGTCGATCTCACCCCCTTCTGAGGGCGGGGCAAACGGAGCACCGGCGAAGAGCGCCAGCATCGTCTGCGACAGGTGCACCGTCCAGCTGCCCGTGACGAGGACGTAGGCGCGGAGGTGGAACTTGTGTCCCTCGCCCGTGTGCTTCAGGTCGAACAGGACCGGGTCCGGGATCAGCTCCTGGATGACAAAGTGCCGCAGGTGGCTCGTCATGACGGCCGTGCCGCCGTTGCCGCCCTCGTCGCTGTCGTCCCCACCCAGCCCGAGCCGCTGGGTCTGCTGTCCTAACCGCTCCCCGTCCTCGTCACCATCATCCTCGTCGGCCTCGTCCTCGTCGTCCTCGTCCTCGTCGTCGCTCGGCGGCTCAAACTCCTCAAAGATGGCGCGCATCTCGTCCTCGGTCGAGAAGAGGCGGATTCCCTGCGCGCGGTCCGCGAACCCGGGCTTGAGGATGAACCACTGCCTGTCCTGCGCGCTCTTGGCCTCGTTCTCCTGCATCTGCGCCGCGAGCTCGTACAGGTCGTCCATGAGAAGCTCGTCGAGCTCGTCCGCAAACTGCACGTCAATAGTCCAGCCCTGCGGCACGCCGGCGCGCAGGCTCGACTCGATGCCGCGGTGGCTCGCCTTGGCGAGGTACTCGGTGACGGTCGTGTGCAGCTGGTGCTTGCGGATGAGTGCCTTGCGGTAGATGTAGCTGCTGATGAGGTATGACGGGTCGCGGTGCGGCACGTCGAAGGCCATCAGGTCATAGTCGGCCCACTGGAGGCGCGGGGGCGCGTCGGCGTCGGGCGGCAGGAGCGACATGGCCAGCGACGGCAGCGTCGCGGTCAGCGCGCGCAGGAGCAGCGTCTGCGTGTACGGCGACGGGAAGGAGACGAACGCGGTCAGCGCCTGCTCCGTCGCGCTGCTGCTGGCGCCGCTGGCGCCGTTCGGGGCCGTCTTCTCGGCCATGGTGTCTAGCTGTCGGGGGCAGGCGGAGGTGGACGGGTGATGTGGAGGTTCGAGCTGAACTTTTGTTGTGCGGCGTCTTGGCGCGCGGGCGCACGTGGCCCGCTTATCTTTTGCTCCCGCGGCCGAGATTACGTTGCCGCAGCTCCTTACGCAGGCGGGTTTCGGACACGGCCCCGGGCTCAGCCGGCGCCGTCTGCGGCTACCCCGCACTCCACTGGCTCCCTGGACCGCGCATTCGCAGCTAAGCCCTCAATGCTCACACGACGGATCGTGCGACCCCCACGTCCTCCTCTCTCCCACCGACTCGGCACCATGGCCAGTAAGCGCACTGTTGCGACGAGCCTGCAGGGCAAGGTCAAGGTGAACAGCAGGCGAGGAGCGCGCTGACCGCCCAGCTCAGCGATGGGAACGAGATCCCCCAATTCGGGCTCGGCGTATATGAGATGGGCGAGCGGGCAACGTACGACGCGTGCATCGCCGCCCTCGAGGCGGGCTACCGGCACATCGACACGGCCGAGTGGTGAGTGTCTCTATCTCTCTGTTGGAGAAGCCTCTACCCTCCACACTCCGAGTACCCCAGCGAGGCTTGGGCTGACGTCAGGTACGAGAACGAGGCGCCGGTCGGGCGAGCGGTGCGCGACTTCACGCGGTCGTCGGGCGTGCCGCGCTCCGAGATCTTCGTGACGTCCAAGCTGATGCGGAACCGGAGCTACGACCTGGCGCTGTCGGACCTGCGCACGTCGCTGCAGGAGGCGGGGCTGGACTACTTCGACCTGTACCTGATGCACTCGCCGCTGGGCGGGGCGGCGAAGCGGCGCGACGTGTGGCGCGCGCTCCTGGCGGCGCGGGACCAGGGGCTCGTGAAGAGCGTCGGCGTCAGCAACTTTGGCGCGAAGCACATCGCCGAGATGGTCGAGCAGGGCACAGAGCTGCCCGCCCTCAACCAGATTGATCTCCACCCGTTCATGCGGCATCCGGACATCGTCGACGCGTGCGAGAAGCACGGCATCGCTCTCGAGGCGTGGGCGCCCCTCGCGCGCGGGCTCCGCTTCGACCACCCCGTCGTCCTCAAGATGCGCGAGAAGTACGGCCGCAGCGCGGCCCAGATCTTCCTCCGCTGGGGGCTGCAACATGTACGTCTGCTCCATTCACGCGGGCCACGCTCACGCCGCAGGGCTACATTGTCATCCCGAAATCGGCGAACCCGAAGCGCATCGTCGAGAACGCGCAGGTTTTCGACTTTGAGCTCAGCCAGGAGGACATGGACGAGGTGCGTTCCCATATCTGCGGCGCTGACATCAGCTCGATGACCTCGACGAGTACCTCGTCACGGATTGGGACGTCGTCGGCGCCGACTGAGCCGAGCCGCCCTGCGCCTGTAACCTGTCATCGCATGCAGCTGTACTCACATTGGCCTGCAGTATTACTCAAAGCGTTCACGCCTATTTCTGCTTCCTCAGGCGATGACTCGCCGCAGCCGCCTGTTCCGGCCTCCGTCCACCATTAACTCACCTCTGACCTCCACTCTCGACCTCCACTCCAAATCTGCCTGCTGACTCAACAGCACGCCACTGCACAATGCGTCTCCGTCCCGTCAACTACACCTTTCCGCCCGCAACTCATCCCCTCTGACTGCTAGCATTGTGAAATGGCAGACCCGACCACGGCTTCCACTCCATTGACACCATCAGGCCGGTCACATCTACCCCCCAAGGATGTCCTCCTCGACAGGGCGCTGGGAGCCGTGTTGGGCGGCGCTTTGGGCGAAGCGCTCGGACTGAACAGTGGCGGTAGATGGGGTGCCAACACAGCAATGGCAATCTCAATGCTGCAGAGCATGGTGCAAGGCTCCGACTTGTCGACGGAGGATGAGCGGCGGAAGCTGGTGAACCGGTGGATTGCCTGGTACCGACGCGGCGGCCAGGGCGTCGACACCAGTACGCAGGGGGTATTTGACGGGCTATCAAGGCTCTCTGACCAGGAGGTGCCAAATGCAGCTCTGCATAGCCTGCAAGGGAAGATATGTTCGACGCCATGCCTGTAATGAACGATCTCCTCGGACCCAGCGGGAGCAACGACCCTCTCACCCGCGTCGCGCCCCTCGTTCTCGCCTACCTTAAGCCGGGGGCGGAGGCCTCTCTCATGGAGGCCGTGAATACACTCGCAGCACTGGCGCATCATCGAACGTACGTCGGCGATGCGGCGGCGCTCTGGGCTCTAGCCATGCGGCACGCCATCCTCACGGGCGAAACCGGGGTCGCCGTGCTCCGGGCCCTGCTCGCCCACCTCCCAGAGGAGCGGCGCCACGACCTGCTCCAGCACATTGACGCGGCTGAGGAGCACATTCTCAATCCCACATCTTCAAGGGTTTGCTCTGACAATCGTCAAGCGCGCGTCGCCATACAGCAAGCCCTGGTTGCGAGCGGCCGTGGCTTCGATGTCCTGTCCGTCCTGCAGGCTGCCGCAACCTGGGAGGAGGTCAGGGCCGCGGCCGCCGTCGACAACAGGACTGTCCTTCTTGCTCGGAGTGATCCAGCCGCCACGCCCCTTAAGAACGACAAGGCAGGCGTGGCTGCCATTGCGGGACAGCTGGCGGGAGCCAGGTACGGCGCTGGCAGCATGCCGAAAGGCCCGGTTGCGGAGCTCCACGGGTTCCCGAACGACATGCGCGCAGACGACCTCCGGCGCCTAGTGCAAGATATACTGGAACGGTACGACGGGTGGTATCAGCAGTAGTACAGCTTCGTGTTGTATGGGCGCAGGAATGCATAGACTTGGCACAGTCAGGTGTCGCAATGACGTTGACATAATGCGGTCGGATACTGCTTTCGGTCCCGATCTCGGTCCAGCACGCCCAGGTCACCGATATCAGCCACTGGCGTGCGTGCATTCTTGAACTTGCTCTTTCCACTTCGCGTGGACGACAGCTCCTACATTCAATCGTCACTGGATCCCCATCGCTTACGGCCGCCTCCCTCACCTACTTAAGCGTTAGCACCTGTGTGCCAAGTCATGGCTGCACCACCACCGGTCCCCGATGTCCTTCGCGACCGCGCCCTCGGCGTCGTTCTCGCCGCCGCTGCCGGCGACGCCCTCGGCGCGCCGTACGAAAACTCAGCGGAGATGCAGCACAGCCTTATGCACGGCGACGCAGTCAAGTTCACCTCCTCGCCCGCCTGGGCGGAAGGCGAGTGGACCGACGACACGGCGATGGCGGTCCCGATCCTCGAGGCTCTGGCGCGCGGCCTCGACCTAACCGCAGAGGCAGGACTCGACTACCTCGCGGAGCGCTGGCTGGCCTGGTTCCGCGACGGCGGCAAGGGCATCGGGCGGCAGACAGCGTGTGTCTTCTCCCGCGCGCTGCACGTGCAAGAGGCGGAGGCGGCCGGCAAGAGGAATCCAACCCCGCTGTCGCGCACGATGGCACACATGGCCCGGCTCGAGCACGACGACGCCGGCCGCAGCGGGGGCAACGGGTGTCTCATGCGCGTGGGGCCGCTCGCGCTGGGGTTTCTCGCCCCGGGGGGTGAGGCTGCGCTCGCCGACGCCGCGCGGAAACAGGCGCTCCTGACGCACTTCGAGCCGGACGGGGGCGACGCGGCCGTCATCTGGTCCCTGGCCATTCGACAGGCACTCCTGACGGGCAGCTACGACCTGAAGGCGCAGCTCGCCTATCTTCCGGAAGACCGGCGGGAGCTGTGGGCCGAGCGCATAGCCCAGGCGGAGCAGAGAGGACCCGAAGCGTTCGTGAAGAACTATTGGGTCGTCACGGCCTTGCAGTGCGCTGCCATCGCGAACGCGAGAGGAACCGACGTCAAGGGCGTCCTGGAGAGTGCCGTTATGGGGCTAGGAGATACGGACACGGTAGCGGCCATCGCGGGCCAGCTCGCCGGCGCCAGGTTCGGTGCGGGCAGCGTGCCGAGCGAATGGCGTTGCAAGCTGCACGGCTGGCCCGGGCGGAAGGCTCAGGATCTCGAGCGGCTCGTGGAGCAGGCTCTGGAACGCGCCCGGCCCTAGCCTTCGACAGCGGGTGTCATTGTGTTGCAGGAGCGGATCAGCATCGTAGTCCAGAAGTGTATGTAATATGATAGCAAATGCATCGCGCCAGTTTCTTCAGAAGCAGCAGGGCTGTACCCAAAGTCTCCTTGCTGTCACTTCGGCAGCCCCTCGATCATCTCAAAGTTGGCCCAGCTGACGTCTGCGCCCCCGTCTTTCGGGGAGCAGGCCATGACGCCGACGAAGACCTTCTGGTTGCGCTGTGCGTGCACCTCGGGCGGGCCGAACCACTTGACCTCGCGGATCATGTCGTCGCCGAGGAAGACCTTGAGCTCGTTTGGCGCGACCTGGACGCGGAAGCGTGCGCTGTCGCTCGCCCGCCGCCGGTGCAGCGACCAGTCGCTGTACGGGTTGCACACGACGGCGCCGTTCCAGAGCGCGCCGGCGTCGTACTCGATCCCCGTCTTGAGCCACTGCGTCGGCGAGACGTACACGAAGAGCGTCGCTTGGTCGCTGCTGTCAGCTGAGTGCAGTAGCCGCCAGCTCTGATGCCGTCTCCTTGCTGAGGGCGAGTGGGTGGGCGGAGCGAGTGAAAGGAAGGTCGGTGACTCACTACTGCACCCGCGGCTCAATCTCGATGTCGACCGCAACCTCGAAACCCGTTCCAACCTCGCGCCAGAAACCCAGCGTCGGGCCACTCGTCGCGTGCCGCTCCGGCGTGCGCCACCAGTCCGTCCCGCCCACCGTCTTGGACACGAGTCCGCGCCCCTCGTCTGCGACGTTGCCGAGGATCGCGTGGCTGGGGTCGAGGGGCACCCACACGTCCGTGCCGAAGGGGATGCTCATTGAGCTGTTCTGGTCGGTGGATGCAAGGAAAACAGGCAGTTGGAAGGCCGTAAGATCGATGTGGACGGCTTATGTTGCTGGTCGCCGGGGAGAGAGAGGAGTGTGATCGAGTTGGAAACCGGCCGACAAGAAGATGAGGAGTGCGTCGGAAACTGACCGAGATCTGGCCGATCGGGGAGTGACGTAAGAGACCGGCCCGACACCGATAACGCGGACTTGACTCGGCCCATGTCCTCGACGTTGGGTGTAGAATTCGCATCGTTCCCCTTCCTTGCAACACGGGGGGGCATGAAGGAGGATGGACGGGATGCTTGGCAGAGACTTGCTGCGAGAAGTAAGAGGCCGACAAACGCCCTCCACCACCTCAACGACACCCCAGAAAGATCCGCCCTGCCTGCTCCACAGCACCAACGTACACGGCCCATGCAACGGCAGCAGGACATTCGGAAAGCCAAGCCGGCACAGAAAGGCGTGGAATCGGCGCACAGCTCCCTCTCCACGATGTCGGGCCACTCGCACCCCGCACAGTCGCCTGCCCTGCGCGCCAGCGGAGCCTTGCCCGAGATCCAGCCAGTGAAGGGCCACCCGACACCGTTTGCACAGGCTGTACACGTGAGGCACGCGCCGGGTCGCCAGCAAGCCAACCGCGGAATCTCCTGGATACCGGACCTGTGGTCCTGCCCGACTGTGCGGCGAGGCCGGCGCCGGTCCAGAATCGGCGGGCGGTGTTAGGCTGCGGACTCGGCGACCTTGACTCCGATGGCTGGCCGAGTTTCGGATGAACCCCGAGACCGCGCTTATCAGCGTGCGTCGTCCGCGATCTGTAAAGCATAGGCAAGCTCGCCCGCTCTCATCAGCCAACGTGAAAGTCTGCTTGCTCGGAAGGTTCGGGCGGCCAGACAGCTCTCGCAGCGCCTGGGCCGCTGGACACGGACACTGCTGAGGAACCCGGGCGATGCCGATCGACGTCATGGCGCAATGGCCACGGCCCGACTGGCTGGCGACCCAGACCCTTTGTTGACATTTGCGTCGACGCCTACTTCCCCCGATCTCGCGAGCCTCCAACCCTACGACGACGCTATTCCTGCTCCAACTTGCCGCCTATGCACTCTGCATGTGCAGAAGAAAGCGAGTGGTTTCGATGCTGCTCTGCGAACAGACGCGCGGAACGCCACCTAAACCGGGCGACGGCACGGGGCGACGGGCGCAGCCGACCATGCGATCATACGGCCATGCGACACACTTCTTGCAATTGCACCTCTTTGACACGCCAATGCCCATCTCAACATCTGACACTTCTGTTTATTCATCTCCTTTCATCTCTCGACATTGCTCTCCGACACCCTGCTCGACGCTCTCGCCAACACAGAGCCCAACACCCGGCTCCACATCAGCTCGGATATGAACCTTGACCTCGGCCCAGCGGCCTCCACCTCATCTTCTCGAACCGAAGTTGTGTTCGACTATGTTACTGAAGTCGACCCGAACTTGGTGAGCCTTGCTTCTCCTTCTTCTTCCCCCTCGTGGCTTGCTTCCCCTCTGCTTCTGGCCCGCTGTGGTCGCCCCGTTACCCAGCTGACACCAGATCTGCGCAATCTGCCAGTGCGCCCTCGTCGACCCGGTAACGACAGCATGCGCGCACACCTTCTGCCGCGTGTGCATCGCGGAAGCGCTCCAGCATTCGCTCACCTGCCCGATTGACCGCGCACCCCTGTCGGAGATCGACTTACGGGATAGCGACCCTCTGGTACGAACCATGCTTGACGAGCTGCGCGTACGATGTGGCATGCCCGGATGCGGCAAGGAGATGGACAGGGCGCTGCTCGTGTCACACCTCCGGAGCTGTGGGGGGCGAACAGAAACGTGTCCCAGGGCTTGCGGCGTTAATGTGAGTGGCCTGCTGTGCTCACTGCGAGAGTACAGACGCGGGAACGGGCATTGAAGCGGAGACTACAATACCTTTGCGGTGGTGAAGCTGACTCCAGATTGCACCAGGCGAGACGATTCGACATCACGCGTACGAATGCTTCCGTCGAGAGATGAAGTGCACCCAATGTGGCCAGGTCGTGGCGTTTCGGAGGGTGAGCTGTTCTGACTCTGACGAATCTGACGAGCAGGAAGGGAGGCATGGGTGTGCCCCGAAGAGAGAGCAAGCGTGCGCCCGGTGTGGGCAAACAGGTGAGTTTCACTGCCTGCACTCCGGAGCAAGGCCCACTTGACTCACTTCGGGCTGAGCTGATGCCAGCCCCGACGCTGTCGCACAAGTGGATATGTCCAGGAGTGACAATAGCCTGTCCGCATCAGACCTGGGGCTGCGACGCCGTCGTGCCCAGGCGAGACCTGGAAGCGCACCTGGCGACCTGCTCGTACGAGCCGCTGAAGCCTTACCTGGAGGCGAACCACGCGCGGCTCTCGTCGATTGAGCGACGGCAAGCGCTGCTCGAAGCAGAGAACCTTGAGCTCAAGGCGCAGCTGGCGCGCATGAGCGACGACCCGCTGTCTCCGATCGGCCTCTTCCTTTCGCCGACCGACTTTTTCAGAAGCCGCATCAGGCGCATGTCGGGCGCCCGTGGCCAGCCTAACCTTCGCCATTCTGCTTCTACTTCAAGCTTTGAGCCGACATTGGGTGTACGAGAGGCGCTCGGTGATTCGACTAGCGATCGCCCGGTCACACCCATGGTTTCAGCGGTCTTCACCAGCGAGCCACCCTCAATCTCTGTCAGACGAGATTCGAACGTCAGTCTGGCTAGTGTGGATGAGTCCTCGCCGCTGCCCCGATCTGAGTCGGTCGTGTCCCTCCCGCCGCCACGCCCCGAACGTCACGCCGACCGACCTCGGAGCAGACCAGTCTCCGAGCGCCGCCTGTCTCGACCGGCAGCACCATTGCCGGCCACCTCGGGTCCAGTCTCGACTACTGCAGGCAGCTCCCGCCGCCCTCAGACCCACCAGGATTGGATATCGGACCGCCTTCCTGCATCCGGCACACGACCCAGTCGCGAAACGCAACAGTCACTCCGCGCTGCTGTCCTGCACCTCGCAGCTGGTCTGGACGCTGCAGAACAGCGCAGCGCTCTGTAAGCTACGAACGCTGGGGCGAGCTAACGCCAGACGCACGATGACCTCTTCCCTCCGCGTGATGGAGGAGGTGGAGGCGCTTCGCGCTATCGTTTCACCAATGCGTATGCGTGAGCTGATATCATCTCCACATCTTTAGCTAACAACAGAATTCCTCTCAGAGCCGCCGGCCTCCCGGTCCAGCGTGAGCAGTGCGACGAGCGAGGAAGTGCACACGCCGCTCGAGAGCGACGACGAGGCAAGCATCCAGGAGAGTGTCGTGTTCACGCCCGGCGTGGGCACCTCGACGTCGACGGTGATCAGCGGCGGCGGGCGGTGGACAGGGCGGCCGTGCGCCTTCCCGCCGCCCAACAGCTCGCTGCCCCCGCCGACAGTCAGCCGGTCGCACAGCGCCCTCGGCGTGCATGCGCCTGGCCACCGCAGTGTCTCAGCTCTCAGCACGCACCACCCCGGCGCCTCGGCTGTTCACGTCACACGGCACAGCGTGCGCACCTCGCGCCCGGGGAGGAGTACAAGCGACAGTGGTTCGGGCGGGTCGGGCGGCTCAGGCGGCCGCAGCGAAAGCTCGACGTCGACTGTACGCCAGGCTGACCCTCGCCCGCAAAGGACGGTCAGACGTAAGCTGCAGTGTGCTGAACCAGAAGCTGACGCACAGACTTCAGATCCATCTCTGCACTCGGGTCGCGCATTCGCGGACGGTTTGATCGCAACGAGCGCGCGCAGGGAAGCTAGCGCTCGTACCAATACATTCCGGCCCTTGTAGGTGCTGCGTACCGAAAGCTCAACTTCGCTGGGTCGAGCTGACCACAGCTGTCTTGCAGAGCTCACTGCACCACACCACCATGTAAACTGACTATCGCTTGGCGGGAGCTGATCGCGCTGCCAGCTGCGTGTAAAGCAGCCGTCAAGTTTGCGTGGTCTTTGCTTTGTAGAGCATCGTTGCATACAAGAGACGTCAGCCGAGTGAGCTGCACTTCAAACTGTTCGAGTCGGGGTGCCGGGCGCGTTCTTCTGCTGACCCGATAACTACATGTGCTTTGCCTTGCCGCGCTTCCCGCGAGAGCGGCGGGAGTGGCGCTTTTGGGGGGCTGGGTAACCCAGGTGCAAGGCAGCGAGGCGATCATGCTGGGACTTCGTCGGCACTTCAACACCCTCGGACGGCGCCACTCGTTGCGCACGTCTGACAGCCTCGATCAGCCCTCTGACTCCCTTCCCTTGCTGTAGCTGGTATTTCGCGACGAGGATCCAAGTGATTGCGGCCCAAGCTATTTCACGATCGACTTCGCTGGTTAGGCGTATCGCATCCAGCTGCAGGAGGCGCAGCATCAGACGGGCGGCGTCGGCCGGCTGCTCTTCAGGGTGCGCAACGGCATTGCGCTCCGAGGTCACGGCCCGCAGACGGTCGGGCGAGATGTTGAAGATTAAGGGGCGCACCGCAGCAGCAGTGTTCTCAGAAGAAAAGACAGCGGGGGCGCTCGACTCGACCGAGTTGTAGAACTCTCTGCTGAGCTGGTCGCGATTAGAGTGATTCGTTTCCTCGGTCATACACTCACCCCCACGTTTGGCTTGGTTTTGATGCCGAGCAGGTTACAGGAGAGCTTGAGTGCGGCTGTGACGCCGAGGAGCATCTGGTCCCTCTGCCAAGATCAGTACAAGTCGGGGCTGGATGGGCACCTACGGCGGTGACACGTTCCGCCGCCGTCAGCCGCTGCACCTCCGCCTGCAGAGCTGAGATCTGCTGCTGAGTCTGCTCTCGCTCCCTCGCGTCATCCTCCCGTTGCTTGTCAAGGATTCTAACTTGCCCTTCAAAGCTCTCCTGCACGTCAGCGAAAAGTTCTCACAGACCGCTCTGCCCCAGGGCAGGAGGGCGTCCGGGTGACCGTCGGCCAGCACCCTTGCTCCGAAACGTACGCGAAGCGACGCTAGATCCTGCGGTGTAAGTGACAGAACTCTGACACACTCACCTGCAATGCGTCGATCACCGGCTCCAATTCTGGGCCTTTGCTGTAGGCCGTGTGCCGTTTACCGTTCATCGCGAATAAGGCCGGGCTCCTTCTGGTAGGGATGTTGGGAGCACTGGGGCTCCCGAGCTGGCGATACCTAACTTCGTGGATGTAGTGGGCGATGCCGTTCTTTTCGAAGTCAGCCGAGGCCCCTTCCCCGACCGGTACGAGGAGTGACGATCAGAGCTTACAGTCAATGGTGGAACGGTGCGAAGTCAGTGTTGAAGAGGATATCACAACGAGGTTCTGCAGCCGGGTAGTGGAAGGGTATCAACGGCTCTCTGTGTGCAGTACTAGTGTGACGACACACTACTACGCCGCTGAGATAGCCTCGGCACCTTGGAAAGCCCTCAAGCCACGCATGTGCACTGCCGAGCACAACACTTGCGGAAGCTCCGCGCACCATGCTGCGCCGCATACACGCAGTCACCTGAGTTGTGGGGAAGCTCCGCGCACCTTGCTGCGTCGCATACCGCAGTCACCTGAGTTGCCCTCTCCCGAATCAGCGACACGGCGACATAGGATAACGCCTAATGCATTGAATCGTACACTGCGTTCTAGATCATGACGCTGACCGCGATGAGGGGCACGATGACGGCGAAGAGGGCGGGCCACGCGACGTTGCCGAACAGCTCCCACTCTGCGCGGAGGTCGATGCCTGCCGCCTTGAGCCCCGCGAGCGCGCCGATCGCGACGGGGACGAGTGCGATCTTGACGAAGCGTGACACGGGGGCGAGCGCGACTACGCTCAGGAGGCCGAGGAGGATGGCCTGGGGAAAGTTGACCATGGCGAGGGTGGGGACCATGGCGCCGTACGCGAGGTGTGCGAGGGCGTTGAAGCTGCGGCGCGCCGCGCCCTTCGGGCGGGGGAGGAGCGGGGCTGCGAGAGCGACGTAAGGCGTCTGGGCGAGCCAGCCGAGCGCGCCGAGCGCGGCGGGGACGAGCGCCCAGAACGCGCCGGCCAGGGGAGCGGGGCACACGAAGCCGCCGAGCGTGATGCTCGCGCCGAGCAGCACCGCGGCGGGGAGGTAGTGCCCGACGGGGATGAAGGACTCGGGGTGGGGCAGGAGGTAGAAGAAGAAGCTCGCGTGCAGGCGCTCGAGGAGCGTGTTGAAGCTGCGGAACGTGCTCTCAACGACCTGGCCGAGGGTGTGGAACCCGTGCGGGCCGTCGGCGGGCGGGCCGTAGAGCGTGAGCGCGTCGATGCGGTGCCGCGCGAGCAGGCCGCCGGCGGCGCTCGGCCGCCCCAGCGCCGCGAACCCGAAGTGCCGCGCCAGGTGCCGCAGCCCGTTCCCGTAGCTGCGCGCCGGGTGCGCGGGCGCATCGTGCAGAGACACAGGGCACCCGCCCTTCCATCGCGAGACGGTCGAGACTGTACTCAGCACGTCGAGGTTTGGCAGACGCCCGTTCACGCCCTCGTAGAAGAAACCCAGCCGCGCAAACGAGTGACCAGGATAGTCGAGGTTCAGCGCGTTCCACACGTTCGCGCGCAGCTTGTAGTGCACGAGGAAGTCCTCGAGCCCCTCCAGGTATCCGTCGCCGACGACGGGGACGATCTCGAACGCCCAGTGGTTCTGGCCTGGGAGTTAGCTGTGACGGAAGTACGCAGCTGGGCATGCAGGGAGATAGTGCAAGGGGGAGCTCACCTCGGAAAAAGTCCACCAGCGAGAGCAGGCTCGCAACGCCGCGGAGGTTCGGCCCGCCGTCGCGGCTGACCCAGTTGGCGGTGAGGAGGATGGCCTCGGTGCCCTCTGCGCGGGGAGGGACGATGCGGCCGTACACGGCGTGGCTCGTGTTGTGTGCGTCGGCTCCGGCCGCGCGCAGCTCGTGCAGGAGGTAGTCGCGGCGCTCGGCCCAGCTGGCGTTGCGCGCCTGCAGCTCCTCGAGTTGGGCGAGGTACGCGTCTGCCTTGTGCACATTGCCCCAGTCGTAGTAGCTGCGCTGGGCGGCGGGGATGAGCGCGTGCTCGTCGACGAAGATGCCCTTCCACAGCCGCGGGTGCGGGATCGCCGCAATCCACGCGAGCGCAACGACCAGCAGCACCAGCCTGCTGTCAGCGACTAAGACCTTCCGTCACCGCAGCTCAGAGAGCGCAAGGAGCACCGCACTCACCGCACGTAGCCCAGGTTGTTCCACAGAAAGTCCAGCACGGCGTCCTGCCGCCGCCGCTTCTTCGCCGCGCTCGCCTGCCCCGGCGTGTACTCGAGCCGCGTGCTTTCCCGCACTTCGACCTCCATCGTGTTCGTTGTTGTTGCTGGTGCATCGGCGCTCGGCGACTTCCGTTGTGTCATCGCCAGGCCTCAGCCAGTCACGTGACAGTGCCATGTGGCGAGCGAGATGACGGACGCGTCTGAGATTTCGGACGCGTCGGGAGGCGAGCGAGCGCTCGCGGATGCTCGAACGCAACAACAAACCATCCGCACAAGCTACAGCATAACGACTTGATCAACCCTGCTCTGCCCCTCTTGCTTCTTGAACCATGACGGGAACGGTGGAGTACGTCTCCGTGCTTCCTGACGGTGAGTGGGCGAGCTGCAGCTCAAATGCCCTAATCTCGAGCTGACGACAGACATCGCCGCCGACTCGCAGCACCGGTACCTCCGCCTGCCCCACCCTCGGAGCGGTACGTTCACAAGCTAGGATGTCGTTAGCCTAGCTGATAGCCAGGATTGCCGCAGCTGTACCTCCCGTCCGAGAAGGCGCTGTATGAGGTCGTCAAGCTGCGGGGCGCGCGCCCCCGCACGTGGTTTCGCGGAGACAACGTTTCCCGTGAGCTGTAGCGCACCGCTGGAAGCTGACAGACAGAGGGCGATGTGCTGCTGCATGCCCCGTTTGATGCGTTCTTCCTCGCCGTCCCGATCGCGCTGAGCTTGATCCCGGTGAGTCCTAGACTCGGCAAGTGCACCTAGCACGATGTCGCTGCTTCACTCGCCGTCTTCACAGTGCACTGGACAAGCTAAGGGACGGTGTAACTGAGCTGACAACCAGACCGACCGCGCGGGACCGTTCCAGCCCCTCCCCGACCTGCTCTCGACCGCGTCGTCGAGCGCGCAGTGGGGCCTGAAGCCGGCCTTTGCGCCGAGCGCCCAGCCCGAGGCGTGGAACAAAGACGTCGCGCGGCTGGCCGAGCTGCCCGCGTTCGTCGCCGCGTTCAAGGCGTGCTGCGACGTGAAGCGTGAGTCCTTCCTCTTTGCTGTCATAAGGATCTTCGGAGCTGACCGCAGGCGTCGGCGGCGCGCTGCCCTCCCCGCCCCCCGAGTCCGCCCCCGGTTCCGCCCGCGAGGGCGAGGGCAAGCCCGAAGAGGTGGAGGGGCAGGTGTACTACCGCCCGTCGCGGGATGCGATTCTGTCCGTTCTGCGGCGGAAAGTGGCCCACATCGCGGCGCACTTCCAGGAGTTCGACCACCTCGTCCGCGCGCTGGGCCGGGACGGGCTGGTGGGCGCGGACGTGGACGCGGCGCTCGTCGAGGGTGAGCTGGAGCTCAAAGGCCGAAGCTGACCGCAGGCGCCAAGACAAAGGCCGCAATCGACACGCTCGCGGCGTACCTGCCCTCTGCGGTCACTACAGACCTGACAGACTCGTACGAGTGAGTCCAACTTCTCTGAAAGCTAGGTTGTGGCAATGGAGAGCTGACCCCAGCCTCCTCCCGCTGAACGCGTACCTGGCGGACCGCGCCGCCGCCGCCGCTGCGGCCGCCGCGCCGACTGTGGTGGAGAAGAAGACCGCGTCGGGCGCGACGAAGCGCAAGGCCGCGCCCGGCAGCCGCGGCGTCGAGGCGCTCAAGAAGGTCAACACGGCCGGCATGGCCAAGATGACGTCGTTCTTCAAGCCCAAGCCGCCCAAGTAGTGCGTGCTCTTGCTTTTGCTCTGTAACAGTAGTGTATGTATCGAGTTCTTGACATTGCCACTGCACTCGACCTGGCGCCGGTGCACAGGTCAGGTCGCGGCTGTACCGGATGCAGGTCGGACCTGGAGCCTGAGGCTAGTGCCGTAACGTCGAGAGGAATTTGCCACCCACCGCGCACCCCGCTCGGCTCAAGTTTAAGGCTCGACGTTGCCCGGCGCTATCTTTGAGCCCAAGCGAGCCCAAAGCTGCGGGGGCATGTATATCGGGCGAGATTCTAGAGCGACGCTAAGGCGGGCTGATCCATCCTGCTCGCGCTGCGCTGCAGTGCTCCGGCGGAACAGTGTCGCTGCAGAAAGCTAGGTGGTCGGGCTGACGAGAATGTGGACGGGCGAAGACGGCTGCGTGTGACCACCAGCTGTGAGCGCGTGAGCAGCAGTGGCCGTCTGCAGCCGGCGGCGGGCCGTGTCGTCCGCTGATCTCGGAGATACAAGCGACGCTCGCGGCGCGCCGCCGCCTCAAGCTGTCACCGAAGGCGAGCGCAGTGAATAGCGACCGCCAGCGCCCTGATCACGCGCCCGGCGTCGTAAGCCGGCCAGCCGCCCCACTGAATGCAGAGATAACGATAGCGTGATGCATCGTGTCATACTGTCATGCCGCGGGCTTCTGCTGCGCTGCGCTGCGCCGGAGTGACTCTCCCCCGCTGACACTGGCTCGTATCGGCCGAGAACGCAGAAGGAGCGTGGTCTGGCTTGTGCCACGGCCGCCACGGCACCCGCCGCGCGCCAGCGGCCAGCGGCCACGGCACGAAAACGACGATGCACGGCACACGGCACACGTTCCGCGAACAATAAAGCCAAAAGTGTGGGGTAGCGTACGGGGCAGGAACGTGGTACGCAATACGTGATCGTCACAGCGTCCATGCGACAGACATGGGCAGGCCGCGGCAGCGTGTGGCCGCCGAAATCTGTCCCGAACCGGATAACAGCAACATGACAGAAGAGGAAGAATGCAAGTGAGGGATTCAGGACGGCAGCCCGGGGGCCAATGGACGTGGCCGGCTCGGAGGCCGAAAGAGACGAGGAGACGAGGATGACGCTTGCCGTCCGTTTCAAGTGGCCGTGCCTGGGAGTGTAATGCCGCGTTTAGTCAGTGCCTTGGGCTGGGGCTGCTTTTGTTTACGTCCTCTGCCGTTCTGCTGCCAGCTGCCAGCCTTCGCCCGCTCACCACCTCGTGCTTCTCGCAGAACGCTGCCAACTCGCTTCTCACTCCTCCCCATCCATCATCCCCGCTCGACCATGGCCCCCGCCCCCACCACATCGCATCGCCTGTTCATCGCCCCCCTCTAAGCGCGCGCACACCCCTGCACCGACCTCGTCCCTCCTTGCCATCCCGACCCGATCGCCGCACGCAAGACTTTTATCCCGACGCAGCCGCCTCGTGACCAGCCTTGTGTCAGTCGGCCATCGTTACCACAGATCCGCCCCGTCCCCACAGTCTCGCATCGTCACTCCCCAGTTCCCGGATCGGCGGCGCACGAAAAAACAGCTTTTAACCTCGCCTGTTCCCAGAATAGACGGCATTCCTTGATCATCTTGCATCCACCACAACAACACAAACGCCACACCTTACTCACCCGCCCGCCCGAGCCCGACGTCGACCATGTCCGTCGCGCTCGACCTCCCGGGCGCGCTGCGCTCTCTGCCGGGCGCGGTGTCGAGCCTCTCTCTGCCTGACCCGCTGCACGCGCCGCTGCTGATCGTGCTCTTCGTGTCGGCCGCGAGCTACGCGCTGGGCCTCGCGACGGGCAACGTCGGCTGGGTGGACCGGGTGTACACGACGCTGCCTCTGTTCGTGTCGGCCGCGCTCGTGCTCTGGGCGCACGTGCACGGCTTTGCCGCGAGCGTGCCGCGCATGACGCTGATTCTGCTCGTGCAGTGCGTCTGGTCCGCGCGCCTCACGTACCACACGGCGCGCCGGGGGCTGTACAGCCTCTCAGGCGAGGACTACCGGTACGTGTGGCTGCGCGCGCGCGTGCCGCGCTGGGTGTTCCAGGCGGTGCACCTGTTCGCGGTGGTGCTGCTGCAGCCGCTGCTGATCGGCGCGCTGTCGTTTCCCCTCGTCGGCCTGCTGCGGCCCGGGGGCGAGCTCGCGAAGGGCAAGGCCGGCGTCCCCGCGTGGCTTTTCGGCGGCGGCGCCGGCACGGCGCTGCACGCGGGCGACATCGGCTTCCTCTTCGTGTCGCTTGCGTGTGTGATTCTCGAGGCGGCCGCAGACGAGGCCATGTTCACGTTCCAGGAGGGCAAGCACGCGGCGCTCGCGCACGAGAAGGCGGCGGCCGCCGAGCGCGACGGCGCGCTGCGCACGCAGCTGCAGGCCCTGGCTGAGGCCGAGGACTCAGCCGTCGTCGACGGCCCCGCGACCGACGAGCCCGAGCCGCTCTACACGCCCGCGTACTACCCCGGCTTCCCCACGCGCGGGCTGCACTCGCTCGTGCGCCACCCCAACTTCCTGGGCGAGCAGCTGTTCCACCTGTCGGTCGGGCTGTGGCCGCTGTGCGCGTCCCCGGCACGCTTCCCCGCCGCGTGCCTCCTGCCGGCGCTCGCCCTCTCCCTGCTCTTCACAGGCAGCACGCTCCTCACCGAGACCATCACGGCCAGCAAGTACCCGCTGTACCGCGAGTACCGCCGCGTGCTGGGCAAGTTTGCCATCCAGGAGACGCTCCTCAAGCTCGTGTACTTTGAGTTCTTCCGCCAGAAAGACAAGGAGCGCATCGAGGCGCTCCTGTACCCGAGCGAGGTCGCGCATATTGGCGTCCTGCGCCGCATCTCTAGCAGCAGCGTCAGCACGGCCAGCAGCAGCAGCCGCTCCTCTGTCGGCACGGGGCGCCTCAAGGACGAGTAACCCGCCGCATACCCGCCCCACATAGACTGTCCCGCTCGATGCCCAGGACTATCCATACCCCGCTCATACCGCCATGTATCTAATACTTGTCTGCTTGTTACAATCGCTGCATCTTCTGACTATGTATCTGCTGCTGGGCCGGCGTCCTGCCAACACCCGGCCTCAGCTACGCCCGGCCTCGGCTTCGCCTCGGCCGCCTCGGCGGCTAGTGGTTGATATTCCCGCCCTTGCCCCAGCTCTGGAGCAGATGGTCCGTCATCCACTCGTAGAGCTCGCGGTTCGCGCCGCGCGTCGCGATACTGTGGTCGCTGTCGGTGAACACGCGCATGCTCCAGCCGCGGACGCGCTCCTGCGTGAGCTTGTCGACGAGGCTGGCCATGTTGGCGTAGTGCACGTTGTCGTCGCCCGTGCCGTGCGCCAGCAGCCAGTCCTGCCCCTGGAACGCCGTCACGTTGTGCACCGAGCTGTTCTGGTAGCCCGCCAGGTTGGCCTCGAGCGTGTTCATGTAGCGCTCCGTGTAGATCGTATCGTAGAACCGCCAGTCGGTCACGGGCGCGACGCTGATGCCCCCCGTGAATAGCTCGGGGAAGGCTTCCAGCGTCTTGGCCACCGCGTATCCGCCGTAGCTCCACCCGAAGAGCCCCGCGCGGTTGCGGTCCACAAACTTGCGCTTGATCATGTCGCGCGCCAGCGCCGCCTGGTCCTCGGCCTCGAGCTGGCCCAGGTTGTCCATCACCGGGTTGCGCAGCTTGCGCCCCTTGAAGCCCGTGCCGCGCCCGTCGATCCGCGCAATCACGTACTTGTGCTCGCACGCCAGGAACGAGAACCAGTCAATCTTCCACCGGTTGTCGACCGTCTGTGACCCGGGGCCGGCGTACATGTTGATGAAGAGCGGGTAGTGCTTGCGCCCGCTCGGATCCAGGTTCGGCGGCAGCACCGTCATCATGTTGAGCTCGTGGCCCGCGTGCTTGAGCGTCGACCGGATCTCGACCGGCTGGCGGAACTCGGCCAGCGTCGCGTTCAGCGCCGCGTTGTCCTCGAGCACGACGTCGAGCGCGTCGTCCGTCGACTTGAGCCGCTGCCAGGGAATGTTCGGCCCGCGGTAGTTCAGGCTGTAGAAGCCCGCAGACGGCGAGAACGACACGTCGTGGTACCCCGGCGCAGACGTGTCCGTCAGCGGCGTCATCTCGGGTTTGTACCCGACGAGCGACGGCGAGGATGGCAGCGTCACGGCGTACACGTGCCGGTCGATTGACGGGTTCGCAGCGACAAAGTACGCGATGCCCTTCTCCCGGTCGACGCCCGCAATCGACGTCACCTCCCAGTCGCCCTCCGTGACCCACACCGGCTTGGCCGCCGTCACCGGCGCAAACAGCGCAATGTGGTCGTAGCCGTCCGCGTTCGGGACAATATCGAGGTAGCCGTCGATGCCAGAGCCGTCGGCGCGAGCCTCAATCTTGACAATGTTCTGGCCGTGGTCGATCCAGCCGTCGTCGCCTTGCTCGCCGTCCTTGCCGAGCTTGCGCGTGACCTCACCGACGCTCTTGCCGCCAGTGAACACCGCAACGTGGCCCTTACGCGACGGGCGGTCCACCTCCTTGACGAGCAGCGTGTCGTTCCCGACCCACCCGACCTCGGTGATGATCCGGTTGTCTTGCGGGTACTCGTCCGGCCACGTCAGCGTAGACTTGGCCTGCGCGGCGGCGGCGGCAGCAGCGATGCCGTTCGCGGACGAGCGCTCGAAGCGCGTCAGCGAGAACGTGTGCACCGACACGAGCGGGTTCGGCGTCCCCGGCTTGGGGTACCGCATCTCCACGGTGCTCGTGTACGGGTTGATGTTGAACGCGTCGTCCGTCGGGTTGAAGATCTGCAGGTCGTACACCTCGACTGCAGTCTCGTTGCTGCGCAGGTACGCGATCGTGTCCGCCTGCGGGCTCCACCAGAGCGCACCGTCGGTTCCAAAGACCTCCTCCTCGTACACCCAGTCAGGAACGCCGTTGAAGATGACTGCCGAGCCGTCGAATGTCACGCGCGTCGCTTTAGGTTTGCTAGACTCTAGCTCCTTCCCTGGCACGACGTACAGGTCGTTCTCTGAAACGAACGCAACCGAGTGCCCCACGGGAGACCACTTGGCGTACGCCATGATCGGGTAGTCCTGCGGCTCTTGCAGCGCAAACGTGCTGTGGTCCTTGAGGCGGTGGACGAAGCGGTTCGCGTGCGACGAGTGCCGCCACTGCTTGACCGTGTCGGCCGTGAAGAGCACGTACTCCATGTCGGCGCTCAGCTGCCACTCATCCCACTCGAGCACATTGCCGGTGCGCGGATCCTTGACGTCCTCGGCCTTGACGAGGACCTCCGTCTTGTTCCGCTGCTGCGCCGTGAGCAGGAGGATGTTGTTGTCGTCGTCGATCCGGGAGAAGGTGCCGTCCGCGGCTGTTGGTTAGCGCCGATGCATAGTGCCAAGACAAGTGAATGGTGTGAATGGACCCACCCTCAGAAACCCATGAGAGTCGCTGCGACTTTGGGGTGAAGGTGCCGTTGTAAATGTGGTCGAGGGTGATGTGCTGCGTGCCGCGCTTGACGGTTGGTGTCTGATAGCCGATCGCGGCAAGGACCCCGATCGCGGCTGCTCCGCCGACGATGAGGACGAGGGCGGCTAGGATCCGGCGCGAGGAGGACTTTCGGGGGCGTATCCTTGTGGGCTCGACGGGGTATCCGATGCCGTCCTCGTGGTCGTAGCTTCCCTGGCGGTGGTGTGTCTTCTCATCGAAGGGGTCCTCGTCGAGATGGTCTCTGTAGACTATGTCGGACCCAGAGCCGGTCGAATCGAAAGATTCCCTTACGGTGGCATCGTCTTCTGGAAGGGCGACGCCCGGGCGGCGGTCGTCTCCTGGGGAGACGGGGTCGTAGTCTCCAGCCATGGTGAAGGGAGTGAAGGAAGGTGAAAGGGCCTGACTGCTGTGTGTTGTGATGTGTGGTGATGTCGTGTGGTGTGGTCGGTGAATGTGGAGGTTTAGTCGAGGTGAGTGGATGGAGGAAGACGAGTGAAATGCGGGTGCGGGGAAGGCTCGCGCGAATGGGTGGCCAAAGGGACTGCGAAGCGGAGTGGCCAGGCTCAAAGTTAGTCGCCGTTGAGGCGGACGAGACGAGGTGTGGGGGATGATGATGCATGCATTGGAAGGCGAGGAGAGTTCTGTGCGTTCTGAGAGATAGGGACGGAGGAGGTGGGATGGTCAAGCGGCTGCGCATATGGCCATGGGGTGGACGGTGAAGGTATAGAGTTGTCACGGTGGAGACGATGCCACGAGCGAGGAGCGAGGAGCGACGACGAGGATGAATTGCAGGACGTGTGCTGTGCCTCAGCCTCCACCGCGTCTCGCTCTCGCTCGATAGCTCGCTCAGGGATTCCCTGGGTCGATGACTGCTGAGCCTGGACGGACCTGGGACTCAGGGAACGTTCCCGAGGGGAGGGCCGACGAGGCTAGGGTCACTAACGCTATCCGACAGATGCTCATCCTGCACTCACACCCACCATCCACCATCCACCATCCACCGTCCACCACGCACGACGCACGACGCACCACGACACTCACCGCGCTGCACAGAGGCACGCGTCGGTCCGTCCCATCCATCTCGTCCCACAACCAACCTTGATCTCTACACTCGCTTCCTTACCCGCTCACCCAAACCACCACCCCGCTACCATCTACCGCGCCTCCACCCACACCCTCCCGCACACCCGCGATCCCGTCCCATCCTTTTTTCTCCACAACCTCGATACCCCCTTCCACCACCCATCGCGACCTCCTCCTTCTTTCTCATCACACTCTCTTGCACCCCTCAGCTCCACCTCACCGCTTCAGCCCATCTCTTGCACGCAAAACGACCTCCGTCACTCTCGCTCCTCGTCCCACACAACACGGCGCCTTCGACTCTGGCCCCTCGTGCATCACCTCCTTCCATCGCCGCCTCACTTGATTCCCGTGTATCACTACCACCGCATACCGCGTCGCTCGTTTCATTCACCGACTCCAGCGTATACCCCCCTCTCCCATCCATGGATCCACAAACGACCCTCTAAGTTCACCAGGAGTATCCCATGCCTTCAGCAGATCCCATGGGACCTGCCCAGCCGGTCGCAGCCAAGCCGTCTACCCTCGCAGCACCCGCTACCCCAGACAGGAAACGCAGGACATGGTTCGGCCTCGTCACCCCGACACGCAAGGACCAACGGCGCACAGCGACCTTATCACGTCAACCCCAACCCGCAGCCCCGGCAGCACCGACGACGCCCAGCAACTCCAATGGCTTGGAGGAACTCGACGCCACTCCCGATGCCAAGGCCATCAACAGGACGCCCGTCCAAAATCAGAGACAATGGAATGACGAAGATCATCTGGGATCCGAACGTGACTGGGACAGCGACCAGGAGGGGACCGTCCGCTACAAGGGTTCCCGCATCAAGGCCAACAGCGAGGATGAGCCGATTCGCATGAAGGACATGGCCACGCTCGCGACCTTGACCCGTAACAATACGGTGAAGCCCGTGCGTATCCCAGAGCCCCCGGATGGTCGTCCTGCCGTCGATGGCGTCCTAGTCTGGGTGCCGTGGGAGCGCCCAGTCGCCCAAACGAGAAGAATTCATGCGTTGCTGACACCCACAGAAACCGTCGTTCTCACGCCGCATCTTCTCAAGAGGCGCGACCGACCGTGACACTCTCCCAGCCGACTTCCTCTCACCGAGCAAAGGTCAAATGCCTACCAGCGTCATCTCGCCGTCAAAAGTCCCACAGCGCTCTTCGTCCGTCACGTCGTCGAGTATCCCTGTCGACACAAATCCCAACCCTCCACCTCCACCCATGAAGCCTGACCTTGAGCGATCCCCGATGCGCAAGCCCCTGCCCGATGTTCCACCATTCTCCAACGGAGGATTCAGCCGCGGCCCTCCTCTCAACACCGACATTGCGGGCCCCGCCGACATTGTCATCACGCCCAGCAGCCCACTCGAGGAGGACCCCTTCGAGCACATCTTTGGCTTAGGCCCGTCCGTCCCGAATCGCTCCATGTCCGTTCCCGTCTCGCCGACGCCGACAATGCACACCGCTCTGACCAGCCACGGCATACTCGGGGGAGGCTCCAGTGCTGGAACAAGTCCCGGGGTTCCATCACCGCTGTCCAGGACCCCCGACCCCGAGCAGTCGGCCTTAGGCTTGGGATTGCCACGGAGCCCTCGAAGCCACTCGCCGCACTCGAACGGCTCGTCGCCCGGACCCAGGGTCGCCGTGTCTTCGCCGTTACCTCAGAACCCCTCGCCAAAGGTCGCCTTCGACGAGGATCAGGAGCACCCGACTGCCAAGCCGGGCAGCAGCAAGGCGCGGCCACGTAGCCTGTCCCTCATGTTCAGCAAGTCTGGCGGGGAGGTCACGGACGACGAAGATGCCAGCACGAGCAAGTTCAGCTGGCTTGGCGTTGGCAAGGTCATCAGGCGCCGACGGTCCGACATGAAGTTGATGCGGAAACGAAGCGGCATCTTCTCGGACAACGATCTGAGCAATGGCAGCAGCCCGATGGACAAGTCACCGAATGGGGGTGAACGAACACCAGAAAACAGGTCCGAAGACACCATGAACCGGTCCCAATCGCCCGGCCCAGAGGCTGCTCTCGCCGACCCATTCCGACACATTGCTCCTACGCGGACCCCGGAGCTTCCACGGGACGCCAGTCGACGGGAAAACGGGACGCGCGACGAAGGCCCTCGCGATCCGGGGCCGCGAGAGATCGGACCCACGGATCCAGCTCCTGGACCCGCAAAGCCCCAGCCGGTGATGATCCCTGTTCGCAACGGCCCCGGGCCGCAGTACTCGATGACTCGTCCTGCGTCATCGGACTCCTTCCCGTCCACGTCGGAGCAGGAGTTCTACCCGGCGCAGGAGTGGAGCGACAGCTCGGTAGCTGAGAGCCCCATGCAGGAGGTGGATCTCTCCGCCGCCCAGGCTGGCGCTGACTGGTTCGTGACAAAACCTGCCAGCGCTGCTTCGCCCTTGGGGTCCCTCCCGGAGGGCAGCATGGCCCCGCCCATCACCACAACCGTCGCCGACGCTTCGCCGGTGCCCGATGTGGCCTCGTCTTCGACATCTCTGCCTTCGCGGCACGGCCGAGGTCGCTCGTTATCCGATGCCGCGCGCACCAGCATCCCGGAAGACCCGTCCCTGCTCTCGCCAGACGGTGCACCGGTTCGCCCTCCGTTATCCAGCCGATCGAGTTCCAGCAACTCGGCTGTGCTGGGCAAGATGCGCGGTGTGTTCACCAAGAGCAGCCGCCCGCGCAGCAACAGCTTGCTGCGTTACACTGGCTCCGGCACCAGCGCTGATGAGCGGGAAGACGGTCGCCAGGCCCCTCTGTCGCGCCCCGGATCTGCGTCTTCGTCGTTCGCTCCTTCGCCAGCTCTCCCTCCTGTCCGAATCCGGCCAGAAGACGTCCCGCAGGTCTCGACGCTGTCTCTGCAGTCTGGGGACGATGGTCGAAGAATCATCCTCACAGAGACTCCTCCGCGATCACCGCGCTCGTCGTACGCCGCGTCCGTGACGTCTTACCAGACACAGTCGACAGTGCAGACTGCGCAGTCCAACCGCCGATCCGCCACTGACAACCTCATGCCGGTCACCAACGGCCGAAACCGAAGAGCTAGAGCCTCCACCATCGCGTCGGGTGCCATATCGTGGCATGGATCGACGTTCGGTGGCTCAACGCCGGCCCTAGTTGCTGCTCCTCCGCCGACCTCGTTCTCTCCGACGTCTCCAGGCGGTCTGCAACGAGCAGGATCTCTTCGTCGGCTATCGCAGGGTATCTTCCGCGGTGCGGGACCGTCGTCGCCCAAGCCGCAAGGGGCCTTCCCGCTGCCACCTCGACCAGTCACCCCCACGATTGCCCTGAACGACGAGATCCCGCCGTCCACGCCATCCATGGGTACGCCTGGGCGCAGCAGCAGCGGTGACGTTTCATTGCAAGGGCGTTCCTCTACTCCCCAGCTTACGGAGCGAGAGCGGAGGGAGCGAGACGCCGAGCTTCACCCGCGACCAGGAGAGAGTGCGGAGGACTGGCTGGAGCGATTGGAAAGCGTCAGCCGCAAGGAGGTCGCCGGTCTGCTCGCGGAGAGCTCAGACCCGTTCCACTCCGGTGCCCTCGCCGAGTACATGCGGCGGTTCGACTTTACGCACATTCCGCTCGACGTCGCCCTGCGCCGTCTCCTGATGGTCATGTCCCTGCCGAAGGAGACGCAGCAGATTGACCGTGTTGTGGAGGCGTTCTCGAAGCGCTATGACGAATGCGAGGCCAACCTGTTCGGCTCGACGGACAACGCATACGTGCTGGCGTTCTCGATGATGATGCTGCACACGGACGCTTTCAACCGTCACAACAAGAACAAGATGACGAAGGCGGATTACGTGAAGAACACGCGGCTGGACGGTGTCTCGCCCACTGTGCTGGAGGCCTTCTTCGATAACATCACGTTTACTCCTTTCGTGTTCATCGACGACGACGAGGAGGCTGCACTCGCTGCCGCGGGTATGGCGCCGTCCTCCTCGTCGCGCCCGAACCACTCCGGCAAGATCGATGTGTACGACTTAATCGTCGGCGGCCAGCTCGGTTCGCTCCGTGTCGACGTCGAGCGGTACATTCCGCCCGACAGCCCGTTCTCGTGCATGGGCACGCGGCAGTTCCTGGACGTGGACCGCCTACAAAAGGCGTTTGCCAATGCCCACCCTCTGCAGTTCGTCAAGTCGCGCCCGCGGCGGAAGTCGTTAACGCTTACCGGTGTCGTGGAGCGCCCCACGACGCCCGTCCCTAAGGAGGAAATTGCGACGATCAAAATCACCAAGGTCGGACTTCTTGGCCGGCGGGAGGACCACCTGCACGGCAACTCGCGGCGGGCGATCCGGCGAGGGTGGAAGAACTGGAGCGTTGTCCTGACGGGCGCGCAGCTGCTGTTCTTCAAGGACACGATCTGGGCGCTGACGCTAGTCGAGAAGATCCGGAGCGCGAGCGGCGAGTCGCAGGCGGCGCAGACGACGGCGTTCCAGCCCGACGAGGTCATGAGCGTCAAGGACTGTGTCGCGATCTACGACCGCTCGTACGCCGCGACGCCGTTCACGTTCCGGCTGCTCATGCCCGGCGGCAACTCGTACCTGCTGCAGGCGTCGGACGAGCACCAGATGAACGAGTGGCTGACGCTGATCAACTATGCGAGCACGTTCAAGACGGCGGGCATCCGCATGCGCCCGCTCGGCATGGACGGCGACAAGGCGGTGCTCGCGGGCAACGCTGCGGCCGAGTCGCACCGCCGCGACCTCGCCGCAGGCGTCGGTAGCGTCGTCGACCTGTTGCGGAGCGCGGAAAGCAGCAACTACACGCGCGCGGTCGTGTTCGCCGAGTCCGAGTCGAACGAGCCTCTCGCGCCGAAGCCGCGGGCGCTGCGGCGGGTCGGCTCGGTGCGTGCGACGCCGACCGTCGACATCCGCGGCGCCAACGACATGGTCGTCGGGGGCAGCGAGCAGTTCGACGCCGTCATGGGCTCTGTTCGCGAGGAGCTTCTCCGCGTCACGTCGCCGGCGCCCGCGACGGGCGACGGGCCGACGCGAGCGGACCGGCGGCGCGCGCTCATCGAGAGCAAGATCGGGGAGCTCAAGCTGCTGGCGGAGCCGGTGCAGGCTGCGCTGCAGGCGGACCTGCGCCTCGCGCGCAACCTGGCGCTGCTGACGCCGTTCCAGCGCGCGACGAAGGAGCGCATCGAGTCTGCGCTGCCCGAGCTCAGCGAGCGCATCCGGGCCGACCGCATGGAGCTGTCCAAGCTGCACCTGTGGATCACGATGCTGCTGAAGGACCAGGAGCGGGAGGCGCGCGAGTGGTCGTGGGCGCGGAGCGTCGCGCTGCAGGCGGCGGAGAAGCACCTCGTCAAGAGCAAGGCGGGGCGGCGGAACACGGTCGACATCCTGGGCGTTCCCGAGCTGAGCCTGCCGGACGGGGACGACGAGGAGCACGAGCTCGAGCTGCGTGTCGCGTCGCCGATCCCCTTCCCGGAGCGGGAGGAGACTGCGATCGGCGCGCTGGCTGCGGGCGCTGCGGGCGCAGGGGCCGTCGGCCTCGGCGTCGCGGGCTCGAGCGGCGCGGGGCTCACGTCCGGCCTCGCGGCGCAGGGGCACGGCCTCGGGCTCCCGCTCCCGCAGTACCCGCTGTACAGCGTGCCTCTGAAGGACGAGCCGGGGAGCCCGTGTTCCCCCCGCTCGCCGCGGTCGCCGGGCAGCGAGCGCATGTCGCAGATCTCGCAGGGCAGCGCGGGCGGCAGCGGGAGCGAGTACATGTCTGCGCGGAGCAGCATGCTCTCGTTCGAGGCCGAGCTGGACAAGACGTTCGGCCCGCGCTCGCCCTCGCTCTCGCTCTCGCCGAGCAAGTTCAAGAACAAGGCGCAGGCGCAGGCGCACACGCAGGCGCTGCTGACGGGCGCGCCGCTGCCGAGCTCGCCGCCGCCGGTGCCGCAGTCCCTCGCGAGCCTGCAGGCGCTGCACGCGCCGCGCTACCCGTCCCCTCCACAATCGCACCACCACCTCTCCGAGCCGGCGCGGCACTCGCAGCAGTGGCTCCAGTCCCCGCCCCCTCCGCAGTCGCTCCTCTCCCCGACCCCGACCCAGACCCAGGCACAAGAGCCGGAACAGCAGTTCCCAGGCGACCGCAACGAGCTCCTGAAACCCGAGGACCCCCGCGAACAGGCCGAGCACTGGCGGCACACGCGCGCGGCGTCCAAGGTGTCCCTCGCAAAGCTGCCGCGCACGTCCATCGGCGAGCTGACCGAGCGCATCCAGCTGCGCGATCTGAGCTAGACTTTTGGTTGTATGAACTTTTGGTTACGAGCGAGGCGCGCAGCGCCGAGCGAGCACGAGCGAGCGAGCGAGCGAGCGATCATCTGAGAGGAGCAGGCCGACTGAGCTGTGGCGGGCACTGACATGACTGAGCACTGCCGGAGACACCCTGCTGCGGACTCCGGTGGCGCGACCGTCGTGCCAGCTAGCCAGCTGGAAGGGTAAGGGGCACATATACATTTCATACACGAGAGACCAAGAGCGAGCAGAACAGAGAGCTAAGCAGTGCAGCGACCGGACTATGATATGGACGAGAAGGGCTAAGAACTTAAGAGTCAGAGGGATAAGTGATTGTGGTAGTGTTGGAGTCGGAGCTAGCTCGGGCGTGATTGCGAGCAGTGCGAGCAGGGGTTGGGGTCGGAGGTCGCGGGGCGGAAGGAGTGTTGTGTTGTTCGCTGTTCGCTGGGCGTGCGGCCCGGGATGCCAGCGGAGTACGGGGTGGGGTAGTGCAGGGGCGGGCTGCTGGAGGGGAGAGGGGAGAGGGGAATGGGGACCAAACCGGCCCATGACGAGTGCGGACCGGGGTGTGGGGAGGCAGCGTATGGAGCCGTGCTCGGCTAGCGACTCGGCCTGCGGCCTCGTCGCTGCTGCTAGCGCCTGAGCCCGCCCTACTGGGCTCTGGGCGCGTACTCCCCACTAGCTGCGATGAGGGCCTGCACGTCCGGCGTGGCGTACGCGACCTCGGTCGGCGTGCGGATGGTCCAGCTGCGCTGCGTGCGGAGGATGACGGTCTGCTGGGCGGCATAGTTGCGGTAGTCTGCCTCGAACATGTCCTGGTTTGTCTCGATGCCGTCGAGGATCATGTCGACGTCCTGGATTGTCGCGCTGAGCCCGTCAATCGCGGCGAGGGTCGCGACGTCCCTGCGGCTGCGGTGCGGCGACGACGACACAGACGCGCGCAGGTGGTCGCTCTTCGTCTCGAGGATGCGCTTCGTCTCGCGCAGGATGCGCGTCGCCTGCCCAAAGTTCTTGCGCGACCCCGCCAGCAGCGCGCGCGTGATCATGTCGCTCGCGAGCAGCTCCATGCGCCGCCGCACGACGACGCTGTCGGCGGCCGAGGCCGACGGGCTCGCCGCCGGCGGCAGCAAAGCCAGCGTCAGCAGCAGCGGGTGCATCATGCGCGCGGCACTGCGCCCCGCAAGCGGGTCGTGGAACGTGCAGTCCACCTCGACGACGGGCACCTCCTCGACGCCACCGCCGCCGGGGGCGTCGTCGTACGACCCGCTCGCGTCGCGCGACCCCGCCGCGAGCTCGCCGAGCCCGTTGCCGTTCATCCCGCCGCTGTACGCGCGCGCGAGCGACGGGCGCCGGTGGCTCGCCGTGCTCGTGCTGTGCTGGCGCGACAGCGGGCGCGACGGGTGCGCGTGCTCGTCGCCCTCGCCACCCGAGTCGATCGGCGTCGCGCTCCCGTACGGCGTGCCAGGGGGCGCGTCGCTCTCGAGCTCAAAGTCGATCAGGATCTCGCGCACCTCGCCGTGGCGCAGGATGTTGAGGTCGATGTCGATGTCGCGCCCGCTCGACGAGATGACGGCCTGGCTCGCGCCCGACACCTTGACGACGCGGAACTCGTCGTCCTGGCACGCAAGCCGCAGCCCGACCTTGGTCAGCGCGATCGACATGAGCCCGCCCACAACGCCCGCAAGCGCGTCCCGCAGGTGGTACCACTCCTTGACAAACGTGTACGTCCCGTGCGTGTGGTTCGAGATCATCCACAGCGGCGACGGGTCGTGCGCCTTGCCGTACCCGAAGCAGTGGACGGGGATCTTGGCCGCGTCGAGGCGCGCCGTGACGAGGTCCATCTGCTGGCGCTTGATGAGGTCGCTCGCGTCGCTGATGAGCACGAGCCCTCCCAGCGGGTTCTTCACCTTGCGCTGCAGGATGACGTCGAGCGCGACGTTGACCGCCGTCACGACGTCGGGCTTGTCCTCCTGCGTCTCGATCTCGAACTCGTCGCCCCTGCCGCCGCCGATGCCCTCGACGAACGCCTCGAGCCGCCGCCGGCTGTCGTGCCGCGTCGCGTTCAGGAGCGGCGTGCGGCGCACGACCGCGTTCGCGCCCAGCTCGGCCGCGACAATCGCGACGCGGTCGCGCGGGCCCATCGTCGCGAGCACAAAGTGCAGCGCCGTGCGCATCAGCCGCGTCTTGAGCGGCAGCGCCGCGCCGGGCGTCAGCGCCGGCGTCGCGATCGCGAGCACAATGTCGATCGGCGTGTGGTGCGGCGCGATCGGCACGTTGAACGCCAGCGCGCCCGGGCACGGCACGGGGCAGCTCGCCGTGCACGCCTCGCTCGCGTCCGAGAACAGGTTCGTCATCGTGCTGCCCTGCGCGAGCGGCGGGCGCGCCGAGCCGCCGCCACCGCCGCCGCTCGACGTCGTGCTGTGCGCGCGGCTCGGGGGGCGCGCCTGGCCCAGCAGCTTCTCGACCTTGCTGCTGCTGCCGGCGCCGTTGGCGACCTGCGCGTCGTCGATCAGGCGCCGGATCGTCGCCCGCCACATCTCGTGGCTGTTCCGGTCGCTGAAGCAGATGACGATGCTGTCGACGCCGTGCTCCTGCGTCTCGAGCGTGAGCGCAATGCTGAGCTCGCTCGCCGTGCTCGAGTCGGTCACCTGGTGCACGTCGCGCAGGAAGATGCGCCCGCGCATGCGCAGCACGCTCTCGTTGGGGCTCTCGGGCGCGGCAGCCTTCTTGAACAGCCCGCCCGCCAGCCCCGCCTTGCGCTCCTCGGACACACAGATCAGCGCGTCCTGGAACAGGTACAGGTGGAAGTCCTGCACGTTCGACGCCTTGCGCACCTTGAGGATGTCGAAGAGGCACAGCGCGCCCACGCCTTCCAGCCCGCTGTACTTGTACGCGACGAGCCGCCGCTTCAGGTCTGCGAGCACATTGGCGAACGGCGTCTTCTGCGCCTGCATGCCAGACATGACGCTCTCACGGAACGAGCCAGACGAGCTCGGCGACGGCGGCAGGTTCGCGTACGAGTCGGCGCCGCTGATACGCCGCTGCCGCGCAGGGTACTTGGACCGGTCGGCCGCGGGCGGCACCTCGACGACGACGAGCGCAGTCACATTCTGCTTGCCCGTCCTCGAGCGCCGCACAGACTGGTACTCGGGCCGGACCTCGATGCGCGGAACTACCACCTGCAGGGGCGGGGCCTCCGCCGGCGGCGTCCGGCTGCTGACCGGCGACGTCGGGCTTGGCACTGGCTCGAGCGGGTCATCGGACTGCGGGTCCAGGATCTCGTATCCTGACGAGGCCGACTCGCTCCCGCCCATGAGCGTGGCGAGCTCTGGTACGTCAGTTAGTCAAAGGCGGGGGACAACTCACTGTTCTTGCCAGAGCTACGGTCGTTGCCATTGACACGCATCGGCTGCCGGCACACGCCGCACACGCCAATGTTCTTCTGTGAGCCCTCGGGTGGCACTGGCCCGTACACGGTGACAAAGCACTCCTGTAGTGTCAGTTACCGTCGTTTCCCGTTAACTCACCTCGTGCAGGGCGTGACCACACTCGGGGACGACGTGGGGCTTCTCGCCAGGGAGGCGGAAGGTGAAGCTCATGCTCTCGCAGCACACGGGGCAGTCGGGATCGCCCTGCTCGTCCTCTGGCGAGGCCAGTGCGACCTGATGGGCAGGGATGGCCGGGGCGGGCATCTTGAAGTTGTCGTTGAGGGCTGGGAACGCGTGCGACGGGACCGCCGGGGGCGAGCCGGCTGGCGGGGTGAGATAGTCCGCAGGATGGTTGGGGGAGGGAGCACGGCCCGAGGCGAAGGGGTGGCTCGCAGGGGTTTTGGGCTTGGACGTGGCCGAGTTGGTGGACGAGATGGTGCTCGACCGTTGCGTGCGCGGCGAGAGCGAGACGGTGGGCAGCCCGGGCGACGGCGTGTACTGGCGCCGGGCGGGGAGCGTCGTGTGCTGCAGCTGGAGCGCGGACGGGCGCTCGCCTGTGCGAGGGTGGTAGTGGTTTTGACTGTGGCCGTGGCCGCCGTGGCCCTGGCTGTCGCGAGCCCACCCGTCGTCTGAGTCAATTGTCGACGGCCGCCGATCCGATTGTTGCGCCTGCCTCTGCGTCGCCTGCTGCTGGCTCTGCTGGTAGTCCTCCTCGAACACGGTCGACACTGACGGCCGGTCGCCCAGGGGATACACGCCGCCAGAGGTCGAGCGCTGCATCGTCGCGGACGGGAGCGACTGGGAGTACTCGCTTCCGGAGAAGGACGAGATCGTGTACTGCGAGAGGCGGCGCTTGTCTGTCATGTCTTTGTTCGCCACTGATCCAGAACTCGACTCAGATCCGTGTTGCAGGTGCGCGGGGAGCGGGTCCAAGCGCAGCGTCGAGCTTCGCGGCGACAGCGACAGGGGAAGCGTGTTGGGGGTCTGCGGTTGCGTCGGAAGGGGCGGGCGGGACTGGCTCGCTAGTCGCTGGGCAGACGACTGGGCAGACGTCGATTGCGGAGTGAGCGGTGGTAAGGGGATGTGGTGCGGCGTTGGGGGTGAAGAATGGGCATCGATCTCGACGACAATACCGTTATTGTCCGCTGAGGGCGCGTCAGCTTGCTGTTCTGTCGCCGCTGTCACCCGCCGTCACGGCCGAAACACAGGACATTGTTGTCGTCCTGCCAACGCCTCGAGCCTCGAGACAGCGAGGAATGGCCGGCCGGTTGCGGGTGGGGGAGACTTAGAAAACGTACCGTCTTTGGATGAGGGCCTGCGGACAGACCGCGCCCGGTCCGAGTCTGGCTGTGAGTGTGACCAGGTCGGCGACATGGGCTCGACCGACGACGCCTTGCGCCGGGGCGAGGCCCGCGTCGCCGCGCGTCCGCCGCCCGGCGGGTGCACCGTCTGGTTCAGCGGCTGGCCTGGTGGCAGCATCAGACTGTCGAGATAGCCGCCCCCGCCGTACGCCGGCTTCTTCTTCTTCTTCTTTTCGACTGCCTTGGCCGGCGCTGCGATGTGTCAGTGCCCGCTCCATCAGAGACACGGAGACACGGGAGCCGCGAGCCACACAGCGGTGACTGATCACCTGGCCACCTTGTCGCCATCGCGCCATTCAACCGGCGCCGGCTATCCGGGCCAAAGCCAGCGTGCAGCGATTTCAGCGATCCCGCGACCCGACTCACCATGGTCGTCGTCGTCCTTGTTCTTGCGGAACCACCCGCCCTTCTTCTTCGGCTTCTCCTTTATCGACTTAGTGTCGTGTATCGAGGCGCTCGACGTCGTCGTCGGGGACAGGGGCGAGCCGTCGTGGGACAGGCCCTGCGAGGGTGCGGGCGAGGGCAGCGGTGACGGCCTCGGTGACGTCTTGCGCCCGAGGCTGTGGGCGTTGTGGCCGTTCTGGCCGTGACCGTGGTGGTCGGGGGGGAACATGCGGGGAGAGTAAAGATGAGGATTCCAAGGCTCCATTTTCGGGTGCGATGGGGGGCTTTCTAGTTGGTCATGAACGTCGGCAGGGAGGGTAGGGGGAGGGATGGCGAGCACAGGGGGTCCGACCGCCGTGACTGCCTGGACACAGGTCTTGGTATGCTTGTCGAGAGGATCGAGGGGGTCGAGGACGAGGGGCTCGGGGGATTCGTCCGAGGCCTTGAGCGTGATCGCGTCCTTAGAGTCCTTGGAGGAGGCTAGGGCTAGGGCTGGGGCGGCCGTCTGGGCGCCTGCGGGGTATGTGTGGTATGCGAAGGCGGTTACCTGAGCCTGAGCTGGAGCTGGCAGCGCAGGAGAGTGGTGGTCTAGAGAGGGTAACGGGGGCAGCGAGGGCAGCGAGGGCAAGGAGGGCAAGGAGCGTAGCAGGGGTGGGGGTCTTGGGTTCAGGTCTTGGAGGTGGTGATCGTGCAGGTGATACGAGAGATACGAGTGATGGTCGTCGCGGAGGACGACTGGCTCCAGCGTTGGTGAGTTGTCGTCCTTTGGCACGGCGCGGCCGCGCAGTGATATGTCTGTGTCTCGCTCTCCCGGCTCTGCATCCCTGCCGCATGCATTCGCGTTGCCCGCTGTGCCCGCTGTGGGCGGGGTGCCCGCGCGATCGAACTCTTCTGAAATGCTTGGTATCCGAGTTGATGCGGAATGGACGCGTCCGAGAGGCCCAAGACGTTGGGCAGGCGGTGGAGACGCGCGGTGGGTCCCTGGGTGCACGGACCGGCTGGCGCTCCCCATCGCCCCCTGGGTCGCCGCCGTGCCTTCGCTGGCGTCACCGCCGGTGCGTCTGGTGGACGCTCCCTCGCCCGCGACCCTGTCCTCATTGTCTCCCTCTCCTCGTGCTCCACGCTCGCTGTGGCTACAGCCGGCGGACGCGTCGTGGTGCTCGTCGTGGGCGCGCGTAGATGTAGAGGTGGAGGCAGTCGAAATGACCGAGCCGGTCGCCGGGTGCGCGGCAGCCGAGCCGCCGGCCAAGCCAGCGTGCCCAGCGTCTAGCGCGGGCCCCACTCCACCGGCTCCTGGCCCTCCTGGCCCTCCCCCAGTCCCGGCCGCGGCCCCATGCCCACAGCTGCTTGGGTCCGGGGAAGCAGACGCTGTCATTAACGAAGCCGCCGAGCCGCCGGACGCGGACGCCGCCGAAGCGGCATCAGAAGCGTGCGCGTGCGCGTGCAGCAGCTGCTCGTATGGCGCGTATGGCGCGTAAGGCGCGTGAGGGAAGGAAGGCGAGCGGGGGCTGGACCCGCGCGACGAGCTCGGCAGGTAGTGGTACCGCTGGACGCGGTGGTACGGCGAGGATGGGAGCGCGTACGGGCTGGCGGGGTCCGTGGCGCTGGCGCTGGCGTGGTGGCTGCAGGCATAGCTGGGGCTGTGGGGCCCGTGCGCCGACGAGGGCGACACCGGGGACACAGGCTGCGGCACGGCAGGCAGCCTGCGCTCGCCTGGTGTGGGCGTGGCCAGCGTGGCTGCCGTGGCGCGCGCACTGGCCGCGCTGTCGAAGCTCGACCTGGCGCTGGCGCTGGCGCTCGTGCTGGTGCTGGCCGAGGCAGCCGCCGACGCAGACCTGGATCCGGCACTGGGAGCTGCGTGCTCGGGCCCCGCCTCGCCGTCCCTGAGGCTCCTGGCCCCGACACCGACAGACCCGACAGGCGACTCGGGCCGGCTGCTGCTGCCGCTGGCACTGCCGCTGAGCGACTTGGCCCCGTGCCCGCCGCCGACGCTGAGCGAGCGCCTGAGCCCGAACAGCGACAGCGGCCCGCGCCCGCGCCGCCCGCCCAGCCCCAGGCCCAGTCCGTGCTTCGGGCCTGGCGCGGGCGGGAACAGGCTGTCGATGCGCGTCAGGTGCGCCTCGTCCTTGTCCCTCCTGCGCATGTCGAGGTCGTGCTCCGCAGGGCTCGTCGCCGCCCTACGATTCGGGGGCCTGACTTTCGCGCTCGTGCTTGTGCTCGTGCTTGTGCTCGCGCTGGCTGCCTGCACTTGCGCGTGCGCGTGCGGTGCCGTCGTCAGCTTCCAACGATCGGAGCCAGTGCGTGCGGCGCGATCGGGGCGAGCGGCAGGGGCAGGGGCCGGGGCAGGGGTCGTTTGATCGACGGGGGTGATTGGCCGCAGGGGAGAGAGGTCGAACGGGATCTCGGCGAGCAGGTCCTCGCCGTCAGAGGAGGCGTCCGAGTCCGAGTCAGAGTCGAAGAGCACGCACGGCGTGTTCGGCGTGCGCGGGAAGGCGGCGTCGTCGACGAGCAGAAGCGAGGTGCAAGACGAAGTTTGCAAAACCAACGTCGGCAGCGAGATGCGCCGCGTCCTCCTTTCGATGCCCTCGGCGTGGACGCTCTGCAGTACAGCCGAGCTGCGCTTCACAGCACGCAGGCCATGCCCGATGGGCCCGAGGGACCCGACGCGCACGCCTGGCACGCCTAGCCCGCCTGGAGCGAGATCTGGGCCGGCTAGGCTGTCACTGGCACGCATGGCACGCAGGCCCAGTCCATTGTCCTGGGCCGCGCTGGCCCAGCTGGCGCTATTGTTAGTGCCCCCTCCGAGACCGCCGACTACGGCTGCCCCCTCGTGGCCCGGGACAGCTCGCCGGCCTGGCATGTCTGGAACCGGCCCGTTCTTGGGCGGTCCCATGGACAGCGCGAGCAGGCCTAGGAGCGGGTCGTACGGGTCGTCACTTGAGTCGCTGCTGCCAGACTCGGAGAGGGCAGGCGAAAAGGGCCGGCTGGGGTAGACGGGCACAGAGGGGAAGCAGGCCTCAGGTGGCGTCTCCGGCGCCAGCGGCACAGGGTTCCAGGGCGCCGCCTGGGTGAGCGATACAGCGCACACAGCCCACTGCTGCTGGTGGCCGCGCTCAGTGAGCTCAGAGCACACCGAACTCGCATCGGAATCGTCGTCCAGCGGTGTGTCGGCGAAGGACGCCACAGATAGCGACTGCGGCCTCGGGAAGTCCAAGGCCGGTCGGTTGGGTTTGGGAGAATCTGGCGGTCCTGCCAGTTCTCCGGGGCAGCTAGGGCAGGGCCGAGTTGGCCTGGGTGGCCTGTTCAGGTGGCGCTGGCGCTCGCTCAGGGTGTCGAGCTCCTGGGCTGGGTCCGTGTCGCTGCTGTCAGCTCGGGTCTCTAAGTTTACTGCGATTATGCTTTCTTCTCTGCTCTGTCCATGACGCACGCCCCTCAGCTTCACAGAACACAACAAGACAAGGTGTGAGGAGAAAGAGGGGGCCGGCGGGAAGGCGGCCGCCTACCGCGGGACACTCACTCAAGCACGATGTAGATGCCAGCGGTCGACGCCGTGGCGAGGCTCGCCACAGACGCAGAAGGACTGTGCGGCCAAGGCGGGTGGCTGTCCAGGCCGTCGAGGCTTCTGAGCCCATGGGCGTGGGGGTGCTCGGGCGACTCGAGCAGGTCGACCTCGACCTGCTGCGCTGTGACGAGGTTGAGCGCGGGCAGCGACGGGTGTCGCCTGGGTTGCTGCTGCGGCACCTCGTTCTCCTCGCGCTCTTCCAGCCGGCCCAGGTCAGGTTGATCAGGTTCCTCGGGCTGTGTCGTCATGATCTTCCAATTCAGTCGCGGTGCGGCAAGCAAGTCACCGAGCCGCCGGCACAAACTGCTGCGATAAGGTTGCACGCGCGGCTACTCTCTGAATTGCGCAAATGCAAGGCGTCTCCCGCGGAGCGACGAGGACCCTAGATCTGCACTTCCAGCTGTCTTGGGGACACCTGTGCAGCGCGGATCGAAGCACGCGGCCCGCTCTGTCGAGATCTGAGAAGCAGGCTGCCGCGCTCGTCTGCGAACTCGAGAATCGAGACGGGGTCGTGGGGTCCGTACGCCGCTGCTGGGTTCGCTAGCTTGGCTTGGCGGAGTGCTGCTTCGGCGGGATCGGGGGTTCGTCGCCGCTTTCAGTTGGGATGCACGCCGAGGGTCAGCGGGGATGAAGGTGTGGGCTAGAAGCGGATTTGCGATGGAGGTGGTGGGTGAGTGAGATGTTGCAGCGACGATCACTACATTGTATGTCTATCCCCTGCTCGCATGCTCGCCGTCTGGCGCCAGGTCCGTCGGGCCGCGAGACTCGCTCGGAGTCGCGCGACACACGGGGGGGGGGGGGAAGGGCCAGGCGGGCCCGGCATCCGGGTGCTGCAGCGTGCGGCGGCAGTGTCCAGTGTCTCGTCCCACGATCCATGGCTGCAACCTGCAGCCTAGGAGCGACAATACCCAGACAGGTCGAGGGCGCGCAGGTGCGGACTCCAGGTATGCAGGTGTGCAGACTCGCTGCTGTGCTCCCTATATGTGTAGGGCTGTAGGGGCGAGGGGGGCACGAGCGCCGGCGAGACCTGGAAGCATGAGAGAGACAGCGGTCAGACTCGGTGTCGGTGGTGGTCTGTGTGCACTGCGCCATCGAGCCATACAGCGCAGCCGGAGTGGGCCGCAGTGCACAGCTCGTCACGGAGTCTACACTAATCGACCGGCTCCCGTCGCAGTGCCTGTCTGCCTATCCCGTTAGCACGCTCCGGCCATCGCTCGTGGCCATAACCAACGCGACCCAGTGCATGCACATTGATCGCACTGGGAACACCGAGGTGCAAGTCTGGGACGAAGGTCGCCCTGTTCCCTGGTGCTCAACCCTTCGAGTCCCAGCGCCACAGGAACGAGCCAAGCCGGCCTCAGGTTCCCCAGGAATCCTCAGGCTCACTCAGGTCCCTCAGGACGCCGAGCGCCGCATCCATTCCTTCGTGACATTCGCCCGAGGCGCCCTCTGCGCGCTCGGCAGGCTTGGCTGTGCGGCCTGTCGAGGCCGTGGCCGCCGTGGCTGAAAGGCGGCTGGCGGAACATAGGGCTGGCGTGCTCGGCGTCGTTCTGGCGCGGGCGCCAACTCGTTAAGGGCGCCGCGTACTGGGGTAGGGTGTGCGATGGCGCGGTGCGGTTCGTAATCAGTGACAGCCGGGCTGCAGCAATGGCCAACGGGGCGAGGACACGGAGAAGGGGAGATAAGAGCGCGCGACGATAGGCTGGAGATGCGGCGATACGATGGCGAGCGATAAAGCGCGCGTGTTGATACGCGAGCTGCGAGTGCTGATTTCCGGGCCCCGGAAACGCGTCTGGCCAGGCACGCCAGTGGCAGTCACCCGTCCCGTCAGCTATCCTCCGACCGTCCCCATCTCAGGCTCGCGTGCTTGGTTCTCTCAATTCTGTTTACGCGAGCGAGTCCCCAAGCAGATGCGGGCTGGCCCAGCAGACCCACCAGCCGTAGTAACCAGGAGCGTGAGAACTACCGAACGCCTGAGCGCTGTGCTGAGCGGCTGGCTACCACAGATCCCATTCCTGCGCCGCCGCTATGTCTACGCCGCCAATCTTGGCTGTGCTGAGACCGCAATGCAATCTAAGGCTTGATTACTCTGCTCACCCCGCTCGCTCCCTCTTTCCTGCTGACTTTTGCGATCTTGCTGGCATACTTCTGGGTGCGCGATGGTGGTGTCGGCCATCTCGGCCGACTCAGCTAGTCATGACGCACCGTCAAGTGAGGCCTAGGTGGTCCAGTGCAACGACCGGAGTTCCTCGCGCCGGGCGCCGACATCACTCTAACTGTCCAGCAGAGTGGGACGCTACCCCGGCTGCACCTGGTGCTCTTAGATTCCCATTTGCCAACTAGTCCACTGTTAGCTTCCGTCCGGAAATGCTATCATTGAAGAAGGAATCCACACGCTCCTTGCGACCGGGGCGACCTCTGCGCGAGGTGCTTGCAATCAAGTGCTGCCACGCCACTCACTCCTCTCAGACATTGACAAGGCAGCCTCTGCACAGAAACGTGACTCGGGAATGATGAATGCAAGCAAAAGGAGCCCATATATCCCTTGCTGGGAAGTGCGTCCATGATTCTGCTGCAACTGATAGTTTTTCGGCAGTGATTGTGACGCTCTATATCTCTCTCCGGGACTTCGCAAGTCCCAGGAATTTGGAGGGCTGGGTGGCAAGTTCGATTACAACTTGATTAGCAGCAGTTCATTACGCCAAAGTCTTATTCCATAAGCCTCACCTCTTATCACGTGACTTGGCGTCATGACGTTTCCGGGCAGCGACGAGTCCATCTTCGACCGACTTCGATGGGCGTGCGCCTCTCCTCTCCATCGTCACCGACCCCGTCGACAACACACCCAATCGCTTTATCCCAGAGACACCCTCCTCTTATCGCTCTCTACCCGACCCTCAAGCGCCTTCGATTGCGACATCCCACGGACTCTAGAGCTCATTCCTCCCTTCCTCTCGGAACAACACTCCACTCACGACCATGTCCAGCGACGCCGCGAAGCGCGCCGCCGCCCGGCGCGCGAAGATCATGGCGCGCGGCAACGCCGGTCTCGCCAAGCTCGCGCAGACCGCTAGGGGCGAGGAGGCGCAGAAGCTGTACGGCGACGAGATCAGCACCCCCGAGCCTTCCTCCTCTGCTCCTGCTGCCTCCGGCTCTAGTACCTCAACCGCCCCTGCTACCTCGACGCCGGACACGAAGTCCAGCCAGTCCAGCCAGTCCGGGCAGGCCACGCAGTCTGCGCCCAAGGCCACATCGGCCCAGGCTCGCGCCTCTAACAGCGACGCGGGGCGGAGCCTGACCCCCTCTGCGGCTTCTAGGGGCAAGCCGTCGTGGGCTGCGGACCCCGCCGCTGCGAGCGGCGCCGCGACGCCGTCCGAGGCCGAGGAGCAGGCGCGGCAGCAGATGGAGGCGATGATGGCGATGCTGGGCGGCGGGCCGTCTGCGCCGGGCGCGGGCGGCGCCGGCGGCGAGATGCCAGACATGGCGTCGATGTTCGCGCAGATGATGCAGGGCATGCAGCAGCCGGGCGCCGACGGCGAGATGCCCAACCCCTTCGCGGCGCTGCAGGGCATGGGCGGCGGCGGCGCGGGCGGCATGCCCCCCGGCTTCCCCGGCATGGGCGGCATGCCCGGCATGGGCCCGATGCCCGGCATGGAGGGCCCGCCGTCCAAGGCCGCGCGCCGGTTCCCGCTCGTGCACGCTCTCGTCATCGTCGCGCTCATCGTGTTCATCGCCGTGTGGTGGGAGCCGAACCTGCACATGGTGCGCGCGGGCGACTTTGCCGCCCGCCAGGCAGGCGACTGGGCGCGCCGCTGGGCCGGCCTCGCGGGCGACGTGGGCAACACGAGTTTGGTTGAGAAGATGGTGAGTACTACAGCGAGGTGCGATCAGCAGCGAGCAGAGCGAGCAGCGGCGAGGGCCGCGCGCCGCCGTCCCCCTCCCTCTCGCGGCGCTGTGATTTGCTCCGCTCCGCTCCCAGCTGTGGGAAAGACAAAGCTAACGCCAGCCCGTCTTCTGGGCGTTCATTACGCTCGAGGTCCTCCTCTTCTCGACGCGCACGACCTTCCTCCGCTCCGGCTCGGGCATGCACCCGCTGCTCGCGAACGCGCTGCCCATGCTGCCGCCCGCGGCGCAGCGCGCCGTGCGCGCCGGCGCCAAGGCGCTGCCCGCCCTCGCGCAGACGTACCGCGACGGATGCCTGTTTGTGTTCGGGCTCGGCCTCGCCGTCGTCTGGGCCGAGTGGCGCGCGGGTATCAGGAACTAGGTCTCGGATTGGGCATGCATAGATTTTATCGGGCTGCGGCTGGACAGGTGCAGACTGCTCAACTCCTGGACCTTCTCGGGGTTCCTTGCTAAGCTGAACCTGAGGGCAATCAGAGCGCGGTGCAAGTGCATTCGATTCATAAATGCCAGAACAACAATGACCGTGGTGCTAGCTTACTGTGCTTCATTAGACAAAAGAGTCCAGATGCGGGTCGTGAAGGTGGATCCTCTGTGCTCGCCTCCTCCCCACCCTGCCTTCCCTCACGCTCTCCCCCTCACTAAGCCTATTCCCCGTCCGCGCTGCCATTACCGTTCCCGTTCCCGTTCGCGATGAGCGGCGTGCGCTCGTCGCTCTCCGCAGCCCGTCCAGCGATCGGGTTACCGAACGCGTCGATGCCGAGCTTCCGCTGCCGTATGGTCCACACGACGCAGATCACGAGCAGCGCGCCCTGCATGAGCCCGGTAACCGCGTACGGGATCCAGCTCGTCCAGTCCGTGCCGTCACCGAGCATGATGCTGACGACGAACAGGATCGAGCCGGGCACCTGGATCAGCATCGTGCCGATCGACAGCGCGCCGACGAGCCCGGACCGGTACGTCTTGTAGATCTGCGGCGCGTACTGGCAGATGGCGAGGAGCGTCGCCGACAGCCCGCAGAAGGTCGCGAGGCGCCGGAGCGCGCGCGTGCGCGGGTGCACCGGCGAGAAGAGGAGGAGGACCACCGTCACGATCGTGAGGACGGCGCTGGCGTCAGCTATGTCGCACCGTTCGCCAGCTGCTTCGCCACCCCGAGAGTATCTCGCGATGCTTCATAACCACCGCGGCCAGTCAAAACACGGAATGACGAGACACGCGTTTGAACGGAAGTGAGGAGAAGCGAGGGTTACTCACAAGTGCAGCAGACACACCCACGCCACGGCGTACCCCTTCCTGCGCTCGACGCGCAGGTCCTCCACCTTGGCAGCGTAGGTCTCCTCTGTCGTGTTCTCACGTGCGAGCGCCGGCTTGCGCGGGAAATACGCGATGTACAGGGCAAGTCTGAAGTTAGCTCTGGCACTCATGCGCTCAATCCCCAGCTGCCACTCACATCAGGCTGAACAGGAGCCACTGGAGGAAGACCTGGTCGAAGCGGAGGAGCGACTCGGCACATTGCCCGAGGCCCTGTTATCAGCTGGACGACACGCCTTAGAAAGCTCACCACAACACGACAGCACTGGAATAGCGGCCACTGCATGATGAGCAGATTCAACATGCCTGAGACACTCGACGTCGCGCCAAGCAGGAGGAACCACTGAAGTCAGCTACGCCGGGACAATTAGCTTACCGGAGAGATGCCCTCGGAGGTGCCGGCCATGATGATCCGGAGGTGCTAATGGAGTGAGTTACAGCTGCATGCATATCAACAAACCTGCACGACGTCAGTTAACCACTGGGCGGCAGCAGCTTACCTGCGGCAGATAGCTGATGATCAGCCCGATACAGAGACACAACGACAGCGCGAGCGTCCATGGGTCATGGTTCTGCACGTCAGCTGTGCTTCAGGGGACATCCAGCTTACGTTCGGACAAGAGCGAGGGTCGGGCTTGAGGAGCGCCTGCCAGTCGGCGGCGGCGGACATGGTGGTTGTTGATGATGACAATGGTGGCGGCATCCATCACCTGGACTGGCCGTCTGGCCGCTGGGGCAATCGGCTGCATGCGGGGACCCGCGTCATCCTGAAACAGGCAGGCGCGGTGGCGACGGAATCAAACAACCACGTGTATCCCACCCCCGGTGCCACACCCCGTGGTGCGAAATTCAGGTATCACGGCGTTTCGGCGTTACACGAGTTTTGGTGGCCGCTCACTGTGCTGCAGCGTGCAGTGGACTATAGCATCGATCGCGGTCGCAACTTGTTCTTGTCAGTCCTCAAGAAAATCAAAAATGGCTCCCAAGGCTCCCAAGCAGCAGCAGCAGGCCGCCGTCTCCCTCGGCCCTAACGTCGCCGACGGTGAGAACGTCTTCGGTGTCGCCCACATCTTCGCCTCGTGAGTAGCACAGCTTGCTCGAGCCTGGCGAGCAAGGAGCAGCAAAATTCGATCGACGAACTTTTGCGAGGTCGAACGAGCAGCGACGCCCGACGACTACTTCTCTCGCCAGACGAAGCTTTGCGATGGGACGCGACAGCTGACAGCCAGGTTCAACGACACCTTCGTCCACGTCACCGACCTTACCGGCAAGGAGACCATCTCGCGTGTCACCGGTGGCATGAAGGTCAAGGCTGACCGTGACGAGTCGTCGCCCTACGCTGCCATGCTTGCCGCCCAGGACTGCGCCGCCAAGTGCAAGGAGGTCGGCATCACTGCCCTCCACGTCAAGCTCCGTGCTACCGGCGGTACCGGCACCAAGCAGCCCGGCCCCGGTGGACAGGCTGCCCTCCGTGCCCTCGCCCGTGCCGGCATGCGCATCGGCCGCATCGAGGACGTCACCCCCGTCCCCTCGGACTCGACCCGCCGCAAGGGTGGTCGCCGTGGTCGTCGTCTCTAAGCGTTTTGCTGCTTCTGGCGCAGAATGTGTTGGAGAGGCTTCCCCGCACTTTTTTAGTTGGCATCATTGGATGGATTCCAGGCTTCTAGAATTCACTTCCGAGACTGCCCCGTCGCTAGACAGCACGCACTATGCTAAGTCCGTGGCTCGTCACTGCGCCTTGAGAATTGCGTTGCACACTTTCTACTCACCTTGTTGCGAATGGAAGCGGGAAATTTGTCAGTCACCAGTACATGTCGCACCCAGGGAAGGAGTTCAGGGTTTGGCGATGAGCGCGTCTTGGAAGATCTTGATGAGCGGCTGCAAGGCAAAGTTACAGAAGTACATGGCACTGCGTCTATATAGTCTACTTCTGCGGCATGATGGGCATCATGACCTTGCGCATGACCTTGCCGCTCTCGACCTTGACTTGTGGTGTCTTGCGTTTCGGAGTGGCCTTTGCCTTAGGCTTCGCCTTCGCCTTTGGCGGGGCCTTCCCTGTTCGCTCCGTCTTGCCCCAGGCGCCATAAGCTGCCGCCCACACCTTCTTGACGCCGGTGCCGACGTTCGCCTTCTCGACCTCATCAGCGCTGAGCCACACACCCCTTTCTGGGGCCGGCGGCTGCTCCTCGCTCTCGATCACGAGGTGCTGGACGTGGTACGTCATGTCGATGTGGCTGAAGATGTGCGGCACGGGCGCGACCTCGGTGTGGGCCAGCGGGCCGAGCTCTGCCACCGGCGTGCCGAATAGGCCGCCCAGTCCCTCGAGTGCCGTCGCAAGCTTGTCCGCTGCGGGGTCGACGGGGATCGTCGGCGGCTCGTACAGGCCCGCGAGCAGGCCCTTTTCAGGGCGCTTGACGAGGAGCCAGCGGCGCTCCGGCCCCGCCCACTCCGTGATGCACACTGCCTCGTGCTCGACGCGCGACGCCTTCTTCTCCTTGCGCATCGGGAACACGGTGACGGACCCGATCGTGTCCCCGCTGCCGGGTATCGGCGCGCAGAGCTCGCACGCGTCGCCCTCGTTCGGCGGCGGCGCCGAGAGCTGCGGTTAGTTCTCGCCACGATTCGAAACTCACCTCGGCGTGCGCGTGGCACGCGGCCTGGAGTGGGCAGCCGGAGCAGTCCGGCCCGGTGGGGCGGCACACGGTCGCGCCGAGCTCCATCAGGCCCTGGTTCCAGTCGCCGGCGATGCCCTTCGCGAGCCCCTTGGGGAGGGCGTCGACGAGCGCCTCGGCCCTGTCCCACAGGAAGCGGACCGTCGCCGGCGCCGCCTGCGGCGCGTGCAGCGCCAGCAGCCGCGTCAGGACGCGGTGCACGTTGCCGTCCACGATGGGCGTGCGCACGCCGTACGCCATGCTTGCGATCGCGCCCGCAGTGTACCGCCCCACGCCCGGGATCTGCTTCTCGAGCACGTCGGGGTCGCTCGGCAGCCGGCCTACCGTCAGCACCGTAGCCACGTAGCCACGAGGGGCTAGCTCACCTTTGAAGGCCGGGTTGGCCATGACGGCGCGCGCGCCGTCGAGCAGGCTCTTCGCTCGCCGGTAGTACCCCAGGCCGCGCCACGCGGCGTTCACGTCCTCGATGTCCGCCTTCGCGAGTTCCGCGATCGTAGGCCACCGCGCCATCCACCGCTCCCAGTACGCGATCACGGTCGCGACCTGCGTCTGCTGCAGCATCACCTCCGACACCCAGATCTGCCGTCAGCGAGGCCGATAGGCGACTCACCTCGTACGCCCGCTGACCCTTCGACTCCGCGCTGGCGTCCCGGTCGTACCGCTTGCGCCACGGCATGCCGCGTGTCTCACTGTCATCAGCTGAATCCGATAACAGAGAGCTTACCGCACGCCTTCGAACCACTCGAGCAGCGCGTCCTGGTGCGCGACAACATCGGCAACATTATGGTAGCTCTTGCCGTGTGGCCGCGCGATCACGGGTCCGTCCTCAATGTCGGCGACCGGTATCGGCGGCTTCTTGTCGCGCACCGGCGCCTTTCGCTTCTTCGGTTTCGGCTCTGGCTCCGGCGTCGACTCGTACGCGCTCTCGGGCTCGCTGGCAGCGCTCGACGCCGAGCCAGGCTTGAAGTCGCTCGACGCAATTGAGATCACGGACACCTCCGAGTCGGACAGAGGCGAAGGCTCACGCTTCGCGCTTGCGCTGGCGCGCGTGCGTTTCCGGGGCGGCATGGTCGGTCTTGGTGGACTCTAAGCTGGGCCAGAAAGACGATGACGAAATCGAGACACGTCGCGGTCGCGCGCGTCGAGGGCTCATTTCGAGGCATGTCACGTGAGCGCCGTGGAACCAAACAAACCGCTTCCGAGGCTGTGGCAGCTGAGGGAACTCGAGAGCAACGCGGCGCCGTCATGTTAGAGCGACTCGCACAGCAATCAGGCAACAATAAAGATCTCGGAGCGTATCGGAATGGCATTATTGCGGGATACGGAAAAGGGGGGGACTACGGAAGGCTCAGGCTTGGGCGAAGAAAGATTAGAGCTCAAAATTCAGAGAGAGTAGTCATCGTCCTTTAAGAGAGCGGATTAAGAGAGCGGATGGAGTGGCGAGCAACGTTGGCGAACAAGTTCCGGCCCAAAAACGACCTTGGTGAGGTGAACGCTTAGTTCAATGTGTTGTAGCTCCACTCCTGGTTTTGGTTGTAGTCTGGCGTCAGGTGGCGAATTCAAAAGTCGCACTCACCGGTGCACTTCCAGAGCTGAAGACGGGACCAGTTGTTGAGCACGCCGTCACGGAGGTCGACACACATGCCTGTGGTTCAGCTTTAGCCAGTCATCTAAGCTCACCTGAGTCCTTGAGCGCAAGGCGACCATCCGCGGTGAGCCACCAAGTCTGAGCGGGAAGGTTGTCGTAGCTGCAGTTAGCCTTGTTCCAGGAGGAAGCTCTCGCATTCCGAAAGCGCCTCAAGCCAATCAGGCGCGCGATTCAGCGCTCACCAGGTCCAGATCTTCAGAGGGGTACCGTTGCGAGGGTCTATAATTAGCTGCCGGAGCCTGCAGGTGGTGCTTACTGTTGCCAGCGTCGAGACAGAAGTTGGTGTTGCGGAGGCGCACCGAAGTCTGTCCCGCAGAAATCTCCCACTGCTGGGCACCGCTGCCGTTGCAGTCGTAGCTGAGGTCAGTTGCTGTTCATCGAGGCCTCTGACGCCGCCTTCGCAGGCCAGCGGCCAGACCCAGGACGACTCACATCTGAACAGCAGCGCCATCGAACTGCTCGCCGCCGCGGACGTCCATGCACTTGTTAACGAGGCCGCTGGAAGTAACCGGGCTAAAAGCTCCGCGCGCATCGGAAGTTGGCTGGGGGTTCTCAATGTCGGTGGCAGTCGGCTCCGGCTCCTCCGAGGTAGGCTCGGCAGTGGGCTCGGAGGTGGGCTCGGCAGTGGGCTCAGAGGTAGGCTCGGAGGTAGGCTCAGAGGTAGGCTCGGAGGTAGGCTCGGGCTCCTCGGACGTAGGCTCAGGCTCCTCTGAGGTCGGCTCGGGAATTGGTTCAGACGTGGGCTCGGCGGTTGGCTCGGAGGTGGGCTCGGGAGTAGGCTCCGTTGTTATGTCGCTTTCGCAGTCCGGCTCGGTGGTCGGCTCAGACGTAGGCTCAGGCGTCGGCTCAGACGTGGGCTCAGGCTCCACAGAGGTCGGCTCAGAAGTCGGCTCGGATGTGGGCTCAGACGTGGGCTCTGCGGTCGGCTCAGACGTGGGCTCTGCGGTCGGCTCGGAAGTGGGCTCGGGGGTAGGCTCCGTCGTCACGTCGGTTTCGCAGTCGGGAATGGACGTAACATCCGGCGGCGAGGTGGTGACAGGCTCGGTGGGCTCGGTGGGCTCGGTGGTCTCGGTGGTCTCGGAGGGCTCGGTGGTCTCGGACGTGGGCTCGGACGTGGGCTCGAATGTGGGCTCGGACGTGGGCTCAGGCGGGGCGACGTCTTCGTACTCAAAGGGTCGGTCATCCGCTTCTGGCCCTTCCGTGTATACCCAGAGGTCAGGGGTGACTGCTTGTTAGCATACATAAATATCCACCTCACGTGAGTCGCAATAGGAGAGCTGAACCGGTTTCCCCACAGTGCTGTTACTACTGCTGTTGGCATCCTCGAAGATTGCCCAGCAATAGTCTGCTGCTTAGCATTTGCTCCTCCCCCGGGAACGTACCCTGCCCTACTTGTTTCAAAACGTTGACTTGCGGGCCGCCTTCCCATCTAGTGTGTGCACCATCGCCGCTACGATCAGCAATGTAGAGCTTGGATGCTTCCTTCATTGCTCACCAGTCCAAGAGCTGCAGCTTCCTCGTGGGTTGTGGGTCTGGTGTAAGCTACGTCACGAAGAACCTTACCTGGGGCTCCGAGACAGTAATCAGTTCCTGGAAGTCGCCAGACGAGAACGCTGCCACCGTCGGCGTCACGGGCACCAAACACTTCCCACAACTGCGAGACGGCCCCTTCCTTGCAGTCGGCACTGGCGTTAACATGGAGCTCATGTGGCGTTGTAAAGGTCTTGAAAGGCTGAAAAAATGCAGTGAGACTTCGATGGTCGTTTTACTCCTGCAAAAGCTGCACGACAAATAAACTCACAGTGTCACCACGGCACCGTCGAAAAAGTCGCCATTGTTGGCATCGAAACACTCCACGCCGTCCTTGCCCAGGGGGTGTAAGTACATAAGAGGACTGATTTTTGTCCACTCTGTTGCGCGCCTAACCAGGGGCGCAGCAACAACCGAATAGGCTAGAAGAGCCAACGAGAGCAGCATTGTTGACGGTGAAACGAAAGGTGGGTTGACGGGCCGGTTCGTGTCGACAACAATTCCTGTGCCGGGGAAGCTTGCAGAACAGGGGTGGTGGCTATCGGTGGTACTTATAGCCCGTGGGGGTCGACCTCACCGGAACCAACATGCAGAAGTCAGTGCTGGGCCAAGAAGTCCAGCAAAGGCCGGTGCGTGGTGGCGGCTGGCGAAGCTGCTCTTTGACGTTGCAGGGCAAGCGTGGGTGCGACGTTTCTTTCTTGGGCAAGACAGCGGTGCGGGGCTCGTACACCCGGCGGCCAGCTTGTGCGCCCTCCAGATCGATGCCATATCTGCCAGACTGTCATTCGCCGTATGGCTGAGAGGCGCAAGCAAGCCTCCCGGCCCAGACACGGCGCGTATCTGTTCGGACGATCCCGCCAGCCGTTCAGCCAGGCAGGAACGGGGGTAGGGAGCCATCCGGTGGCGTAGGCAGCTCGGACCGCGGTGCCTGCATCCGTGCTACGGATGGGCATATGATGACAATTCTATTGTATGAAGCCGCAAGGGGCGTAACAAGAGCCGCCAGAGCTTGCTGGCCAGTCCCGCGGGGTAGCCGATGATAAACTGGCGAGAATGAGCGGAAACAAATTGAAATGCAGTCACGGTGCCACACGGCCGTCTGGCATGCACACAGTTCGGCACGCGTTCTGCTACCAGACGTCCCACGGGTAACAGAGGACGACTCGGCACAGTGTGATGAAACGGGCGTGAACCAACAACACCTTCAGAGCACCTCAAGCAGCAGGCACCTCACCGGCGTGTGTGCGAGCGCCAACATCGGTTCCGGTCCCCGCCGGCCCCAGTGGCGCCGGGCGGCAGACGCTGCCCCGCTCTTGTCGGCGCTATGGGGGAAGTTACCGGACTGCTGACAATGGCGCGACAGCGCCACCGCATTGTAAATCTGAGCGAGGTACACGGAGGGTGCGTGCGGCGCCGACGGGCCGGTACAGCCGGGATACTGCCGCAGGGCTTGGCCGCGCTGCAGCGCCCGGCGTTCGGAGCGGGAGAAGAGCAGGGTGACTGTCCTGGCCGAGCGCATCGGGTGCACGGTGACCCCGGAGCGCTGGGACAGCCCCCTGCTCAGCTACTTGAGCCTTGGCAGCAGTATTCTCGGGACGCTCGGACCGCGTGGCCAAGCCCAAACCGTGTGTCTCTGTTCCGTGTCGACGTGCAGGCAGGGCCACCGTGCGCATGCCGCATTCTTCTTACTGCCCTGCTGGCCCTGCATGCGGCGCTGCCTACATGAAATTATCCACACTCGCTGTGGGGACATGTGTCGTGGCGCCTGGCGTTCCTGCCCAGCTGTCTGCGGCGTGTTTCTGGCTCAGGACGCTCAGGACCCCGACCCGAACTTGGGCAGCGGCGCGCGTCACTGGCCCGGCAAGTGCTGTGGGTTTGTCCACCCTTGACGGCTGCTTCTGGCGGCTCCGACGCCCCCGGAACCGCGCCGGCTTAGGCTTTGGGCGCGGCCCAGCCAGCGACAGCGACGTCTGCCAACTCGCAGGGGTCTTGACGGGTGCCTCGCGTGTCCGCGACTCTGGGGACGCGGGGGAGGCGGGCGGCCGTGTCGGCCGCGGTTAACGAGCTCGGACGACTGCAGCTTGGCGCGGCTGCGCACCGCACGACCGATATGTACTCGCAACCACGTTCACCTCGGCCACCGTCGGCAACCAATGCACGACTCGGTGGGTAAGTAGCGCGGTGGCGCGGTGACAGCGATCGATATCAGAGTGGGAGGCGGACTCACGAAGTGCGTGGATCCCCACACCGCCACGCGCAGGAGAACGTGCTTAAATGCGCTGCAGCGAGCCGAAGGAGGACAGTGTCGCACTAGCCGCTAGCGCCTAGGCCCCGGCCTGGAGTACGCAGTGGGCTGCGTGCGCCGACAGCTTCCCTCGCTACTGGTGCTTCGTTCAGCGAGCCTGCCTCTGCCAGCGAGTCCGGCGGCATGTCGGACGGACAGCGGCCTCGGCCAGGAACGCCGCGCGCGCGCGTGGCGCGTGTGGCATGCCGATTGCCGACATGGCGAGCGGCATGTCGTCGCAGGGTCGCGCAGTGGACGTTCCGACGGATGTCGGTGGCTGGGCGGTGCGGTGCCGGTCGCAGCAGCGGCGAGCAAGTTGGCTTTGTACTTCGTCGCTCGTCGGAGGATGTGGGACGAGTCCGCCACTCACGGCCCGTGGTCGCGCCGAACCCGGGCTACCGATACATGCGTGTGTGCTGGTAGAGCAGGGGAGCAAAGAGAGCACACTGCAGTACGCACGGGTCCGGTCTTCGGCTTCGGCTTCGGCTTCGGACAGGAACGCCGTGTCGGATCGGTCACGTGGCGTCGTGCTCGCCAACATAGCGAGCAGCACGCATGGCCGGGCAAGGGTTTGTGCTTTCCGACGGAGCAGAGGCGGTGCCCGCTGTGCTCGCTGTGCGTGGCTGCGTACGTGCTCGTGTCTGCCAGGCGGCGCATAAAAACTGGCGGTGTGCGCAGCCTCGCTCCCGCTCACGCCTCACCCCGTCGCCATGTCCGCCACGTCCGCCCCGTCCGCCGTGCTCGACCTGCAGCGCTTCCCGCACCTGCTGCCCGTGATCGTCTCGTACGCCGACTGGGCGACGGTGCTCGCGCTGCGCTTCGTGTGCGCCGCAGCCCGCAAGGCCGTGGACGCGGAGCACGGCGCGGCCGTGCTCGTGACCGGGCCGGACACGCCGGTGCTCGGCTGGGTCGCGACGTTCCCCGGCGAGCAACGCCCGCCGGACGGGCGCTGCGGCAATTGGCGCCGCGTGCCCGTCCACTGCGGCAAGTCGGCCGCCGAGGCGTGCAGCGTCGCGCAGTACGCGAGCACATACGACCGCGCGCTGCGCGCCCCAAGCCCGCCCCCCGAGGCCTCCTCGGCCCCCGGAGACACTGGCGCTGACACGGACGCCGCCGCCGACGCCGCCGACGCCGACGCCGCCGACGCCGCCGACGTCGCCGGTGCCGCCGGTGCCGACTCGGACGCCGACTCGGACGCCGACTCGGACGCCGACTCGGACGCCGACTCGGACGCCGACTCGGACGTCTTGGCCGACATCGACGCCTATTTCCGCGCCGGCGCAGCCGCGGGCACCGAGGCCGTGCGGCATCTCCCGCGCTCTGCCACGCTCCACGTCCACTTCCTGCACATGGGCCCGTGCACGGAGCCGCTGCCGCTGTGGCTGCCGGACGTGCGCAAGCTGGAAATCTCGTTCGGCGCGCGGCACGCCGCCGACCCGTGCGACCTGGCGCCGCGCCACTGCGTCGAGGTGCTGCGCTTCCCGGCCAACAGCGCCACGGCGGCGCGGTACGCCGCGTTCGTGCTGCCGTGCACGCGCCGGGTCGAGATCGCCGTCGAGCTCGGCGAGAGCCGCAAGCCGGCCGCGGTGCGCGACACGCTCGCGGCCGTCGCCGCACGCGACACGCACCCCGACCTCGAGCTCTACGTCGACGAGGCGAACGGCGACGATCTCGCCGAGTACCTGCCCGAATGGAGCCGGGCCGCAGGCAGAGCCGTCGTCCCCAGCCCCATCGACCCGGAGAAGAGAGGGCCACGCTGGCGCGGGCAGCGCGCACGCCGCCTCTTCGAGGCAAACCGGCCGCGAAGGGAGCAGCAGCAGGAGCAGCAGCGGCAGTGGAAGCAGCACGTAGAAGCAGTAGTCGCGGCAGCAGTAGCAGAAGCACAGGCAGCAGGAGAATCAGTATCAGCAGCACTACACGCAACATACGCGAGACTGAAGCAGCAACAGCGGCAGCAGCAGCAGCTGTAGCAGCAGCAGCTGTAGCAGCGAGACTGCAGTGGTGGCGCAGCGTTTCCGCGCCTCTTCGAGCCCGCTGCACGCACATCTCCATTCAACAGCGGACACGTACAGAGATAGCGAACACGTACACCGTCGTAGCTTACTATCGTAACGGATGCACAGTATGCCCCAAGTCGCGCATCTGGGGCCTCTCGGCGCTACGGCTTGCGTGTCCGGCCCTTCTGCCGCCACTTCGGTCATGCACAAGGACGTCATGGGGGCGGCCGAGGCAGGACAGCGCCCGCCCCGCGCCCTGATCTACGGGGGCCGCGCTGGCGCTGGTGCTGGCGCTGCGCTGCGCTCGCAACGCGCCGCGCCGCTTCGAGCAGAATCAGAAGCAAGACTAGTTATGCATAAGTCGTATTCATTAATCCCTAGAATGTACAGTGGGCCGGTCCGAGAGAGGAGAGAGAACAGAGAGTCTTGAGTCCCAAAGGTGAGAGAGAAGAGAAGGGTCACTGCTGGGCGGGGGTGGCTCTGGCCCGTGGCCAAAGGTGTGGCGCGGCCGTGGTAGACTGTTGGTAGACGAGATGGAGCTTCAACGGCCGACTGCGTCGGCCTCACCGCCGCCTCGCAGCCGTCCTTCGGACGGCAACTCGGCGCTCACGCCTGCTGCTTCGCCTCCACCTTCAGCGACAGCTCGTACAGCACATCAATCGAAATCTCCACGTCCGCGAGCCCCTGCTCAATGTACTGCTGGACGGGCTTGCAGACGGCCAGGTTGTACGGCTGGCTCTGGTACTGCTGGATGTCGCGGAGGATGTCGGCGGTGAGCTGGCGCTTGAAAAAGTTGATGAGCATGGGGCGCGGCTCGCCGTCTTTCGTGGCTGCCGCCGGGCTCGTCGGCGTCGGCGCCGCGCCGCTGAGCACGCTGAACGTCGTGCTGTCGCGCATCGAGTGGCCGCCCGAGCTCGTCGGGCTCATCGGCTGCGACGACGGCAGCGGCACATTGTCCTTGTTGCCGTCCTCGATGAAGACGAGCGACGTCTGGTAGAACGCAAAGAACGGCACGCACGGCGGGTTGATCATCTTGAGCAGCTCCTTGTAGCGCGCAAAGTTCTTCGTGCTGTCAAACAGCTTCTCCAGCATGCCCCACTCCTTGAGCAGCTTCTCGCTGAGCTGCGCCCACGACTGCTTCAGGCGCGAGATCGGCGACAGGTTGAGCCCCGCAATGATCGACGCCATCGATGCAAAGTTGTTCAGCGTCCGCAGCTCGGTCGCAACCTTGATAAAGTACTTGAGCACGTTGGCGCGGCTCTTCGGGTCCCCTTGCTGTAAGATGAGCGACCCGCACCAGCACGATATGCGGTTGTGCAGGTCCGTCACGTGGTGGATGTTGGGTGCCTGGTCCGTCGACTGCCACGCCTTGTTCAGGCACTCGGCCGTCTTGATGCGCTGGAACGAGTTGGCCTCCATGATCGTCAGCTGGCGCGCGAGCTCGAGCGGCTGGATGTCGAGCACGAACAGCGGCTTGCCGCCCATGACGCGCGGGAAGATTGGCGCCGGCGACGGCAGCACCGCGCCCATGACGACGCGCCGCGCCTGCGCCGTCGAGTCGCCCCGCCGCCGCCGCTCGATCAGCGCCAGCAGCTGCTTCGACATGAGCTCGCTGCCGTTCGCGACGAGCGTCGTCCGCGCAAACTCCTCGACGACGTCGAGCGCGTGCCCGTCCCGGTCCTCCATGAACTGGTTGTCGAGCCACGCCTTAAACGTGTTGGCGACGCGCAGCCGGATCGGCGTCATCTTGCGCAGCTTCCACTCCTTCAGCTGCTCCTCGTTCAGGTCCGCAGGCGGCTCGACGTGGTACCGCCAGATCAGGTGCTCGACGAGCTCGTCCGTCGTCACGAACGACCGGTACGTCAGCATGAACGCCTGGAAGTAGGCCGTGTCCGCCGCCGTGTGCGGCGTGAGCCGCTCGACGAGCGCCCGGATCGTGCCCGCTTTCACATTGCCGCGGTCGTCGAACACAATCTCCCCCGGCGGGTAGTCCGTCTCGAGGTACCACGCGGCCTGGCCCGCGCGCGCTGCAGCTGGCGGCGGCATCGGTGCCGGGATGCTCGGCGCCGTCGTGATCGGCGACAGCGGTGCGCGCGACGACGACTGGCTGCTGGACGAGCGGTGGATGCCGATCTCCTCCCCGAGAATCTTGGACAGCTTCTTCGACTTTTTGCTCGCGCGCGCCGCGTCCTCGTGCTCGATCTCGGACCCGGACCGGTTGCGCAGGAAGCTCGGGACGGCCTTGAGGATGCTCGCGCGGTTCGAGCTGCGGATGCTTGTCGCGTCCAGCTCGGGGTGTGGGTACGGCAGCGACGTCGACGAGCTCGACGCCTCGCGGCGCGCCGACGTCGACAGGCTTGTCTGGCTCGCGGACGGCGAGTGGCCCGACTTGGAGCCGATCGTCGACAGGATCGACCGCCGCTTGCTGTCGTCGTTGTTGCGGCTCGGCTGCACCTGCTCCAGCAGCTCCTGCTCCGAGCCGGACGGCCGCGTGCGGTGTGTGTCGGCAGTGGACGGCCCGCGGATGTGCCCCGGCATCGACTGCCGAGACAGCCTCGAGGCAGTGGACGAGATAGAGTGGGTGCGGTTGCGGTCCGGCGGCGTCGATACGCGGTTCACCGTCGCGTTGATCGGGCTCGAGGCGTTGTTGCCCGACGCCTCGGCGGCCGCGCGGATCGCGCCGACCTTGGTCGGGGACCGGTGGCCGAGGGCGCCGCGCACGACCCCGTGGTCGAGGCTCGCGGCCTGCTGCTGGGCGATGAGCAGCAGGCCCTGGAGCGAGCGCAGGATGGACGCCACGTTCGTGTTAATCGTGTCGCGGATCTGGCTCGTGCTGTTGCCCTCGCTCCGGAGGAACAGATCGGCAGCGACCGAGTCGAGCGTGCGCGAAGCGGCGTCCAGGTCACGCAGCGTCTGGCGGGCCTTGCTGATGAGCTCGTTGTACGCCTTCTGGTCGTCGGCGTTCGAGGCGTCGGTACCGTTCGGCGTGGACGCGTCGCCGTCGAGATCGATCGTGACTGCAATGTCAATGTGCCCGACGGCGTCGCGGTAGTGCGTCACGGCGCGGAGGATCTCGAGGATGCTGTCGTCCTGGCCGGTCGCCGTCGCGCGGAGCGCGGCCTCGACCTCGGCCTTGATCTTCTGCACCTCGACGACGGCGGCCTGGTCGAGCGGGCGCAGGTGCGGGTCCACAACGTGTCCGAAACCGAAGCGCCCAGACATAAAGTCGCCCAGGTTGTCGACGCCGAACCACGCCGCGAGCCGGCCGCCCTCCAGGGCGTCGCGTTCGGGCGGGGGCGTGTCAGGATGCGCCAAGCCCGGGAATGCCTCCACCACGACGCGAAGCTTGGTCGCGGCACGTAGGACGTCGGTCCAGGCGGACGAACCGTGCTCCTCGCTCCGCGGCCCTGTGATTGCGTTGTGGGTCGTGAGCGCCAGCAGTCCGAGCGAGCCGACGAGCGACATGTCCTTGGCCCACTTCGGTCGGACCATCTCGTCGAACGGCGTCTCCTGTCCAGACTGCTGGGGGATGAGGGGGCCGACGTAGCCGCACGCGACGACGAGGTCGCGGACCGCGCCGATGACCGCCTTCTGGGCCGACGCAGCCTGTTCGACGGACGCCTGGTCGTGGCGCCGGGCGAGCTCAAAGCCGACGTTGGTCTCGCGCGTCAGCAGCAGCTCCTCCTCTGCCGACGAGCCGGCGATCGCAGCGTCGAACACCTCGCGCAGAGCCTCCGACACGGCCTCGATCAGGATCGCCATGGTCGGCTGCGGCGGGGGGACGACGAGGGGGGCAAGCGATTGGCGGATCCGCTCCTCCCACTCTGTCCCGCGGCGCGGCGGCTGAGCGCCCTGCTGAACGTTCAGCGTCGATCCGATGCTCGAGCGGTGGAGCGGCTCCGATCCTGCCTCTCGTGTGCTTGGTGCTGGGGGCTCGCGGCGCTGTTCTCCCGTCACCGTGTTGAAGTAGTACCAGCCGCGTCCGTCGTCGGTTAGTCTCGCCACCCACGGCGCGGGCAGGCTCGTCGCTCGCGGGGGGATGCCGAACTGGTCGTCCATCAGCAGCGCACTGGACGGCGGTCGGGACGCATGGGACGACGCCATGGATATGGGTCGAGAGGGGGACCGGCGGGTGTCTTCGGACCCATCGATCTGGGCCTTTTGAAGCGCCTGGCGGCTCTCGCGCCGTTTGGGGAGATTCGAGCTCGGGTCTGATCCGGTGGAAGCGTACGTCGCGTCGTCGTCTTCTGGAATCTCCCAAGCGTCTTCTCCGGTCTGTGTGTTGTGGTAGTACACCTGTGGGAGTGGTCAGCAGGCTTCTCGCCATGTCTCGCGAAGCGCGTTCGCAACCTACCCGTCCGTCTGGTGTCAGCGAGGGGATCCACGCGTCGATGTGACCCCCTCCGCGTCCGCTTAATGGATGCAGAGTCTCGTCTGGGTCGGCGTCGCCGCGGCGGGGGGCAAAGTCACTCGTGTCGCGCCGGCCGAGGTCTGTGCGACGCCGGGCGGGGTCGTTGTCGCTGGCGCTGCTGCCGACGTTGCTCGATAGCGGTGGTCGGGACACGGTGCCCGAGTTGCCCATGAGCTCGAGTGCGAGGTCGTCTAGTGATGTGGAGGAGCCGTCTGTGCCCCAGCCGCCGTCGGCGTCGCCGCCCCAGCTCGTGCTCGAGAGGCTGTGATGCGGGCGGAGGACGTCGTTGGCGGCGCCGTTGCGCGCGTAAAACTCGAGGTCGGTCTCGTCCACGTCCTCGACGTAGTTGGACGGGAACCATCCGCGGTTGTTGCCGAGCATGCCGTCCCACCATCCGCTGGGCAGCATGGTCAGGACCTCGATGACATCGCCCGTGTTGAAGCTGAGAGCCGACTCGTCGGTAGCCTCAAAGTCGTAGAGCGCGCGTACCCGGTACTGCTCGCCCTCGGGGACGCGGATGACATGAGCGTCGGCGGGCAGACCGAGGTCGTCGTTCGGGTGGTCGACATAGCTTCCGCCGATGCTGTGGGTGCCGTTTGTGGGGCTGTTGAGGGATGTCGAGGGGCCCGAGTCGTTGATGGTCAAGGCCTCGAGCGCGGCCTGAGGCGAGATGACGGCCGCGGACATGGCTCACACACGCTTGCGTATGAGGAAGGAGAGCGAGAGCGAGCGCGATGAAGGTGGATGGGGGAATGAAGAAGGGGTAGAGGTAACAGATGTCGTGGTTGGGGCCGGTTGGGAGGGCGATGGGGGGGTGGTCAGACGCGCCTGAGGAGGCGCGAGCGCAGGCAAACAAGGCCGAGCGGACGACTCTGTGTTGGCACGGGCTAGCGCACCTCGACGCGTTGCTGAGCACTCGGCGAGGGGATCCGCGTTCGGGCTGTGGGTGCTGGACGTGAGTGTCGAACAGTGCGAAGGCGAAATGCGAAAATGGCCTGGTCGAGAGTGATGGGAGGAAAGGCTAAAGTTTGGATGTCGAGCGTCGAGGAGTCGAATGTGACGATGACCCGTGCTTGCGGTCGCCCTGATGCTAGTGTCCTGGTGCTGGTGGTCCTGGAACGGCCGGTTGGGATCCGTATTCCTGGGCTGGGCTTGGTCAGAGGGACAGAGCAGTGGTAACTCGGTGCGATCCGCTCTCGCCGGCACCGACAGGATGGAGGGGGTGTCACGCTGGGGCGATGTGCGATTCCTTCGAAAGCGGAGTGACGGGCAGCTATCGAAGGCGATGTGACAAGGACGGACTAGCGTTGGAATTAGAGTTGGGCGCTGCTGCTGATGGATCGCTGTCCGGTCGTTGGCGAGTCGCAACGCACGCGAGGGACGCACAAAAGCGAGGCCAGCGGGGCCGGCGGGGGGTCTAGCTGTGTGCAGTGTGCGCGTGCGGCCTGGCGTGCAGCAGCGTCCGGGAGTAGGGTAAGACGGAGGCTCGCGCTGGGACGCGGTGGTTGGAGGCCCCCGCGTTTTTGGCGTTGGTTTGGTGCTGCAGAGGTCGGGTCGGCCCTGTGGTGCAGGCACTAGCTGCCGGTCGTCGCTGGTGTGCGTGCGCGCGTGCAGGCGAAGGAGGTAAGGAGGCGAGCAGGCGAGCAGGCGAGCAGCGCGAGCTAGGGTCTCGAGTCAGGCGCTTGGTTGCGTGCGGCTCCTGCTGGCGCTGGCGTCTGGAGCGTGCTGGCTGGTGGTGCGGGGATGCGGCCGTTGCGGGGCGGGCTGGTGTGCGGAATCGTGGCCGCGCGAGCGGTGATGGGCGGTTGGCCGTGTGCGTGATAGTCGCGAGCAGGTACTGGGCCTTTCCCTTGGCGAGAGGGCGTCGAGAGTGGTGCGTGGTGAGGAGCGTGGTTGTAGACGGCGTGGAGTGGGGATGGCAGCGAGGGGAGATGGAGATGCAGGGTCTCGGTGTGTGTGGGATGAGGAGTGGAGGATCTGTGCTGATGGGATGCAGGGGCGGCGGTGGGGGACTGTGCGTCGGGGTGAGGGTGGGTCGGTGATTAGGAGGGACGCTAAGGCAGGCGCAGGCGCAGGCGCAGGCAGGAGGGTGGATGGAAGGGAGAAGGGAGGGTCGAGGGTCGCGCCGGCGAGGAGTCGAGGTCGTAGGTCGGAAGGAGTCGACGAGTCGAGAGTCGGGGGGTGGATGTCGATGAGGACAAAGGGGGATGCGTGTGGCGTGTGTCGTGTATGGAGTGTGGGTGTGGAGGATGCTGCGCGCGCGCTCACTGGCTACTGACAAACAAGTGCGTGCGTCCGATTCCAGCTCAGCCCAGCCCGCCAGCCCGGCCAGCCCGCCGCCCGCGCCCGCCGCGCGCCAGCCGCCAGCCCGCGAGCCGCCAGCCGTAGCCGTAGCCGTAGCCGTCGCGGCGCAGCGTCCACCCAGCGCAGCGCTGGCTGACCCACCTCAGGCCTCAGGGCCCGTGGCCAGGCTCGACCCGACCCTCGCTCAGCGCTCAGCCATGGCCCCGCCCTCACTGCACTGCACCCACTCCCATCCCACCATACACCATTGCATGCGTGCTGGTCTCCGACACTGACCGCTGCCAGCTGCCAGTCCTCACAGCAGCCGTTCCTGCCTCGGCACACCCGTCTCTGCCAGCTCTGCCAGCTCTGCCAGCTCTGCCCGTCAGTGCAAGTTCTCTGCAGTATGCATATCGGCCAGCAGCCAGCCAGCCAGCCAGGCGCCCGGAACGCTACCGTGACAATTCACCATTCATCCAGTCCCGGGCCCCAGACCCAGCACCCAGCACCCAGTGCCCAGTGCCCAGTGCCCAGTAGCCAGCCAGCCAGGATCACCTGTCCATCTCCCGGATCCAGGAGTGTACCTCCCGAGCCACGCGCCACGGCCACAGGCTGCAGAATAGAGTCCATGCCAGCCAGCCGGGGCCAGCTGGCCAGCTGGCCAGCCGGGGAGGCCTTGAATGGCAAGCTTTGCGCGCTCTGCGCGCGCGTTTCTGCAGAGCATGCAGAGCACGAGCTGGTCAGTCACCGTGCGCGCCGCGATTGGCCCTCCCTTCCTCCTTCCTCGCAGAACAACAGTTCTGGCCCGATCACGCAAAGCTTGTTCGCGTTCTGCGTGCTTCTGTCTGCAATAGTCGCGGAGGAGATGCGGCGGCCAGAGCTCTGCAGGAAGGAGGAAAAAGGATGGACGACGCCAGGCGGCAGGCCGCGCTGTAGTCGTACTCTCCTGCCAGGGTTTTCAGCCGCATTCACTGGCTCTGGCTCGCTGGTATGCACGCGCTGCGCGCGCGGACGCGTCGGCGTGCGTGCGCCTGCTGCCTGCTGGGCCGAGCTGCGCTGGGCTGAGCCAAGCCGGGCGCCTGCTGAGCTCTGAGCTCTGAGCGTAGGCAGAGATCAGAGCGAGGCGGTCGCTGCTCAGATCTGAGACACCGGCGGGCGCTACGGAGGTTTCTGCTTATGTCCTCCGGTCTCTGATCTCTGAAGGGCAGCCATGGGCCGCCATCATGTCAGCCCACAAACGCCAAACATAGAGCCGAACAGCGCGCAGCGGCCAGAGACACGCCCCGTCAAAGTCCCACATGCCACTGCCAGTTCGTGGACGTTTCAGCGCACAAGCAACAGCGTATCACGTCGCGCGGCGCGCGTCGCGTGTCGCGTGTCGCGTGTCGCGCGCGGCCTGCAAGCTCCCGTCTGATGGGCGGCCCACTCTCGCCCTCGGTCCGGATTGGCCGCTACTTGCGCTGCCTTTGCATGCCCCGTTCCTCTTCCTGGCCTCCTGGCCTGTCCTGGGCTCCGGTCTCGGCGCAGGCAGCTGAGAGGCTGAGAGGCCGAGAGGCTGAGCGCCGAGGTCGGAACGCGCCCGACGCCTGTCTCGTGTCTCGCGTCGTGTCTCGCGTCGTGTCTCGCGCCTGGGGTGGCAGAGAGGACGCGTTTCGGCCCCGCGCGGCGCGCGGTTTGGGCCGACGTTGCTACGCGCTGACACGCCGGGGCTCAAACAATTGTATCTCCCCCCCCCCCCCCCCTCCCTCTCCTCCTGATCTCCTGCGATCCCTGCCCAATCCCAACCTCCCCTCTTACCAGTGGCCAGTCTCCCAGTCCTAACCTCCAGCGCGACGATCGCGGCACCGCCCTCCTGGCCTCCTTGTCTGAGCATTCCTCGCATGTTTATACCCATGCCCCCAGCCCCCAAACTAGGTTTCGATTGGGTTATTCCGGATGCCGCCAGGACGCGCCGGAGTAAATGTCTGGACCGCTCCCACGACTGACACACGCCCCGTCCCGAGCCCCGCTGTCGCTGCCCCGCTGCCTTCCGCTGACCCAGTTTCTCGACCTCCTCCGTCTCGACCATGACAGCGCCTCACGGCGCGACTGACAAGCGCAACCGCGCCTGCGGCACGGCCCCGCGGCGCGCTGCTCCGCCGCCAGAGCACTCCATGCATCCGTGCCCCCACAAGCTAACATTCTACATTCTGATGCATGTTTTGGTGTTCTTCACGAAAAGGGGAGTCTCTGTTCATCCAAATTCAACGCAAGGTCCAGCCGTTATACGTTATGTCGACGCAGCCGGAGTTTTGGGAGCGGGGGGTCCTTGCCCTTGAGCGCGCGGACATGCGTGTTGCGAAGTGAGGCGGAAAAAAATGACAGCACAACCGTGAGGTGATGATATAGTAGTGGAAAAGGAATAGAGCGAGCCGGCGATAGAGAGAGAGAGAGAGAGAAGACCACGATCAAAAGCGAATAAATGAACCGAACGCAGACGTGACGAGAGACGACAGAAACGGGCCTTTGTGTGTAGCGGGGGATAGCGAGACTTGATGTATGACCAGAGACCAGGTTCGTATCGATGAAGTGGTAACGTTCGGAGCCAAGTTCTATGGGACAGACGAGAGAGACAAAAGAGACATGGAATAGTACACAACCGATCGACAGGTTGGTCGAGGGGCGAGGGGGGGTTGGAGAGCTTGATGCGGGGGGCGGGGCGGCGGGGGGTTGGAAATGCAGGTAACAGGACAATGGGCTCACCGACGCCGAGGCGTCAGTGGCATGATTGAAGTGGTGCCGATGGTGGTGGTGGGATTGCTGATGATGCTATTGGTGAGCTCGTTGTGCCCGTGTCGTAAGATAACGTGAGCCAGATATGGCTAATGCTGTGGTGGGTGTTGGGGTACAGGAGACATGGATGTCGTGCAGTGGTGGGGAATCATGCAAAGTAATGTGTGTAGACCCTCGATGACGGATGGACAGGCATCTCGAGTTTGAACGCGTTGAGCTCCTGTTTGATAGACATGGCCAACTCTGGAGTGAGACGGTTGCAGGTCGCCGGCTCCGACCTGCGGTCGTAGGTCATAGCGTCGTACGTGCTGTACACGGCGCACTCGGGCGCCCAGACCAGGCGGCGACGCGTCGGAGCAGTCATCGCACGCGCCTGCGTCGGCGCCACGGGCCCCGCAGGCGACAACGTCGGCGCCGACGTGTTGTGCCCGGGGTTCTTGTACACCGGCGGGCGCAGGTCCAGGTCGAGGCCGCTGTTCTCAAACGGCGAGAACGTGGGCGATAAGGGGTCGTAAACCATCTCGCTCGGGCTGCTGACGTGGTTCGCGTGAGCGAGACCGTCGATCCGCTCCGGGTTGGGCGCGGGCAGATCCGACAGAGGCCCAGGCGCCGTCGCCTCCAGAGCGCTCGAGGACGCGGTCCGCTGGCGCTGCGAGCCCTCGAGCTCCTCGTTCGACTGGATCTGCTTCAGGATACCACGCTTCGGCCTGGCGTGCTTGTCAATGTGCGCCTTGCACCAGAGCGGCTGGAAGTCCTCCTCGTCGGGGTCCTGGATGCCGCTGCGGTTCAGCGAAGCAGTGACGTCGTCAATCGTGTCCGTGTCCGAAATGTCGCTGGCGTCCTCCTGTCCGTTGATAGCGAGAGCATGGACGACGGTCGGCGAGCGAGGCACGACGTGGACAACGTTCGACCCGTTGGCCTGCGCGTTCGAGACGGCGGACAGCTGGCCACGCGCGGTCGTAGTGTTCTGGTCCCAGGTAGGCTCGCCCGTGGGACCAGAAAGCTCCTGGATGGTCTCGCTACGCTTGGCAGCCTCCCTCTTCGCGGCCTCGGCCTTGGAGCGGGCAGTGTGCTGCCGGGCAAGCTGGGCGGCGGGCGACAGTCCAGCTAAGATGCGATCGTCGTCCTCGGGTCCGCGGTCCAGCTCAGCAGTCGTACGGCTGACCGACACGGGGGCGAGATCCGACTTCTTGCCGCTCTTCTTCTTGAAGCTCAGGAGGCCCTGCTTCTCCGGGAGGGCCCCGTCCTCGTCCTTTGGCTTGTCCTTGAAGATTTTCGAGATGCCCATGAGCGAGTTGCGACGCGCAAGCTTGCCGAGGCTGCCCATCTTGCGGATCATCATGCTCGCAGAGGAGACGGTGGACGACAGCGAGATGTTGTCGGACGATCGGTTGCGATTGCGGAACAGGCCGCGCCTGGGCTTGACGGATGCGTTGGTCGCAGCAGTTCGCTCGGTCTCGGCGAGACTGAGGTCGCTGCTCATGGCCTGTGTGTTCACAAAGGGTGCGTTGGGCGGCGCGAGGTCCTGCTTGGTAGACGAGGGACCGGGCTGAGGCTGGCCCTTGGCAGCGGCGGCGGCGGGAGTAAGTGACCGGGCGGGGGTGGGCGACTGCGCTCTCGAAGCAGGTGCGGCCGAAGTCTTCTGGTCCTTATCGGACACATTCTTAAAGCGCCCTCTGAGACCAGACTTCTTCTCCACCTTTTCCGTCGTCTGAATGGGCGCAGATGTCTGAGGAGCCTGGGACAGCGGCGAGTTGCGAGACTGCGGGGAAGGCTGCGAGTTGCTGGCCTGGGTCGAGATCGTTCCGGTGGTCAAGGGCGTCGACTTGTTGGACGCGGAAGTGGAAGAAGCAGTGCGGCCGTGCTGAGGCCGCTCGGGTGCTGCCTGCCCCTGTTTTCCGGAACGTCCGTTCTGCGAGGCACCGCTGTTTGCACTGCCCTGGCTTCGGTTGCTGCGCTCGCTCTTGACCGAAGCAGGACGCTGCTCGTCGCGGCTGGCACGGAGCTTGGGCGGCGGCATGAGCTCCTCTTCCCGCTCGCCGTTCACGAGCACGGAAGACTCGACGCTGCCGGATCGGCGGTGCTCGCCGGGAGAAGGACCCCGCGGCGGGGCGGTGGGCTTGGGAAGCTCACTGAGGGAGATCGACTGGGATCCGGAGCGGCTGGTGCCGCTGGTGCTTCGGCTCTTGGGGCCGCGCTTGTAGGGGTGGAAGACGGGGTCGGTTCCGCCGGGAGCTGAGGATGGCTGGCCCTTGGTTACTCGCGGGTCGTTGGAGGATGTGCCCGAGACGGTCCGTCGTCGGTGCGCGTCCGAGTCCTCGGCGTCTTGGAACTGGGCGGGCCGTGGCATGTTGTGCCCGCCGGGCGGTGCCATGTGGCCGTTCGCGACCATCTGCTGGTACACGTGGGCCCAGGCGGAGAAGTCCTGCGGCTGCTGGAAACCCTGCTGTTGAAACCCGGCCGGGAATGCAAACGGCGGGGCGTAGAACGAGGACGCGGGTAACGGGGTCGCTCCCCATGCACCTTGCACGGGGAAGCCGGGCATGCTGTTGGGAAAGTATCCACCCGTCATGGCGGGTTGGACAAAGCCCACGCCGGGTTGCTGAGTCGACGGGCTGGGGGCGGAGGCGCTGGGACGCGATTGACCTGGGGCGGGCGAATGGCGCTCGTAGCCCGCGGGAGCGCCGCTCCGTGAAGACTCGAACGACCCGACGTGGTCCATGGATGGACGATGCGCGGGGGGCTGCATGAGCATAGCTGCCATGCTGTGGCGGCAGACTGCAGAGGTCAGCTGGACTGTCGCGGCAGGGTTCGGGAGGGAAAGCACGGACGGACACGAACAAAGAGAGGAAAGAGGGTAGGACGCTCGGAGCAAGAAGAAGCGGTAGGGTTGTGGGGAAAGCACGCGGGAAGGAGCGAATTGAACGAATGAGTGAGGCTGTGCGACGTCTTCAAGCCAGAGCAACAGGTCAGCACAAGTGTTGGGATGAGGAGGAGTGAGGAGGTGAGAGACGTGCGTTGCCGCCGCAAAGCAGTCGCGAGCGATGTGAGGTGATTCGATTCCAGCCAGCAGGGTTTCACTCCGGTGCGGGTAGCTGGAACGGTTGTTCCAGTTGGGGAAGAAGAGGGGGTAACGGGGTGACAGTTACAGAATCCGGGGGGCCAAGTACTCACTCGGTCTAGAAGGGCTCGAACGAGGAACGACCTGGTGTAGCCCGTTACTGGTGATAGGGTCGAGCGGTGACGGGGGATTCGTCGGTAGTGGGTAAGGGCTATGCTTTGAGGTGGTGGTGGAGAGTCGGTCCGGGTGTGTCCTCAGTTATCCACAGGTACGGGAGTGGTCGCGAGTGGATGAGAATGCAGTCAAGGATGTTGCAAGGGCAGAGAGGGACGAGGATGCGTGCGTACCTGCTCACTGGCGGTTGGCAGGAGCGTCTCGGTAACAGCCTCGGCGAGGACAAGGACGGGGCGGTGAAAGGGGGGCGTGGGCGGCGACGTTGAGAGCGCGTTTTGATGATTCGGGTGCCGATTGACAGCCAGGGCCGGCAAACGCGCGCGATCAGCAGCTCGGGATGGAATGCGCCGTGCTTTCTATGCTTCTGGTGAAGCAAACAGGTCCGCAAGTCGCAACCACGATCCAGAGAAAGGTTCGAATGACAAAGGGGGTGGACTGTCCGCCGTTGTACCAACACTTGGACCGCCTTCGGAGGCCAATGTCGAGCTTGGACGCCTGTCCAGTTGCAGTAGCTGTGCGCAGGCGTTCCTGGGTTTGTGGTAATTGGCCGCTGGCGTGGTCGTACCGCAAGAGGGATTTTGTCTCTGTTGGTCCTCGACGATCTGGATCGGCGGCGACGAGGTTCTTGGGGCGCGGACAGTTGTGCTCGGCTGATCCTACGGCGTCTTGCACGGCGCGATGGGGCGGGGCGAGACGTGTTCGAACGGGAAGGAAAGAAAGAAGTAGCGAGAGAAGAGAGAGAGAGAGAGAGCGAAGAAGCTGCTGCGGGTAAGCTTGAGACAACGTGAAGTGAGGGGACAATGAGCGCGGAGCAGCGAGGGCAGCGGGACGGCGGCGCGCCAAGCTGCCAGTTGCGTCGAGCAGGCGCACTTGGGCTGAAGCTCAGTTCTGGTGAGAAGGAACGAGCCCCGTGCGTATGGCTGATTGGCTTGGTCGAAGAGGGTAACTCGGGACCGCGGTGGTGCGCGGTGGAGTGCGCACAGAAGCGAGTCGACGGAGGGGTGGGAGGGGCACGAGTGATGGTCGAGATGGAGTGACTGATGTGCGCGCGCACACGAGCGAGGTTGGGGAGCGATGGGAGGAGTAGAGAGTTGGCTGGCGATGGGGGGATGGGGGTGGAAAGAGGTGGGGCTGGGGCGGGGGCGGGGCGGGATGCTAACCAAGCTTACAGTGCACAGCACCCGGGCTGGAAACGACGAAAGGGGTGGAAGGGGGGCGAAGGGGGTGGGGGCGGGGGTCGGAAGGGGTTGACGAGGAGGGAAAAAGTGGTGAGGGAGTGGGAGGGGGTGGGAGGAGTGAGATGAAAGTGTGTTGTGTCTGACCGGTTAACGTGGTGGTGGTGGTGGTGGTGGTGGTGGTGGTGCTGGCTGACGGTCGGCTAGGTCGGTGGGTGGTGGTCGAGTGAGCGGTGCGGTGAGCTGACTGGGTGGGTGCTGGCTGGCTGACGGGACGGGCGGCTGGGTGAGGATGATGAAAGGTGATGGTCGGTGTTCTGTCGGGAGTGCGGGCTGAGCTGGCTGAGGGCTGTGTGGGTGTGTGTCTCGGGGTGCGTGCGCGTGCGTGGTGTGCGGTGGTGAGATGACAGGGCAGAGAGCAGGGCAGACAGGGAGGATGAGGGTATGGGAGGAGCTAGAGCGAGGAGAGGGCAGGGTCGTGGTTGGGTTGCTTACGATGCATACGGACGACGGACACCCGGACAGAGCGCGGTGCGGGTGAAGCAGACACCAAGGGTCGCCAGTGGGGTGGATGTGGGCATTTGGCCGTTTGGCTCGCTGGCTCAGCCTAAACTCGCCCATCCTCCAATCTCCAGACACGGAACAGGGCTCACAGGGCTGCAGGGTTGCCCAGGGCCGCCGTCTCCCATCCCTGCATCCGGTCCTGCCTTGGGGCTTGGGGCTTGGGGTTTGAGCGGCACACGCACGCACGCACAACCAGGACGGCCACCCCGCGCTGCCCGTCGCAAAGTCTACTCTAGTCGGAACCAAAAACCCGCATTACGCTGATCGTCCCATCGATAAGCTTGTTTCCTAATATAATCCTCCTCGCGCAGCCATGATGTAACTGTGCACTTTGACTGTGCATGTGGGTGTGCAGTGTCTGGCCGTGTCTTCGCCGCATGCGTCTCGGCCTGGTGTCATGGGCAGCGAGGGGCGCTGGGACGGCCGGGGCCAGGCGGCCGGGCGGCGCAGAGCCGGCCAGCCAGGCCAGCCAGGCCAGCCAGGGCACCGGCCCCAGCGAGCACATGCGCGAGTGCTTTTTTGGCTTTCGCAACCCGCCCTAGTGCAGACACTAAGCCGCGCTAGCCGTCGCTGTTGTCCTGCTCGACTCGCGAGGTCTGCATTCTGCATTCTGCGCGCCTGTATGCATGCATGCAAAGGCAAAGGCAAAGGCGTGCGCGGCGTGCCTCGGCGCCGCACGCCACGCCGCGCCGCGCCGGGCACGCACCCCGCACCCCGGCGCTCGGGCCGGACTGCGCTGCGCTGCGGCGCTGCCACCGACCCGCCGACTTTTGGCACACTGGCGAGTAGACGAGATGCAACAACCTGCATAGAGCGGTGGTCTGTCTGTCTCGCACTCGCACACGCGGACAGAGACGCGGGTGAACGGCGGCGCACCTGCGCGTTGCGTTGGGCCCAATTCACAGCGCCGATCCTGCCTCCTGAGCCTGTCCTGCCTGGGGCTTTCACGCCCCTGCTCACGGACACGTCTGCAATTGATCCTGGGTCCGGTCCTGCGCGCGAGTGCGAGCGAGCTGGCCTACCAGTCGCCGTGCGTCCCCCGTGCACGACTGCATGACTGCACGACTGCAAGACGCTAGGCGCACGCCGCAGCCGCAGCCGCAGCCGCCGGGCCGGCACCCCGCAGCGTGTCCGAAGGGTTCCAGCTGCACCGCCCCCGTAACCACTTGTGACGTCAAGCCATGTTCGTCATTGCTCGTCTGCAAGCCGTTGGCTGCTGTTTGGCTGACTGGCTAGCTACTGCTGCTGGCATGCTGGATGCTGGGCCCGCGAGCTGCGACAGCGAGCTGCGAGACATTGCGCAGAGCTGACAGAGACGAAAAAGGTGGGTCGGTCGTCAAGTCTGCGAGACAGTATCGTAAACAATTCACTCGCGCTGCATTCCGCCCTCTCCCCTCCGCTGGCTCTCCGCTCTTTGCTTTGGGCCTCCGCCGATCGCTCCGCCACATCCGTAGAGCCCATGCTGAACAGCAGAAAGCGCAGGCAGCGCAGACCGCCAGTCCACGATCGACCAGGCCGAAGAGCGACCGTCGGAAGCAACGCAACTCGCTGCTTAACAGGCACAAGGTTGAGGTACACAGGTACAGGTACCGAGGGTTGCCGGCCGTGCCGAGTGAAAAATCTCCCCATCGTTGCTACTGTATAGTTGGGTGCTGCCCCGTGCCCCGCGCCGTCTTGGCTCCAGCTACGTGGATCTGGCGGTTACTGACCTCGTCGAGCTCACAGCAGGCGAATGCGAGCTCTTGCGCTGTGCCAATGACCTGAAGAGCTGATGAGCCATGTCCAGCAAAAAACGCAGTCGCACTCCACCGCCCGAAAATAAGAGTAGGCGATAACCTCCGAGCCCCCGCTACAGAACGGCAGCGTTAAGCTCAAGCGTCCGTGCCAAGGTGTCCCCAAAGTTTCTCGCAGAGTTTTGCAGCCGGCGCGCTGGCGGCCCACTTGCGTGCTGTGAGCCGGGGCGAGTCACCCGTGCCGGCCGGTCACCCGGTCACCCGGGGTGAGGTACAGCCGAGCACTTGCTGCCTGGTACGTGGCCGCTGGCCGCCGGCTGCAGACTTGTTGGGCTTGGAAGCTTGGAGTTTGGGGCAAATTGCGTGCCTTGCTTGCTCGTCGACTTGCAGGCTGCTGGTTTTCGGCTCGCTCGCGCTCGCTTGGGCGTCCACTACTGTGTCCACGGATCCAGCGGCGCGTGCCTGGCATTTCTCTGCCCAAATTCTCAGTAAATCAGAGAGCCGCAGAGCTGAACAGAGCCGCAGAAGGCGCAGAAGGGAGCACGCAGCCGCGGGAAGCTGAAGCGGGACAGGACGGCACGAGGGACACGGGGCACGGGGGACACGGGGGCAACGTGTCCGGCACGCGCTGTGCTCACAAAACTGAAGAATGCCGCAGAGACGCAAGCGCAAAGGCTGAAGCCTATGCTGGGAAAGCTCCGCTACCTTCGACACGGCAGCGCGGCACGTGCCTGCTCCGTCCGTCGCAGGGCGGGCCTGTCCTTTCGGGCAAAGCTTGGAAAGCTTGGATTCCTCTTCGCCATCGGGGCCAGCGATCGCGCTGGAGTGCGAATGCGCTGGCGTGGGAGCGATACCGGCCAACCCAATTCGGTCTTGCTGCAGAGCAACTTTGCACGAGGCACGCGTGCTTGGGCTGCCTTGGCCCGATCCGAAGCACGAGCACACCGCAGACTGGCTGAAACCACCCCGGAACGTCTGGAGCGACCGGAGCCCTACAGACAGCGACACCCGACGCGGCGGGGTAGGCACCCGAGCGCGCTTCGTCCGGTCCTCGCTCGCGCTGCCCAGCTGTACGGCGCCAACGCTGGCGACATCTACGTGTCGAGCAATCCCAGCGGACCGTATGTCTGGACGCACCGGATCGCACTTGCCACATCGGAATGCGCATTCTCGGCTCGTGGATCCCGCAAGCCGGCCAGCCGGGGGCAGTGCAGCTCGGTGTGCCGACGTGTTCCGGCGCTGCCTCGCTGCTGCGCGTAGGAGTGGGGTGGGGGCTGTGTGCTCTGTATGCATACTGGGGAGGGGGGGCACATGGGCGCGCGTGCACAACCGACAATGTGCCAACCTACAATGTGGGCAGCCATCAGCCAGCCGCCAACAGCCAGCAATAGTGGGCAGTCACTCTGTCTCAGCCAGAGTGAGGCGCGCTCTCAGCCGCCCGCCATGTGCCATGTGGGACGCGCGCCACCGCTCGCCGCGCCGCTGGCCGTTGGGGCCCGACGGCCGCGAGGCGCCGACACCGTGCGCTGCGGTCTGTCACGTCGTCCAGAGGACTGGATGCCCACCTCCTCTTCCACAGACAGGAAGATGACGGTTACGTAACCCCTTTGTTCGCCGTGGCTGATGCGAGACGGTCGGGTGAGACCCGGGACGCCACCGATCGCCGCCGCGCGCTGCTCGGCAGATCCTGCCCCCGCTGCATTCGGCAGTGCGTGGAATCCGATTCGATTCCTTCGGTATGCGCTGCCCGGCATGCCCGGGCTGCAGGCCGACGACGCTGTCGCCGTCTGGAATCGCCGCACAGCGATCCGTGATAAGCGGCGCGGACAGGTGCACGTCTCCGCTCCATGACGCTGACATTCAGGTTTCGACCAATGCCAGGCCGAGGGCGACCGCCACGTGCCGCCGAATTCGGAGCGCGGAACCAACCCAGTCCGAAGTGCGGTCGATAAGCCCCCGTCGCCACCCACGTCCAGCGCACCAGTATCTTATCGTTCCGAATTGCCTTTACGAATCGCAAATCTGGCGGAACCTTGCTCGTGGGCCGCGCACACTCGGATCAGATGACCCACCCCAGCAACCGAGCTTTATCTCCAGCGCATGATGCAGCTTCTTCTTTCTTCTCCATCGCACATCCCAACGCATCGCAGCACCCACCACCATGAGCGCAACAACGACTAACGACCTTGTCGGGTTCCACCACGCCTGCTTCCCCCACCTCCTCAGCGCCGTCATCGACAGCGCCGACTACAGCACACTGCTCGCGCTGCGCCAGACGTCGTCCAGCGTCGGCGCCGAGGTCGACCGCCGCCTCTTCCGGCACGCGCTCGTGCAGCGCCCGGCGTGGCCGCCGGCGGCCTCGCCCCTCTTCGTCGGGAACGGCACGCTGAGCGCAACCGGCGCCAAGCTCGCGCTCCCGATCCCGGCCGGCGACAGCGCGGGCGAGCGCGCGCGCCTGTCCCGCCTCCTGCGCCAGGTGCGCGTCGTCGACGACGTGAGCGGCGGCATCCTCGTCGGGTGGCGCAAGGACCTGGCGCCGGGCGTCGTGCGCCGCAAGGGGCTCGCCGAGGCGACGCTCGCCGCGCCCGCGCTCGTCGACGCCGTCGACGTCCCCTACTCGGATAACGCCAACTGGGCCGTCACCGCCAGCATGCAGCGCATCCCCGCCGGCGTCGAGCGCTACGCGGCGCACATCCGCTGCCTCGCGCCGCCCGAGGATGGCCCGCGCGGCCCCGCACACGTCAAGTTCGGCACCGCGCTGCCCGACAGCGTGCGCGCCGTCGCGCTCCTCTTCAGCACCGTGCAGGGCGGCGACTTCAGCCCGATGCACACCTACGCCCCCGCCGAGGGCAACAAGGCGACGCTCCTCTCGCTCCTCGTCGAGCAGGTCGCGGCCGACCTGCTCCTCCACCCGAGCCGCACGTTCGCCTTTGTCGGCCTCGACACCCTCCCGGCGCGCACCTACGACGCGCAGCTCGGCGACGAGCCCGTCGCGGACAACTTCCTGGCCCGCCTCCGCGAGCAGATCGAGTGCAACACGGACCCCGACGCCGCAGAGCGCATCCTCGCCGAACGCGTCATGATCCTCAGCAAGGACGAGTACCGCGCGCAGGTCGGCGAGGAGCGCTTCGCGCTCGAGGCGGGCTGGAACGGCGTCGCCGGCGCCCCGCGCGTGCTCTGATTGTACCACGACTCACGACCCACGACCTTTTGTATCTGAATCTGTGTTGCTAGAGTTAGACTTGTCTGTATCATGCATCTGTCACCCGCACACAAATGAGCCTGCTTCGGTCCGGACCTGGGTCTCGGCAGGACATCGGCATTCAATATACGTGCCCTGTCGTCGGCGACGGCCCACTCCTCGGTGCCCACCTGCCCGTGCGATGGACCCAGGCTGGCCCCACACATGCACCAAGCACTGGGGACATGCTGCGTGCATCGCGTAAGCCGAGCGCGGGCTGCATAAGGCAGAGAGAAGCCTTGCGGCGGCGGAATTGACCGATGATTGGCCCCCGCTGCGCCTCCGTGCGCGGATGGCGCCCTCCCGGCAACTAGGGCTCCGGCGTCCTTCCTTGCCTCTCCCACGGCGCGCGGAACCGCCAAGATCCGACGCTCGCATGATGCCGATGTGTGCTTGGTGGGCAGCATTTCTTTTCTTTTCTCCCTTGTCTGCATCGCACTTTCCCCCCTCTTCCCCACTCCACCCACCATGTCCTCCCCCGTGCGCATCCTCGCCCTGTGCGGCTACTCGCAGAACGCGATCACGTTCGCGGCGTCGCTGCGCGGCGCACTCCTGCAGGCGCCCGACTTCAACGCCGCCGCGGCCTGGAAGCCGCTGTCGGGCGCGTTCCAGAAGTTCCAGCTGCCGTCGGGCGCTGCCGAGCAGGGCGAGCGCGTCGGCTCCGTCACCAGCGCAAGCAAGGACGGCCGCGCAGAGTTCACCTTCCTCGACCCGCCCATCGTGCTCGGCCGCGAGCACCTCGCCCCCGTCCACGTCAAGGAGTACGAGAAGAACCTCAAGGAGGCCGAGAACAAGCACCACGTCACGCCCCGCGCCTGGTGGCTCGCGCCCGACAGGGATACCTATGCCGGTGAGTGCCGAGTGCCACGAGGGCCGCTAGTGCTGCGGCTGGAGCTGCGTGTTTTGCTCGGCAAACAACTGACGGGGGCAACTCACCAGTCATCGCGGCCGAGCGCAGGAGACACGACTGACACCCCAGAGTACGACAACTCGGTCAAGTACATCTCGGACTTCCTGCAGACTCAGGAGCGCCCGTTCGACGGCGTCATCGGCTTCTCGCAGGGTGCCGCGATGACTGCGGCGCTGACTGCCCTCGTGAGTATCCTCCCGCTCACGTCCATCACGTGAGCCCCGTCATCCCCGCTAACGCGCAGCTCGAGAAGGACGGCCTCAGCACTGCATTCACGCGCGGCTCTGCGCCGCCGCTCAAGTTTGCGATCGCGGTCGGCGGCTTCAAGCCGCGGTCCAAGACGCCCGACTTCAGCGCCTACTTCCCCGTGCAGACGCCCGTGCTGCACGTCGTCGGCGCGCAGGACCCCGTCGTGTCCGCCAAGGCGAGCAAGCAGCTGCAGGACGCGGCGCCGAACGCGCGCGCCGTCGGCCACGACGGCGGCCACTGGACCCCGGGCAACAGCCAGTGGCAGCGCTTCTTCTCCGACTTCATCGCCGACATGGGCAAGGGCGGCAAGATCGGCGACACCCCCGCCCCCGGCCAGGACGCTGCTCGCCTCTAGCGGCCGCTCGCCGCAGAGTAGGAGTAGTCACACGTGATATGAAGAGGTGCATCGCCGCCCTCGGCACGTTGGCGCTCGTGACTCGCGTGTGCTCACGCCCGCTCTCGCGTGGCTGTCGCCGAGCGCCGAGCGCCGAGTCGGAGCTCGCACGTGGCGGCTCTCGCCGGCCCACTGACACGCTACTGACCCCATGACCCAGCTCACAACAGTCAACACTGCGCACGTCGTATGTGGAGTAGCCTCTGCAGTCCGTGTGTCGCGTCGGAGTTGCGTGGCTGTCCGCGACCAGCACTGCTCGTCGCAGCCACGCAGCGCAGGCGCGCAGACGCCCTAGGCGGGCTCAGCGCTATCAGCTCGTCGGCCCTCGTCGGTCCTCGTCGGCCGCCAGCCGCCAGTGGTAGCAGCCGTGGCTCTCGCCTGGCCAAGCTCCGTCGCGACCCCGGCACCTGCCAGCGCAGCGGCAGGCTTTCCGTCGGAGGTCGGAGACATGGAGAGTTGTCGCTAGCGCGCCGGAGACTTGTCAAAACGCTCCGACGCTACCCAGCGCAGTGCGCAGGCGGGCTTGGCGGGCTCGGCGCTGTACGGTGGTCGGTCTCGGTGGCTAAGCTCCGTCGCGACCGTCGGCACCTGCCAGCGCAGCGGCACACTTCGTCGGAGGTCGGAGACATGGAGAGTTCTCACTAGCGCCTCGGAGAGATGGAGAGTTTGCCTGCCGGAGAGTTGCCAAAACGCGCCGACGCTACCCAGCGCAGCGCGCAGACGCGCTTGGCGGGCTCGGCGCCGTCATCGCTCGACAGGCCGTCAGCTGTCGTACTGTCGTAGCCGTGGCTCACGCCCGGCCAAGCTCCGTCGCGGCCGTCGGCACCTGCCAGCGCAGCGGCGCAGCGGCGCACGTTCTACGGAGCGCTCAATCACGCGTCAGGCTCCGAACACAGCGCGCAGACGGGCCGGCGGGCACGGCTCGCGGTCCGCAGTGGTTAGTACCAGGTGACTCACAGCCATCGTCCGTCACGAACTGTCAACACCTGCCAGTGCAGCGGCTGGCGTTGCATGAGAACTCTTGACGTCCATGTCCTAACTCACGAACAGCCAAAGGTTTTGCATGACGCGTGCGAGTCGCTCTCTTGATGCCAGCCGTCCTCCGTGACCTCCAGGCCGCTGCTGCGCAGCGCGCAGACAGGCCGTCGGGCTCGGCTCTGTCGCGTCCTCGAGCGAAGGTGGTTAGTACCAGGTGACTAACCCACCCTGGTCCAGCCCCCAGACAGCCCTTACCATCGCAGCCGCTCCGTCGGAACTGTCGCCTGCAACGTCCCAGCTCACTGCAGGCTCAAGGCTTCACGACTTTGCATGACGCGTGCGAGTCGCTCACGATGCCAGCCATCCTTCGTGACCCCTAGGCAGCTGCAGCGCGGCGCGCAGACAGGCCGTCGGGCTCGGCTCTGTCGCGCCGTCGAGCGCAGGTGGTTAGTACCAGGTGACTAACTCACCCTGGTCCAGCCCCCAGACAGCCCTTACCATCGCAGCCGTTCCGTCGGGTTTGTTGCCTACAACGTCCCAGCTCACTGCAGGCTCAACGCCTGACGACTCTGCATGACGCGTGCGAAGTCGCTAGTGGTCTGCGGCGCGGCGCGCAGAAGGGCTCGGCGCTGACAAGTCGTCATGCCCGCCGGCCTCACGCCTCGCAGCCTGGCAGCCGTGTTTGGGGAGTGAGTCCGCAGGCATCTGGACACAAACAACAAACAAGCGACTCGACCCCAGCTGTGTCTATATATGCCGTCGCCATTCTTGCCTCCCCAACTTTCCCCCTTCCCGACCCCTCACCCAGTACCGTGATGTATCTACTTCTGCTCATGGTACAGCGGTGTGGCAGATGTCAGCGCCGCCCCGGCGCTGCTGTCGAAGAGCTGACACTGGAGGACATCAACACGCACGGCAGGCTGCCCATAGCCAGAGCGGTGCCGGTAAAGAACTGACAACAGCCTAGCACGGCTGGCCACCCGCCTTGCTTAACCGTCTGTGGGGGTGCAGGCTGGTCTGCTGCGATGTTGACCCTGCCTCACCGCCATGTCTCCTCGCAGCTAGCTCGCCAGCCCCCATGACCTGTACTTATCCAGTCACCTCTGACAGCTGCTAGCGCCTCGAGAGCAGCCAGAGCTCGTCGCTCTCAGATATATCAAGAGCCGCAACTCGCTCCCCCTCTTCTTTCTCTACCATTCACCAAACACATCACAACAACACTTTCCAGCTCTTTACGCTCATCTCTGTCTCTACATCTTACTCTCTTTTACTCGCACAACCTTCTTAACACTCCCCAGACTTCGTCTACCCCAACCACACAACTCTCAGCTTTTTTGCTCGCTTTTTCATCTCCGCAGCACTTAACCAGCAACAACTACATCATGTCGTTTGTTCAGACCAACTCCAACACCGCTTCCGAGCGCTCCACTTCCCGCGTCGACTCTGTCGCCTCGTCGGTCTTCCCCTACTCCTACCTCCTCTCTGGCCGTGACCAGTTCACCCAGCTCAAGCACCTTGACAAGCCCGTCGACTGCGACGAGACCGACTCGCTCTACTCCTCGGACTCGTGCTACTCCCAGTCCTCGTGGAACTCGTTGTTCTCCTCGAACTCTTCGGAATCGTCGTTCACCTCGGACTCCTTGCTCTCCTCGGACTCGCACTCCTCGCACTCTTCGGTCTGCTCGGAGATCACGTTCGTCAACGGCGGTCGCATCCTGCCCCAGCCCATGTTCGGCAGCCCGTGCAAGTCGGCGTCGCCTCTCCCCTCTCCTCCCCTCCAGGAGTCGCGCCACCCGCAGTCCAAGCAAGCTACCGCGTCCTCGTGCACCTCGCGTGTCAAGGCCCTCGACCAGACCCAGCTCCTCACGTGCGTCTCGCCTCTGGACCGCCTCGCCTCGCAGCTGCCTCTCGAGCCTGCCCCCAAGGTCACCCTGCGAGCTGCGCCCGCGTGCCAGCCGCGTGTCGAGTCTGTTGATCCCGCTCTCCTCGTCGCCAGCTCCTCTGCTTTCCCGATCCAGTGCACCGACTCTCTGTCGCCCCCCGAGCCCAAGCGCAAGCTCATCGCTGCTCCTGAAGCTACACCCTCTTCTTCTTCGTCGTCGTTCTCGCGTGCCAAGACCATCCACCCCTCGCGCCTCCTCGACGCTGCCTCCAACGCTTCCTCGCTGTCGCCCTCGGGGTCACCTCACAAGCTCGTCGCTATCCCTGAAGGTGCCACTCTGTCGTCGTTCTCGCGCTCTAAGTCGGTCCACCCCTCGCGCCTCCTTGACGCTGCCATCGACGCTGCCTCTGTGACGCCCCTTGAGCCACCTCGCGAGCTCGTCGCTGTCCCTGAAGATGCTACTCTTTCGTCGTTCTCGCGCTCCAAGACCGTCCACCCCGCGCGCCTTCTTGACGCTGCTATTGACTCTGCTCCTCTGTCGCTCCCTGAGCCTGCCTGCGAGACCACCACTCCTCCTCTCCAGATCAAGAGCACTACCGAGTTCACCCCCTCGTCTGTCGACGGCACCGACCTGTTGCTCGAGAAGATCGTTCCTCGCAACCTCGTCAACATCTCCCCCTTCCTCGTCGGCCCCGCGCGCCTCGAAGCCACCTACCGAAAGTTCGGGTACCTGAACGAGCTGCACAAGATGGCGAGCAGCGCGCTGCGCGCCCCATCCCCAGCTCAGGCCCAGCTCGACGAGAAGCCCGCTTCGCGCCTCCGATCGGCTGCCTCTGCCATCTCGCTCCTCCGCTCCCCTCGCGCGCTGCGCAACCACCTCTCCCAGCGCAAGCCCTCCCCGCCGTCGATCAGCCACCTCTTTGGCCGCCCCAGCCGTGCCGAGCGCCGCGCTGAGCAGGCGTCGAAGCTCTTTTCTCTCGCCGAAGAGATCGAGCAGAAGCGAACCAAGGTCTTCGAACGCATCATGGAGCTCAAGAACGAGATCCGCGCGAACGGCGACGTCGTCGATGAGCAGCTCCTCCGCCGCGCCCAGAAGGACGGCGAGAAGCTTGCCAAGAACAACATGCCCCGCATTCTTCAGGGCGACGGCGAAGTCGACGGCGCGCGCGGCGAGGAGAAGATCGTTCTTGTTTGTTTGTAGTGAGACGAAGAGAAGGAGAGTAGGAGAGTAGGAGAAAAGGAGAGAAGGAGAGAAGGCTGCGCTGGCTCGCCCTTCTGTGTTGTAGATCTTTCTGATATCACGACTTTACGATCAGTTCTCATGCATTCTCTTGAACGTCACACGCGAAGCACAGTGCAGTACGGTGCAGCACGTTGCAGACTCGAGCCAGCTATGCGGCCGTGTTGGTGTCAGTAGAACGTGAAACGCCACATTCCGCGATCGGGCTCGAGCGCCGCTGCATGCACAGATGATCGCCAGAATAAGGCACCAGGCACCAGGCACGGCCATGCATGCATCTGCAGTGACATCGAGACTATCTACTTCTTGTAGAACTGGCGCGAGAAGGAAAAGTACAGGCGCAGCACGCCGGCGCCGAACGTGCTCACAAAGCCCTTGCGGTGGCTGTACTCCCACGGCTTCTTGACAATGCGGAACGCAATGTCCTCGTACGGCGGGCCGGCCTGGAAAATGATGATCTGCGTGTCGTCGTCTCCGGGGATCTTCTTGACTACGTACGTCGGCGTGACGCTCTTGTCGATCAGGTCCGGGTAGAAGATGTTGAACTTGTACCCCTGCACAATCTTGGGCGGCGGGTTGTCAAAGTCGTAGTGGCTCTGGTTGTACTGCGTCCACTCGTAGCCCGTGTGCACGCGGTTGAAGTAGCGCGGCTTGCGCGGCCGGAACCGGTCGCTCCAGTCGTAGTCGGCCGCCGGCAGCGCGTCCGCCAGGTCGCCCTCCTCCATGTCGTGCTCCGACTCGCTGTCACCCCAGTTCTGCGGCTCGGCGCGCAGCGCCGCCTTCCAGTGCGCCTCCGTCTCGGCGTCGATGTCGTGGTGACCGGCGGGCGGCGCGGGCGCCTCGGCCTGCGACTGGGCGGGCTCGGCGCGCGCAACCTTCGGCATGTACGCCTTGGCGGACACCGTGTGGCGCGCCGCGTACAGTGCGCGCAGAAGATCCGCCTCCTCGACGATCGGGAGATGGCACAGCTCGGCGTCGCGCACGACGGCGTCCAGGTCCAGCGGCGCCGGGGACATGTCGCGCTCGTATGCTTCAACGTGGTCCTCCTCGTCGGCCTCGTACGCCTCCTCGACCTCCTCCGGCTCGCCCTCGGCGAGATCGGCCTGCGCGCGCGCCGCGTCCTCGCGCTGCCGCTTCTTGAACAGCTCAAGCCGGTTGCGCAGCACCACCTCGTGGATCCCCGCGAGGCGGTTCTGCGCGCGCGCCAGCGCAATCTTGTCCAGCACGAGCGCCCAGAACTCCGAGTCCACCGCCCCGCCCCCGGCAAGCAGGGCGCGCGTGCGCTCCTCCAGCGCGTCCAGCTTTGAGATCGACAGCCCCGCGACGATGTCACGTGCTCCCGCATCCACTTCCGCGTTGTAAAGCGCCCCGCCGGCCGCGCGCTCTGGGTCCCGCAGCTCAGCCAGCCGGTGCTGGCACACGACCTGCATCGCCTCCCAGAACTGGATGTTGACTGCGCTCTTCTCCAGCGACAGGTACATCTTGATGTCCTGCTCGAGCTCGACCGTGTCGTCCAAATCGAGGTTCTGATGTTAGCTTGTGGTGGGAAACCCGCAGCTCCGCAGCAGACAGACTTACCTCGAAGATGAGCCAGGGCTCGTCCATCTCAAACTCGAGCCCAGCGTCGGCCCACCCCCACCCGTCTTCTTCGTCCTCGCGCGCGGCGTCCGCCGCGCTCCCGGCGAGGGCACCAATGGCGGCCGTCTGCTTGCCGAGGCACTTGGCGTCTGCAAATCGCAGATTGATTGCGAGAAAGTCGATCGCCTTCGCGCGCCGCTCGCGCAGTCGGATGCCGGCGCGCCGCCGCGCCTGCTCCAGCTGGAAGTCGTCCTCGCGGCTGATCCACTCCATCATCTGCGCGTCCTCGGCGAGGCGCCGCTTGCGCGTCTCCTCCTCCTCGCGCAGTTTCATTTCCGTCTCGCGGTCGGCACGCTTCTTGTTCAGCTTCTCCAGCTCCTGCTTCGCCTCCAGCTTGCGCTGCTCTTCGCGCCGCGCGATGTCGTCCGCACTCAGTCCCGCCTTCTTGTCCTTCTCGATCTTCTTGTGCCACGTGAACTTCTCTGTCAGGTTGGGGTCCTGGAACGGGTTGCTGTTCGTCGAGTACATCGTGAGCTCGGTCACCTTACGGGCATGTTCCGCATCGGCTTCCCGCCGCGACGCGGCCTTTGCAGCTCGCTTCGCCTCCTTCCGCTTTCGGCGCTCGATCGTGGACGGGCTCCGCGAGCTGGGCTGTCAGTTACGCCTATGGCCGGTTCAAGGCTGCGAAACTCACTCTCGTCTCCGGTCCCTGTCCCGCTCCCGGTCCCTCCGCCTCTCTCTGCTCGTAGACCGGTCTCGATCCCTGTCGCGGTCTCGGCGCCGTTCTCGGTCCCGGTCACGTGTCCGCTCCCTCTCACGGCTCGAGGACCGGCTCCTGTCTCGTTTCCGCTCCCGGCGCTCATCGTCTCGTCTGCGGTCGCTCCTCTGACGGTCTCGGTCCCGTTCGCGGTCACGGTCGCGCCGCCGGCCGTCCTTGTCGCGATCTCGCCGCCGACGCTCGCGGTCCGAGTCGTAGCGCTCGCCGTCGTGCTTGTCGAGCTTCGAGGTCCCCGACGGACCGGCCGGCACGTCGACGTCGTCGTACTTGACCTTCTCCCTGCTGTCTCCTTCTGGAGACGTGGCCCGGGACATTTTGTTGCTGGTAATGGTTGCGGAGGTCGCGAAGTCAGGCGGTCCATTTACGTCAGTTCGCAGCCTCCAGTGGCAAGGAATCCATTTCGGGACCAAATTGTTTACACTGGAAGGTGGAGGTCACCAGTCGCCGGTCAGGTCGGCTTCACCACATTATCGAGCCCGGCGATGGGCAGGGGCAACAACAAGCGCGCATGGCAGGGAAGCGACAGGCGGCAATACCGCAACGACAGGAATGACCGGTTTGAGGAGAAGGACACGGGCCCGCCGCCAGAGGCATTCACGCGGGCATACGAGGCGCAGCTCACCGACAGTGCGGAAGACGAGCTGATCCGGTGGAACGGGGAGGGACCAGAGCTGTGGCTGGACCGGTGAGTAGCTCTCTGCATGCTGACCAGCCTCTAGGGATTTTAGCTGACTTACAGTCATGACATCTTGCATCTGCTGCCCGAGCTCGACTTCGCGCCCCCGTCACCGACGCGATCGGAGGTGTCTTCCTCGTGGTCGCTGCCAGACGACGCCGAAGCGCTGTTTGACATCTCCGGCGACGAGGCCGAGGATGAGTACAAGCGTAAGAAGCGACAGACATGGGTCAACGATTTGCGAGAAGCGCGGCTGAGGGAACGAGAGCGGGAAGATGAGGAAGAGGAGCAGAAGCGGATAGAGGCGACCAGGCGCGACGAGTCGGTGCGTTCATCAGTTTGTGCAGCTGTACTATCAACTGACCTCAGCCTCCGCCAGACATACGCAAGATGATGGAGCACACGGCCAAGTCGCTCGCTGGCTCTGCGAACCCGGCACAGCTCGAGGCGCGCATCACCGCGCGCCACGGCAACGACGCGCGGTTCGCCTTCCTCCGCCCCGGCGGGCCGTTCTCGGGCGTGTGGGAGAAGATCCGCGCCGATACGCTCGGGCTTAGTGTTACATCTGCTATAGCTACAGAGGGTGCGAAGGAGAAGCCGAAGAGCGCAGGGGCTGGCGGAGGACTGCTGGCAGGATATGGCAGCGACTCGGACTCGGACGCAGAGTCAGACCCACCACCACCAGACGAGCTGCCTCCTCCACCGCCGGGCAGCCCGCCTCCGCCGCCTCCGGGGAGTCCACCTCTACCCCCACCGTCACCGCCGCGGTAGGATGGCTTATGTGTACAAGTACTGGGAGCATGTACCGAGTAGGTTATCGCTGGGTGCTGGCGCCGAAGTTGGTAGTTCCGGTGCCGGGGACAGCGGCTTCGTACGATTCGTTCTGATCGTCAGTTTCGGCTCTGGACTATTCAACTCACAGCCTTGTCATTGACAATCCCGAGGAAAGATGACCAGAGCTCGGCAACAGTGTTGAACTCCTTGCCGACGCCGTCGACCTCCTCGAGCTTGCGGTTCAGGGCGTTCGTGTGCGAGAGGCAGTCCTCGAAGGCCTGCCGTCAGCTCGTAGGCCCCTCAAGAAGCTGAGAACCAGACATACCGAGTTGATCTCTCCAATGAGGCGCTGCTTCTCCGTCTCGAAGAAGGACTCGGCGGGGTCCTGCTTGTTCATGCTTGGTCGTGCGTGGGTCGTGGGCGTTGCTGATGTCGCGTCCGCCGTTTGTTGTTGTTGCCAGGGCACGCCGCCAGGCCAGGAGGCGCAATCTTAACGGGGTGGGTCAGATAGAGCCTCACGCGCCGGGACGCGGTGACGTTGGGCCGCGCCCGGCTGGATGCTGCGCCCGATGACTGTGACCGGACCGAAAGTCTGAGCGGTTGTGGGAGTGTGAGACATCTCGTTCTCGACTTATTTCTGGCCCTCGAACACGACCTGCAGCTGTTGCTTCTTCCCCATCAGCACAGAAGCACCATGGGCTCCGACACCATCCACCTCGCCAGCACCGCGGCGACGCACCCCACCTTCCACCTCTTCGGCCATGAGATTGGTGAGTGATCACGGTGCGACTCTTGGCACTGCGCTGGACGTGCTGTACATAATGCACACAGCAGTGCCGCCGACGCGTAGCTTTCACGTCGGAGCCAAAAGCTGACACACAGTCATCGACGTGCCCCTCCCGACGTTCATCCTCGCGCTCGTCGGCGCCGCCGTGCTCGGCCGCTTTGCGTGGTCGTGGATCCGCTTCATCGCCGAGCTCACCGTCGTCCCCGGCATGAGCGTGAGTAGCTCGAGCCCCAGCTGCTTTCCCCACGCAATGCAGCTAACGTCCAGCTGTCCAAGTTCAAGTCGCCCTCGACGAAGACGTACGCGCTCGTGACTGGGTGCACCTCCGGCATTGGCCTCGAGTTTGCGCGCCAGCTGGCGGCCAAGGGCTTCGGGCTCATCCTCGTCGGCCGGCGCCAGGGTGCGCTCGATGAGCTGGCCGCCGAGCTGCAGGCCAAGTACAAGGTGCCCTCGAAGACTGTGATTGCCGATGCTGCCGACGCTGCCGGCCTGCACGCTGCCGTTGCGCGCGTCGCGGCCGTCGCGGGCGAGGTCGACCTGGGCGTGCTCGTCAACAACGTCGGTGCGTCGCACGAGATGCCCGTCGCGTTTGCGGAGACGGCGCCTGCCGAGATCGACCAGATCATCCAGACCAACGTCTCGTGGACGCTGCAGCTGACGCGCGCGCTCCTGCCGGGCATGCTTGCGCGCAGCGCCAAGGGCGGCCCCAAGTCGCTCGTGCTCAACCTGGGCTCCATGTCGGGGCGCATCCCCAGCTCGCTGCTCGCGACGTACTCGGGCACCAAGGCCGGCCTACAGACGTGGAACACGGCGCTCGCGACCGAGGTCGAGCCGCGCGGCGTCGTCGTGCGCATGATCCTCCCCGCCTTCGTCGTCAGCAACATGTCCAAGATCCGCCGCGCCAGCCTCACCGTCCCCACCGCGCGCGACTATGTCAGGTCGACGCTCTCGTCGATCGGCCTCGCACGCGGCGCACAGGGCCGCCCCTACACGTCCACGCCGTACCCCTCGCACGCCGTGCTCGACTACGTCGTCAGCCTCTTCGGATACTTCACGGAGAACATCGGCGTCAAGGTCATCGACGGCATGCACAAGAGCATCCGCGCGCGCGCGCTCAAGAAGAAGCAGCGCGAGGCCGCCAAGATCGGCAAGCAGGAGTAAGCCGGCTACTCTTGCCTCCTGGGAGCTGTGGTCTGTCTGTTACGACCAACCCGCAGGCTCCTGTCTGACGACCGACGGCCTTCCTCTTCTGTTGCGAGACCGACGGCCTCCCAATACTCCCCACATAGACAACACCCTTAAACCCTCCTTTTAATTAAAACGCAGCCGAGCCGGTGAGAATTCCATGTAGATGCATACAGTGAATGGATGATGTCGTCTCCGATCCGAGTGTTGAGCTTGTTCGATCGTCTGTCCTTTGGTGGTGCTTCCGCTTCTCCTCGCGGCGCTGCGTCCGCCCGTCCTCCGCCTCTCCCTCCCCTGTCTCTCCACTCTCCGTCTCCCTTTCTGCGCTGATCCCCCCCGGTATCCATCCGCTGCTCGGCCACTCGCCGGAATGGCAAGTGCGTGCCGAAGCGGCTAGGTGAAGGGTGCAGCCAGGGTGTCTCCTCGCTCGCTCTCGCGCGCTAAACAGACGGCGGCTCGGGCGTGTCCGTCGGCTGGCCCCGCTCCCGCCGCCGGAGCAGGTTCATGATGAGGCTCATGCCCTCGCGCGCGCGGTCCGTGTTGCCGGGCAGCTTGTTGGCGCCGTAGCTCTCGATCTTGTCGCGGATGAGCTGGCCCCAGCTGCCGCCGAACTGGGAGCGCACCTCGGCTGTCGTGTGGTGCAGCGTTGTTCTGGTGTCAGCTTGAGCTTTCCGCGGCACCTAGCTGTGTGAGATATGGTGGCAGGCAGGCGAGGCAGTCGAGGTAGTCAAGGCAGGCGCGTGGCCTGGCCTCCGGCATGTGACAGGAAGGAAGGTCTGGCGTCCAGCCAACCGGCCCACGTCGCCTTCCTCCCTCTATCGGCAGCCGAGGGTAGACCTCGACGAAGACGGGGAAGACAACAGCGGAGTGCAGAACTAGAACTCACCCTTCTCGGCCGCTACACAGCTCCGCGCCCTCGACGACGTGCATGAACTTCTTGTGGCTGAGGTTCCCCTGCGTGCTCTTGAGGCGCGGCTGGGCGAGGTAGCTGTCCTCGTCGTCCTCCTTCATGCGTCCCTTGCTCTTCTCGCGTTTCCTGCGTGCCTCGTCGCGCTTGGCGGCGACCTGCTCCGGCGTGCCCTCGAACCCCCACCCGGGCGGGTCGACGACAGACTCCTCGAGCACCCACGCGTCGAGCCCGCGCCCGCCCGACCCCGACGGCAGCGGCAGCCACTTGCTCGCCCACGCCGGCACCAGGCCGCGCTTCAGGATCAGCCGCAGCGTGCGGATCTGCCCCGTGTGCGGGTCGATCGTGCGCGACAGCACGTCCACGCACAGCACGTGCCGCGCAAACGGGTTCGGGTACCGCAGGAAGAAGGCCAGCAGCGGCGTCGGCGGGTACTCGTCGCTGGGCGTTAGCTGGTCCCGTCATTCAACACTTCCAGCCCGGCAAGCACCGAACACTGCGTCTCGTACAGCCCGTGTGTGACCTGCCTCGTCTCGGGGCGTGGTGTGCTGCAGCGCGTTTGCCGCCGTAAACACCATCACGAGACCGAGTCTCGTGACCGGCCGGCGCCGGGAAAACCACAGCTGAGAACCATGGCCGCCAGCGGTGACAGCAAGGGGGACTCACTAGGTATGCGTCTTCTTGTAGAAGTGGACCATCGCGGCGGTGGTTGCGGAAAGACAGAGTGTAATGAGTCAGGTGGTCGGTCGACCTCGCGGAGAAGAGCGGCGCTGCTCGCGTCGTCGGTCTCCTGGAAATAAAGTGAGCCTCCGCATGCACGCGGGTGGTGCTCCGAATCATGTCCAGGAACCGCGACCAGCCGCTTTGCTTCCGCCACCACTGCACCGTGCACCAGCCAACTGGCAGCCGCTTCTACGTCATACATCCACACGACGGTGCTTAGGCACCCGTACGCTACGCGCTACGAACAGCTCGCTACATATGTGATCGCGCTCAGTCCCACTCGTCGTCGCTCGACTCCTCGTCGTCGCTGTCGCCCAGGTCGCCCTTGCGGCGTGCGAGCGCCGCCGCGAGCGAGGAGGCCAGGTCGCCGGCTGTATTGTCAGTTGAGGACTCGACGAGGAACTCACGATTGTCGTCTGCCGCGGCGGCTGCAACAGCAGCGCCGCCCGCGGCACCGGCAGCAGCTCCAGCGGCTCCGCCAGCCAAAGGACTGACGCGCTTCTCCGTGTCGTCCACCTTGCGGAGCTTGTGCACACCCTGGCCCTGAATCGAGGCGAGGAGCGCCGCACGGCCGCCGCCCCCAGCAGCTGGAGGCGCACCGGCCGGGGGAGCAGGCGGGGGAGGGGGCGCACCCGAGCTCGGGGGCGGGGGAGGCGGAGGAGGAGCACCGGAGCTGGGAGGAGGGGGCGGCGGGGGAGGAGGAGCGCCGCCGCGAGGAGGCGCTGGCGGCGCAGGAGGGGCGGGAGGGGCGACAGTAGGCGGAGGAGGAGGGCGCGAAGGCGCCGACCGCGAAGGAGGGGGAGGGGCGGGAGGAGCGGAAGGAGGCGGAGGCGGGGGCGGCGCCGCTGGAGGAGCCGTCCGCGTCGGAGGAGGCGGCGCAGGCGGAGCAGGAGGAGGCGCCGGGGGAGCGTGGCTCGGCGGGGACGGGGTAGCAGGAGCCTGTCGAGCAGGCGGGGCCGATGGAGGCGGTGGCGGAGGGGGAGCGCTCGGTGGTGTCGGCTTCGAGTCGGCCCGGGCACGAGACGGTGGCGCTGCCGGAGGAGGCTTGCGTCGCGTTGTTGGCGGCGGGGGCGGAGGCCGCTTGTTCTCCTGTGCAGGTATAGGGGCAGCCTTCTGGATTTCGATCGCCTGGAGGTCAGCTCTAACCGTGCAAACGTAGCTTACCTTCTCAATACCGCCCTGCTCCTTGACGAACTCATGGATGAACTCCTTGTTGTTCTCGATGTCCTTTTCGCTGAATCCGCGCATGCTGAGCTGCTCGAGCAGCACCTGCCAGCTGGGGTCGACGCCTGAGGAGCTGAAGCCCTTCTCCGCGTCGTAGCCCATGTGGGCGACATGCTTGAAAGACCCTTCTTTCTGAGAGCGTCAGTTCTGACTTCGACAGCCAACTCACCGGTCCCGAGATCAGAGACTTGTCGAACTTGCCCATGATGCGCTTGCCCAATGACACCTTCTCCTCCTTGCCTTCCTTTGCCTCCTTCTCCTTCTTCACCTTGACTGCATGTCAGCGCCCCGCCTGTCCTGTTGCACTCACTGGCATACTTGCTGCGGTTGGCTACTTTCTTATAGAAGTCATGCGCTTCCGCTTCCGAGGTGAACACGAAAGCGATCTGGGCGTCCTGGTTGTAAGCTTGGCGCCACGAGAACCAAGAAACCGTAAAGTTCTACGCACGTCACCTTGCCACGAGTGGAAGAAGGGCTTGTCCTGGTTGTACTCGATCTCGTTGGGAAGCTCATGCTCCCAGATGACACCCTGGTTGGACTGTGACTGTCAGTCGAGGTCTTAAGTGTGAAGGGCGCGGCGGCCGTCGATCTTCGATAGCCTGGCCCAATACGCTGCGGATGCCCCACTCACGCTCAAGTCGACGACACGGAAGAACAGGCCGCCCTTTGCCTTGTCAACGCAGAAGACGAGCGCACCAGTCACTCCGGTGTACCTCCATCTGAACGTTAGCTATCAACAATAGCAACGCAGCTCACGATGATGACTCGGGTTTGGCGTACCAGACACGGGCGACGGCGGCGGTGATGATTTTGTTGGTGTGGGACGAGGTGGGGATGGCCTTCTTGACCTTTGCCTTGTCATCGGGAGACAAGGTGGTGGGGCCGCCCATGGTGACGGACGGATGAGGGTGAGGATGCTCTGGTGGATTGGCGGGGCGGGGTCGAGTGATGAGAAGAGGACAGAGCCAAGCCAGAGGATGACGGATACGTTGGTGTCGCACTGCCCTTGCGCTGGCCGCCATGCCGCCGTGCGCTGGCTCGTCTCAGGTACGGATCCGGATAGGCCCCGCTGTGGTGGCTCGTGGCCGCAGTCGATCACCCACCTCCGCCCTGACGTAACAGGGTGGACGACTTACAATCCGCATCCTCTATCTGTCCTCGATCCTCCTGTCGGCCGAGCGCGGCTTCATCACCGCGATGCGCCAGATGCGCCTTCGAGTGCACCCTCCGCTCTTCAAATCCTGTAATATATCGACAACTCTCCGCCCAACTTCAGACACCTATCTTATCAACCGCGAATCCGCAGCTCTCATCATCTGAAAGCACTGACAGAACATGAGCGCGACTCAATACATCCCAGCCTTCTTGGTTCTTCAACGCAGCCTCGACGCCACGCATTGTATCCGTTAATGTTGCGACAGCCTCCCAAGCGCGACCAAGCGTTTGGCTATGCAAGGTAAGGGTGCTGCCAAGTGGCTCACATCGAGGCACATGCTTCCGCACTCTCTAAGAGACTACGACTGTCTTACTAACCAGAAAAGACGAGGTTCTATCTATAAACCGATCTGCCTTGCTCGGTTGTGGTGCGACACCTGAATACCACGGCTTCATGTGGCGTCGTTCGTCGAGCTGCGCATGGACCACTCACCAACTACAAGCACCAGCGATCCGACCGCGGTCTGCTCGGTGGTCTCGGTCAATTGGGCTAGCAGGCGGTAACGCTCTCGTAGTGCTGCTGTCGCACGAGCAGGCATGCCAGGAATGCCGTCAGGGCACCAGCTCACCAGCTAGCTGCTCTGGTCACACTCACCCGCGGGACGAGTGTACCTCACGGGCGGAAGCCTTGGTCGTCCCGGCTATCGCTGGCAGATGGCAGGCTGGCTCAGTGGCGTCGTTGCGGACAACAATAAGACCTGGCCGACTTATCATCTCTTCTGACATGCTTTTCCTCATCCGTTCCTCTCACTCCCAGACACAAGACAACAAGACATGCCCGACACTGTCGCGCCGCGCCCCAGCACCCCGCTCAGACGCTACCCACGGCGCCTGCCCCCTTCGCTCATCTTCACGCCCATTGTGCCTCCGCCGGGCTCCCAGAAACCGAAGTCGCGGTCGAGGAGGTCGAAGGAAGAGGAGAAGGAGCGGCTCATGGCCGTCCTGAAGGCGCTCGATGACGACCTGAAGACGCAGTGCGACTCGCTCTGTGCGCAGATCGACGCCATCATTGCCAAGCAAGAGGCCGAGCTGTCCGCTCGGCGACCAAAGAGGGCGAAGCCGTCCGACAACATTGCCCACCCGGTGCCGGCGATGGTCCGGATGGCCCGTGCGGGACCCAAATCGGCAGCGTCGGTAACGGTGGTACGCGACCGCGCTGAAACGCCTGTACCACGGATGCGAAACGTTCGCTCGATGATTTGGTAACACCCCATGCCGCCCAGTACCTGATGGGTGGTTGACTGGACCCGGACGCGAGACGCTATTCCATCGCCCCCACGACCCACGCCCTACGTCCCCCATAACCGCAAAAAACGTCACGATGTTACAAACGACTCGGGGTCCTCGTCGTCGTTGTCGGGTCCTTCGGCCGCATCAGGTGATCCCTTTCCTTCCATCCTCAGCCGGCATCAACGGATCGGAATGAAGCTCTCTGTACATACCGACCTCGCGCCCCGGTTTCGTTCTTTAGGAATCCAGTTCTATCTTAGGCTGGTCGCATTCCCGCGGATGGCCGGGAGAGGAATGGTCTGGGCCCTCTGGCACATCGTTCTAGGTAGTAGGCAGTGGCGGATGTTGCATGCACATTACAGGGATCTCTCGTGGCTGACTTGCACTGACTTTGGAAGCATTTCAGAGCCCACTGAGTGTCTGACTGTTCTAAATGCCTGCTAGCCTGCTGAGGGTCTCAGATGCGCAGCGGAACCTCGTGGCCTCGTGGACCGTGGACTGTGCATGCGCACATATCGTGCAGTTTCATCCCGCTCACGGCACAGCGGTGCTTCGGCTGCTATCAGCGACTATCTGCTGCTAAAAGCTACTCGGCCAATTCATGGAGATCTCCGCTGATGCATATCTATAGCTCGCCACGACGTACCACGACGTCTCTCGGGGCTCTGAACATCCGTGTCCGGTGTGCTCCGTACTCCGTGGCTGTTGCTGATCACGCACAGACGTCCAGACTTCAAGCTGGCAGGACCGTGTGGCCATGAGGCATGCGGCATGCGGCCGAGGGCGCAGCAGTGTGTCACCATAGCGCCGCCGATCGTGCACGCACGCACGCACACGCTGCCTTCTCACAACAAACAGCCTCGCCTTCGCTCTTGCATTCACACCTCCCTTCATTCCTCACAGGCGACGATGTCTTCTCCCGACAACAGTCCCTCCAAAAGTGCAGGTGAGCTTCTTCGACCTTCCTTGAGCTGACCATTCAGACCACCGCTGGCCGACTGGCCACAACGGCCGCACGCAGCGCGTCGCCGGCCAGGTCTTTCCCCTCCTCAGCCACTCGCCCAGGAAGAGCAACCTGAACGAGACACTCGAGCGCCTGCGCACCATCAGCTTGGAGAGCAGAGCCATGTCGGACGGCCTCGTCGACGACGCCTCGCAGGTCGAGAACACCGCGGCCGGTGGCAAACCTGGCCCCCACGCAGCATCAGAGCACGACGGCTGGATGGGCAGGTGGCACAACGACATGTCGTACTACCGCGCAGCCTCCAAGGACCTCGACAGCAAGAGCTCGCCCAGCTCTCACTACGGGAGCGACACCACTACCGCCACCCAGACGGCGGAGCCTCTTCCCAGCCCCCCGCCCAAGCTCCATCAGAAAGTCGATCCGGGCTTCTACAACAGCGACGCTGATGACTCAGGTGGCGAGCCCTCACCTTTTACGTTTGCACGCCAGGGGTACGCCCACCCTCTCTTCTCTGGGATGGGTCTACACATGCCTCCCTGGGCGGCCCCGTTGCCCCAACATTATGGTCTCAAGGGGCCCATCCCCGGTGCCCAGGTGGAGGGCGCAGGCGCATTCCCCCCTGCGTACACTTCGCCTACCACTGCAGCCCCCCATGTCTCCCATGTCACACTGCCTCTCCCGTCCGAAGAGCCACCTGCGATCAACCGCTTCAACGATCTCCCCAAGGCTGACCACGACATCGGGAGCTCCGCCTGCCCCGAAACCGCGGAGTCCAAGCAGGACACCAGATGTTCAGACTGCGCCGGTCTGCGTCGCGAGCTAGAGTACATCTGCCTTCAGCTCGCTGCTCAGCAGAGCTCTTTGAGCCGAATCGCAACTGAGCTTGCTATTCTTAGGACAAGCAACCTGCCACCCTCGATGAAGGAATACGCTGTGGTCAACCCTCCAGCGCCTCCTCCTTCAGCACCTGCTCCTCCTCCATGGCGCAACCCGCACAGCGGCGCATGGGTCAATGGCATTCCCCATCTGCGCCCCCAAGTTCCTCATCCGAGTGTCATGAGGCTGTCACCATTCCCACCCGACCAAGGCTTGTTCTGGAATGGGTGGTCTTGGACACCTTTGCCCATGCACCTGTCTTCCGGACCCGGAATGGTGCACTATGCCCAAGGATCGAGCCCAACCGACCCTACCGCTACCTCCGCAACAGGTACTTCCCCCGTTAAACCCGGACCTCCTCCCAACACGCCAGCGGAGACCTCGCCTTTGACCTAACGCCAGCCGCCCCAAGTCTCCATGGAGCGCAACAACGCGCCATCGAAGCATGTCTCTTTCGCCTGTCCGATGACGCAGGGCGAACTTGACAGTGACGACAGCTCGGAGGACACCCTTGTTTCGAGGGGAGAGCTCAGCCCCGTGCGGTCGTTGCGTCTGAAGACCAACAGGGCTATCTCACAGCAGAAGAAGACACCTCCTCCCAGTAAGAAGTCGTCTCCAAACTCGAGCGCGAGGTCGAAGCCCTACCCCATCGCCGGCTCACTCAAGCATCGCCCGACCGTTTACTCGCCAAAGTCACCGCGTTCGTTCTATGGCCATGTGGCCCCAGAGGAGAGGGAGTCGAAACTTCCATCGCGTCTCCCGAACACTCCACAGAAGTCCGCCTTCCACAAGCGACCCTCCGATGGGACCTCGCCTTTCGACCGCACTGATTCAGCCCTTCCGTTCGTCGTGCCAGCCGACGAGGGCGGCGACTCGAGCAGCGAGGATCTTCATGTCCGGTTTGATGCGTCCACCTTGTTCAACTTCATGCAGTACTGGCAGCCTCGCGCGGACGGGCCGCAGCCACTCCAGGTCGACCTCTCGCTTGACCCTGTAACGTACGAGGACTTCCTGAGGTGGGGTTGCGACAACGGGTCCATCAGACTCTGAAGCAAGGGCCAATTGTGGATAGAGACTGTCCGAGAGAGAGTCCAGAGATGAGATGTAGCTGCAGGCAGCTGGGTTTCGTGTGATATGCGAAGAAGTAGACTGTGACTGTTATCTGGAGCTGGAACCGATGTGGTCGCGAGGAAGCACGACGCCGGCGGTACCAGGTGGTGCTGATACCCCTGACCCCTGATCACGTTTCGGGTTCCATGTTATCTGCGGATCGCTGAGGCTGGGAGAGGGCGAGGCAGCGCGGAGGACGGATGCAAACGGGCCGGGAGCCGAGTGGATCGAGCGATCAAGCTCGGTTCAGCCGGCACGGCGACGTTTAGGCGCCCCGGATCGCGGACGGCCTACGCGTCACGGCGTCATACCCCCCGCTGCCGACCTGAGTTTCTCACTTTGTCCATGGCACCTCCCTTTCAACACTAGACAACCCCCCGACCCCGCACACTCCTTTACGACTTATATGCCGCTGCACCTCAACCTCCACGGCCACGATGTTCCGCTGTGGTGGGTCATCGGCGGCGCCGCCGTCGCTCTCGCAGCGCCCCCGCTCCTCTTCGCGGCCGCTTTCGCCAGCCGGGTCAAGACAAAGCCCAACCGGCATCGCACCGTCACCCTCCTCGTCCTCGGCGACATCGGGCGCAGCCCCCGCATGATGTACCACGCCGAGAGCTTTGCCCGCGCAGGCTGGCACACGTTTGTCGTCGGATACGGAGGTGAGTACCGCGCCGACAGCGACAGCGGGGATGCCAGGAACGGCAGGGCGGAGCTGGAGCTGGGAGCGGAAGCACACCGCTAGCGTCCCCAGTTAGCGGCCTGCTCCCACGGAGGACTGACGCTGACACGCAGACACACCACCGATCCCGTCGCTCATCGAGACGCCCCGCGTCCACCTCCTGCACGTCGCGAACCCGCCGAAACCGTTGCTCAAGCTGCCGTGGATCTTCCGCGCCCCGATCCGTGTCGTCTACCAGATCTTCAGCGTCCTCTGGCTCACCGTCTTCGTCGTGCCATGCAACACCCAGGTTCTCATGGTCCAGGTGAGTCGGGCCCTGGGGCCAAGAGCCGTGCACTGTTGTCCGGCTCTGGGCAATCCGTGGGCAGTGCCTCGCACAGCTGAGTTGTTGGAATACTTAGCTAACAGCAGAACCCGCCATCGATTCCGACGCTTATCATTGCGCAACTACTGACGTGGGCGACGGGATGCAGGCTCATCATCGACTGGCACAACACGGGCTACTCGATCCTCGCCATGCGTGTCGGCGAGGAGAGTCCGCTGACCCGGTTTGCTGCCTGGTGGGTTCCCGTTTTCCGACCGCTCGCTGACATTCAGGATTGAGCGCACATTCGGACGAGAGGCGTATGCACACCTTTTTGTGACTAACGCACTCCGCGACTATCTGACGAACGCCTGGGACCTCCAGTGAGTTTGCTCGTAGAACGGAACTGACAGACAGGGGTCAGAGCGTTGTGTTCCACGACCGGCCGCCCCCCAACTTTGGACGTACCGAGGTCATTTCGCGATTAAACGTGAGCTAGCTCTCCCACTTTAGCTGACCTTCAGCTGTTCCGACGCGTGTCGTCCGAGATCCGTCCCCCGATGCCCCTCTGGCTGCAGTCCAAGGACATCCGGAAGACGGCGTTGACGCACATGGTCGACGGGTCCCCCGAGCTGCGGCCGGACCGGCCAGCGTTCATCGTGTCCTCGACGTCGTGGACGGCGGACGAGGACTTTTCGCTCCTCCTGCACGCGCTGGACAAGTATCAGGCGGCGAAGAGCCGGGATCCGGCGCTGCCCAAGCTCCTCGTGATCATCACGGGCAAGGGCGCGGGGCGCGCGCCGTTCGAGGCCGAGGTCGCGCGGCGCGAGCGCACGGGGCAGTGGCCCGACGTCGCCGTGCGCTGCCTCTTCGTCAGCGCGAAGGACTACCCCGTCGTGCTGGGGTGCGCCGACCTGGGCATCAGCATGCACCAGTCGAGCTCGGGGCGCGACCTGCCGATGAAGGTCGTCGACATGTTCGGGTGCGACGTACCCGTGCTCGCGCGCGACTTTGCCTGCATCGACGAGCTCGTCAAGGACGGCGCGAACGGGCGGATCTTCAACACGGGCGACGAGCTGGGCGACCAGCTGATTGTGAGTGCGGCGGAACCCCGAGGGTCGCAGATCATCGTTGCCGTAATGTAGTTGCGCGCCTGGCCCATTCTACGCGCAGCTAGGTTGATGTTGAGGGAAAGCTGACCCCAGGACACGCTCGCCGGCTTCCCTGCCGCGCCCAAGCTGGACGCGCTCGCGTCCTTCTTCCGCCAGCAGACCGGCGCCTCGACCCCGCAGCGCCGCTACATCCCGTCCGGGCACGAGGCCGAGTGGTGCACGTGGGACGAGAACTGGGACGCCGTCATGCGCCGCGGCGTGCTCGACTTCAAGGCGCGCGCCGGCAGCCCGTTCGGCAGCCCGGCGCCGCAGGCGGACCCGTTGCGCTGAGCAGCGCGGCGCGGCGTCCGAAGGCGCCGGAGCTGGCGCTATGGTGCGTCTGTGGAGAGACACAGAGACGGAGGATAGATAGACACTGGGTAGCAGCGCAGCACGCATGAATTGTGTAGCAGGATACATTGGGTACAAGGTACAGCGTGCGCGTGCGCGTGCGGCGCGCGCGCAGAGCGTGACAGCAATCTAACCTTCCGTACTTCGCCTCTCAAGAAACTCAAGACACCGTCTCCCTCCCGATGCACTCTCCCACCCACTCTTCCTCCGCTCACGTAAGCGGCTCACGTCCTGCCCCCCGCCGGCGGGCCGGAGCGCGGCGGCGTCGCCGCGTTGGCCATGAGGATGCTGCGCACGTCCGCGAGCGCGCCACCGGGGCGGATACGGCGCGGCCGCTCTGATGTCCCGTTGGTGCCGCTGGCTCCGTTCGGCTGTCCGTTGGGTTGTCCGGCCTGCCCGTTCGCGGCGGGCGTCGCTGCCGGGGGCTTGGCGGGTGTCGATCCCGGGGCTTTTGAGGTTTGGGCAGAGTGAGTGTGCGACTGAGGAAGCGGCGGATGCGGGGGTAGCGGCGGATGCGGCGCCGACTTGGGCGTCGCGGGCGGCTTGGACGGCGTCGAGGTCGAGGACGACAGCGCCGCGAGCCCCGGCACCGAGTGCTGCGACGAGGTGCGGCTGCCCCGGCTGCCTCTGCTGCCGCGCCGGCGCGCACGCCGCTTGCCCTCGCCCTCCTTGTCGCCCACGTCGGCTGGCTCCCCCGGCTTGGCTTCCTTCTGGGCGTCTTTCGGGGCGTCTTTTGGAGCGTCTTTCGGGGCGTCCTTCGGGGTGTCCTTTGACGTGTCTTTCGGCGTGGCCTTCGAGGCTGTCGGCGAGGTGGGCTGAGCAGACGCGGCAGACTGCGCGTGCGCCGGCGGGTGGGCATCGCGCCGGTCCGACGGGAACCCGCCGCGGCCGCGGCGCCTGTCCCGCCGCTTGGGCTCCACGGGCGCGAGGTCGTGCTTCCACTCGCCGTCTGCTCGCGACGGCGCCGCCTGCCGGATCCCGCCGTACGGATACCCTCCGCCGAAGCCGCCCCGGCCCCGGAACCCGTCAAAGCCGCCCCGGCCAGCGAACCCGCCCCGGCCGCCGGGACCGAATGCGCCGTGCCCTCCGTGTCCTCCGTGAGACCCAAAGGCCCCGGGGCCTCCGAGCCCGCCGCGCCCCGGCCCGTGGCCCGCGAGCCCGCCCCGGTCCCAGCCCCGCGGCGCGCCCCTTCCCCGCACCGGCGGAGCGCGCGCCCACGCGTCGGCACGCATGCCCGGGCGCTCCGGGCTGCGCTCGGGCGAGCGGGCCGGCGAGCGCGACGGCGAGCGGCTGACGCCCGTGATCTTGAGCGCCTCGAACGCGCGCATCGTGTCCTCGTCGTCGTCGCTCTCCGAGTCCCAGTGCGTGTGCCGCGGCTTGCCAAACAGGTCGTCGGGCGAGCGCGACGGGCTGCCGCGCTTGCTCGGGCTCGGCGTGCGCGACTTGCGCGGCGACGGGGTGCGCCGCGGACTCTGGCTGCCCGAGGGCGGGGTGGGTTGTGGTGCCGCCGGAGCATCGGGCGCCGGAGCTGATGCGGCAGGAGCTGGTGAGGCAGAGGCAGTCGACGACGAGGCGGTCATCTGCTCAAGCGATCGCGGCCCCGAACCCGGCACACTGCCGCCGGCAGCGGCGCGCTCCCGCTGTCGCCGGCCGCGGAAGGGCGTCACATCCTCTTGCGGCACGTATCCGGCGCGAATCTTGACCTCCTTCCTCACCCTAGCCGTTAGCACCCTCCGCGCTAGGCACTCACGATCCATCCTTCCGCCGGCTGGCGGGGACGACGCGCTCCAGCGTCGCCGGGTCGGTGACGATGCCGCTCGTGCTCTTGCTCTGCAGGTCGGACGGGTGCGCGGAGGCGGGGTCGGACATGGTACTTGTTCTTCGTTCTGTATGGGGTGCTCTATAGTCAAAGTCGGGACATGCACAGGATAGGTGGTGGATGGGTGCTCGAGGAAGTGACGGTCGCGAGAAGGCGCACACATCGGGCGGGTCTCTCAGTCAACAAAACGGACCCTCGGCGTCATGTACCTCCACCAATCGGCCCAGCCATCGGCGCGCAGGGCCGTATTCCTGGGAATCCAATTACAGCGTCATCCATTAGCGGGACCTGTTTGCCATTACTGCCCCGCCCAGCAGGATCACGTGATGCGCACCTGCACCGAGCGGTGGAGTGGCGTTTAGGCGGCGGCAAGAGCAGGAAGGTTCTGACAGTGTGAAGCGCCGCGACGCGTGCCGGCTCTGCGCAGTGAGGGTGAGAGCGACGCGTGAGAGATGGAGACGGAGTAGCTCATTCATATGCGGCTCGTGTCTACGGAAGAGCTGCACCTGGGGAGAACGACGGGGAGCTCAAGTGGCGCAGAACGCAGGTATGACGTCGTTGCAGAGCGGCCAGTCAGCGAGCTCGAGGACTGCTCAGCCGCTTTGCGGCGAGGGTCGGGCTATCCGGAGGACTTTGAATCCCCTCGAGAAAGTTGCCCAGATCTGTCGCGCCCTCTGTCGGCCGCGCGAGGTCAAAATCCAGCACGGTGAGAGGGGCCTTCAATCGCTAGCCATAGGGTGTCATGCAAATCAGAGCAGATCACTTCAGAGTCTTGCGGGGACGGAGCACGCGCGTCGAGGTGACGACCTCCGCCTTCGCGTCCGTGTCAACGTCGGCCTCGACCGCCTTGCGTTTCCGCTTGGCAGCCGGCTTCTTCGGCTTGGTCTCGTTGCGCTCCCAGTCCTCGACGGGGCCCTCGACGACATAGAACAGGGGGTGGATCGGGCACTCCTGCACCTCGCCTTCGCCGGCGCGAGGGGGCAGCTTCTTGTACGACTCTGGGTGCCGCTTCCAGAGCTTGGACCGGAGGTGCTCAAGCTCAAGCAGCACCTGGCCGCGGTTGACGGAGATGGTGCCGACCATCGGCTGCGGGTGCTCGATCAGCGTCCGGTCGTAGTTGTAGCCGCGCGAGTTTGCCTCCTCCCAAATCGCGGTCAGGAAGGCTGCGATGGCGGCCTGCGGGTCGACCTGGCCCACGAAGCGCTCCAGCTGCGGGTGCTTGCGGTACCCCTTGGTGCGGCCAGCGAGGACGGCCTGCGCGAGCAGCGCCTCGCGCCACGCGGCGGTCAGGCCCTTCGGGTCGAGCAGCGACGGGTGCAGAGACCACAGGCGCATGGTGTCGTGCGGTCGTGTGCTTGTGTGCTTGTGTGGTCGAGGGCGAGTTGGCAGTGCCGAATTCTGGTGACTGCTTTTCGCCGCTGTAAGACGTAAGCGCGTCCTCGGACCACGGGCCTCGCAGACACTGCAGCTCATGTACCTCCACCCTCGCGATCGGCCCCCTCGACGACAGAACCCTAAACGGTGACTGACCGATTTGACCGAGCGGATTAGCGGGACCAAATGCGCCATTACAACAGTCCGAGCCATGACGCTCGCAAGCACGTGACCTGCGAGACTTTTGAAGTGAGTGCGCCGTATTTGTGCCTTCAGCTGCTTGGTGCGAGCCGGTCGCTGTTTCCATCCACCCCGCCCCACGCTACCGCGAGCAGCTTCGCCATGGACGCCGTCAACACGAACGGCAAGGAGGCCGTGCGGCTATGCGAGCACGTTGTGCGGCAGGCATTCGGCGACGTTGTCGGCGTAAGTTCCGTAGCTTGGGCTGTGCTAACTTTCAGCGCGTCGCCTCGACGCTCCTGAACCGCGGGCGCTGCAGTGCGCTGACCGTGTCGCGGCTCGCGGCACTGCCGCTCCCGACAACGCAGGCGTCCCTCATCATCCTGCTCCAGCACCACCTCGTCGGCTCGACGGGCGGATCCCGTCGCAACCCGCCAGAGGAGGAGATGTACGAGTTCGACATCATCGAGTGCCTCATGCGGCTGCGCTGGGGGCGCATGCTGGCGCTGACGGAGAAGGAGTTCGGCGAGGAAGTGAGTTAGAAAGTCGAGGCGTAGCTGACAGACAGGCGCTTGCGGTCGTTCGTCAGATGTTCCTGTACGGCAAGCTCACGATGGAGGAGATCCAGGACATTCTCGCCGAGTATGACATGCCGGCGTCGTCGCTGCGGCGTGTCGTCACGCAGATGCTGCGACGGGGATTCCTCGAGCCGACATGCGCGGAGCTCACGATGCTGCGCTCTGATCAGATCGACCGGCGGTATCGCGTAAGCTGGAGTTGGTCCGCTAGAAGCTAACATCAGACGAAATGGGTCGAGAAGTCGGCGGCGGCGGGCACGAAGCTGCACACGCCGGCAGTGCTGCAGGAGCTTAAGAAGGCTGCGATTGACGAGATCACGGACGAGCGGATGGACTTCCGGAATCCCGCCCGAGCGCTGAAGGAGGTGAAGGCGCCGAAGAAGGGGTCGTCGTCGCTGCTCAAGGGCAAGGGCAAGAACGACAACTGGGACGTCGTCGACGGCGTCCCGCTGCGCGCCAACTACGACAAGTACAACGTGCTGATCCGGAACGAGATGATCATCCAGGCGGCGGCGGACCGGTGGAACGCGGCGGCGGGCGAGGTGATGCGCGCGGTGCTTGCGGCGAGCATCGACAGCCAGGCGGACCCGCGCGAGCTGCGGACGAGCGTGGCGGTGAACGTGACGCAGATCGTGGACCGCGTCCCGCAGCACGCGTACAAGCTGCTCATGGCGGGGATGGTGGGCACGGGGTCGAAGAACATCCCCGAGATCACGCGGCAGTACCTGGCGGTGATGAGCGGGGACGACCTGGCGAGCGGGGGCGGGGGCGGGCGCTTCCTGACGCACAGCGACGGGACGTCGCCGACGTACCTGGTCGAGCTGGAGGCGATTTGCACGGCGCTCAAGCACTCGCTGCTGACCGAGCTTGTGCGCGAGCGCATCGACGAGCGCGCCGCGCGCGTCCTCGCCGTTATCGCCGAGGCCAAGTTCGCGTCCGAGACCATGGTGCGCGACTGCGCCATGGTACCCCTGCGCGAGGCGCGCCACATCCTCTCCGAGCTCCAGAAGCTCTCCCTCATCGACATCCAGGAGGTGCCCAAGACGGCCGCCAAGGGCCGTAACATGTTCCCTGGCAACGACTTCCACCTCTGGAGCATCGATCTCCGCAAGGCGTACGGCTTCCTCCTGTCTGGCGTGTACAAGACCGCAGCCAACGTCATGCAGCGCAGGCAGCACGAGCTCGAGAAGCGCTCTGTCCTTCTCGAGAAGCTCGAGCGAGACGACTACACCCCCGAGCAGGTCGTCGAGTACCTCTCCCCCAAGGACAAGCAGGACTACGACGAGCTCAACAACGCGCTCCAGATGCTGTCCCTCGCTGAGACCAGGACGGACCTCATCGTCATGATGCTGAGGGATCTGCCGGGAGGAGCGCCCAGCTCATAGTAGAGGAGGAGAGAGCGTTGTCGGGGCATGGCAGAGAGGAGAGAGAGGGTCGCACGGCCGAGGAGGGTAGATACTACATTTATTTGCATCCATAGAACATGTTCATGGCATTTTCCATTTCTTTATTCACTCTACATGCTCGCTGCATCGCGCATCATGATACAAAGCCCAGCTGGGGCTAGGTTAAAACACTAGTTTGCTAATGGAGAGAAACTTAGAAGATGACGTCCTCGTCCTTGTCCTGGCCGAGCATGTCGCCGCCGCCGCCCGCGCCGCCGGAGATGCCCTCGTCCTTGGACGCCTCGTGGCCCTGCGCCTCGAGCTGCTGCAGATTCTTCAGACGCTCCGCGTTCGCCTTCTCGGCGTCGCGCTTCTTCTTGCCCTGCACCTTCTTCAGGCGGAAGAACTCCTCACGGTCCATCTCGTCCAGCTCCGAGTTGATGTACTTGATCGTGTTGTCCAGGCGCGGGATGACGACGTGCTCGATCGCGTTCACACGGCGGTTCGTCGCACGGATAACCTCGTCCAGGATCGTGAACGCAGTCTGGCGTTAGCTAACCTTGCGAGCTTCCCAAGCTCACCTGCAGCGACGCGAGCTCGACGAGCGTTCCGACGGCCTTGATGTAGGTGTCTCTGGAGCGCTGAATCTGTTGTCCTCCACGCGAGAGACCTGTAAGGTTGAAGTCTGCGGGTTAGTTACACGTGAACATCTCCATGGCTGTGCTTCCATTGCCCTAGCCGATACGAGAGGGTCGACCAACACTCACCACTTGCCTCCTTTGATCGCACACCCTCGAATGCAGGCAGCACGACACCGGAGACGTTCTCCTGGCGGGCCTGGACAGTGTACGAAGCCTTGCGCACACTCTCCTGCACCTGATAGCCGATGTCTCCAGCAGTGTACGTGACCTCGGCGAGGGAGAAGGACGCAAGCTGGAGCACGCGGCCCATGGACAGCTTGGCCTCGTCGACCTTCTTGAGGATGGTACGGAAACGGGTCATGAGAGCGTCACGCTTCTTCGCGAGCAGCGAGTGACCCGTCTGAGCACCCTTGAGACGGCCCTTCGTGAGCGTCAGGTTCATACGCGTCGGGCTGGAGGTCAGCTAACCATGAACGGCCCAATAGCTTCGACAGTCTTCCGGCGGCGGCGGGAACTACAAGGCGAACCCTGCTGCAAGCGATGGAGTTCGGCGGACTGCTGCACGTTGCCCTACCCTCCAGCATACACTCACAAGATGGCCTCGCGGGGTCCCGTTCCAGACATGGTTGGTTGCGGGTCGTGGTGGTCGGGGTGGTGAAGGTGGTGGTGACGACACGGAATCTAGGGCCGTAGCCGATCGTCACCGCTGTTACACTGCGGTGCCGTACCGCTTCACCCAGGAGCTCGGCGATTTTGGATCCGCTCCTGGTTCACTATTGTCACAACAAATCGCCTCGGGCTTGCATCAACCCATCAGAACACAGCAAGCATGCGCAGCGACGACGAGGAAGAGCACGACTTTGAGGAGGACGAGGAGGATGACGACGTAAGTTGAGGAACCATAGCTCGAGCTGACAGGCAGGCTTTCCGTGACGCAACCGCTGGGGAGGGGTAAGTCCAGCTCTCTTCGACACAACTTGGCTGACAGCAGTTTCGACGTCTTCGGCGATCCGGAAGACCTGGACGGCGACGATGAGGATGGAGACGGAGAGGAGGACGATGATGACGAGGATGAAGAGGATGATGATGACGACGATGATGACGAGGAGGACGGCGACGGCGAAGACGACGACGATGTCGCCGCAACAGATGCCAGTGTAGGCGGCTCCGTCGCCGTACCTACCAGCTCGCTGCCCGCCGTCCCAACACCAACCCTCCCAACTCCATCATTACCTCCCAGCTCCGTTCCGCCGTCAACAGATGCTCCGCCAGAAGCCGAGAAGGACACGACGACGTCCCTTGACACCATCGCGCCCCAGCTGGCCCGACGATCACTCTTCGTGCCGCAGGCAACGCGGCAAGGCATCAGCATCGAGGCTATCGTCGGCATTCCGATTCCGAGCCCGGTACACTGCATCGCCTCTACAGCCTGCTTGTCCTACCTCCTTACGGGAAGTCAGGACGGGTACGTCCGCGCCTACGACTTCTGGGCGTCCGTCAACGGCGCGCAGGTCATGACGGCGCAGCAGCGTGGTGTTGTCGGACTCGGAGAAGGCGTGAATAAAGCCGGCGTCGGACGGGGATGGTGGTCCGTCGAGGTTCCAGAAGCGCAGGTGAACGCCTCCGGCTCCGGGGCAACGGGTGCTCCTGCGGCCGGATCTGCAGGTGGCTCTGCAGCTTCCGGAGGGAAGAAGCAGGAGCCCGTGTTCTCCTTAGCCTGCGACCCGGACGGATTATGGAGTGCGGCGGGGACACAATCCGGCGACATCAATCTGTACTCCCTTCGGCATAGCCCGGGGACGCAAATTGCGAGTCTCAGGGGGCACCATAACGTCGTGTCATGCCTACAGCTCGTGGACGACACCAGCCTACTGTCTGGAAGCTGGGACGGAGTCGTGAAGGTCAGTTATTATCACTCACTCGACCAACTGACGTCAGGAATGGGATCTGAACACTGGACAGACAACACGGACGTATCCAGGGCATGGCGCGCAGATCTCCGCGATCTCCGTGCGGCCACCAGTAGTCAGCGCTCCGGCCCCGATCTCCGTCACCGTCGGCGAGGACTTCTTCAAGAAAGACCGGGAGGCGAATGGCACCAATGGAACTGCGAACGGAACCTCGGGCGGCGACGGTGACGTCGAAATGAAAGACTCGAGCGAGAAGCCAGCAGAGCCGGCCGCCGCTCCGGCAGCAGGGGACGGCGACGACAACAAGTCGAATGCGTCGTACGATCCCCTTTTTGACGACGACGCCGAGGGCGAGGAGGACGTGAGCATGGATCCGGCTCCAGGGCTCGGATTAGCGCTGCCAGGGGCAAAGCCAGCAGCGTCTCCAGCGCTTCCGACTCTTTCGACACCGACACCAGCTCCGGCTTCGCAGTCCTCTCAGACTGGCCCTGCCCTTCCAGGTCAGCCGTCTCAGAACCAGTCCTCGACGCCGTCGGCGCCAGGGCTGTTCTCCGCCGCCTCGGCCCGTGCCGCCGCCGCGACGACGACCAACGTGAAAACGACTCCGTCGCTCTCACCCGCGACGTACCAATCGATGTCGCCTGACATTCTACTGACGTCGAGCATGGACGGTCAAATCACGTTGATAGATCGACGATCACCGTCGTTGGTCGGACGGCTCGGTGGCTCGAAGGCACCGCCATGGTGCATGTCAGCAGTTTGGCAGGGGGAACAGGTCCTTGCCGGGCGAAGAAACGGTACGATCGACATTTGGGACGTGCGCTGTGCGTCGCCAACCGCGCCGACGCTCATCAAGACGCTGAAGACGCCTTCCGAGTCCGGACCCATCTCGTGTCTCGTCGCGTTCCCAGACGGGAAGCACGTCGCGTCTGCGTCCAACGACAACATCCGCCTGTGGAACACGCTCGAGTACTTCGACGAGCAGCAGGAGACGAAGCGCAAGGGCGTGCCGTTCCGCATCATTGCCGGACATCACGGCGGCATTATCTCTGCCATGAACCTCGACCCGACGGGTAACTTCCTCGTCACTGCTAGCGGGGACCGCGGGTGGCAGGGAGAGAGTACGAAGGTCGTCCTCGTCCACGAGGTTAAGTGGTAGCAGGGTAGATCTGATGTATCGTTTGTATTAGTGACCGCATCGGCTGAGGCGGCTACTTTTACCGATGATAGGCGGATGTTGGCATCAGCTCGCCTACGAACGCCTGAGCGATCAGGCGTTGCCGTGCATAAGGGGGGCTGTTGGGGTTCTGACCATGTGGGACCTAGTTACCTCACCTGTTCTGGATCCGGATACAGCTCTGCACTGTCGTCAAAGGGGGCGGCCGAGTGCTTCACTCCACAGGGTCTGAAGGGCCAGGCCCGTCCTGGCACCGTTGCTCACACGCCCTGCCTTGATTGTTCGGCACGGACAACGTGCAGTTCATCCACGTGTGAGCCGTGATGCGTCAGCTCAATGCAGGTCTCACAGAGCACGGAAGAGAGGGACGGCGGGGGCTCGACAGTCGCAAACTCTTCGTCGACCGACTTCTCGTCGCTCGGCCGTCTTCACCGGTGCTCGCGTCGCAAACCACTCATTTGCATTCTGTCAATCCCATCCTCCACTGATGAACTGCAGCGCTATAGCTCCGTACCGTCTGAAGGCAGACTTGGGCCTCAGGCTCACGTTAAGTGTCGAACCTGACAGGCACCCCAAGGAGGTCCTCCCAGTCCTTCTTCATCAACATGTCGCTGCTCTTGAGCTCGTGGCACCTGACCCAAACCCTCAGGTCAGGTTGGCGGGGCTTGTCCTTGATAGCTCTGAGGTATGCCCCGACGGACTCAGGCGTTTCAACAACCAGCGTGAGCTGCTCAATGGTAGGGCTGAGCATCCCCACGACGACGCTGCAGAATTCCGTCGTCTCGTTCATCGAGATCTGCAGCTTGGTTGTGGACCGCGCGACCTTGAGATGGGCTTGGCAGGTGCAGGGCGATAGGCTGTCGTGCCAGAACGCCAGGCGGAGCTCCAAGACGGGGGGCAGCTGAAGGGAGTGCCGAGGCTGGTTCTCTTGGTACGCAGAGGCGCAGTGGCTGAGCTCCAGGACGCAGTCATCGGAGACAAGGCCGAGCAGGGGGGGCGGGGAGAGAAGCCGCTCAGCCCAGATGCTGCCGTCGTCTCCCAGCTTTCTCTTCTTGCTGTTCATGGCATGCATGGCGTACATGGATTCGAGAACCTCGAGAGAAATCTTGACCAGCCTTGCGTAGCCAAAGGCAAGCTCGAGCTTGGGGTCGGGGAAGGCGATGCTCCTGTCCAGTCTTCTCACGTGGCGCAGCTTCAAGGCGGGCACAATGCTGGAGCTGTCCGTAGGCTTGTAGGAGCGGAACCTTGGCTCGCCCTTATGGAGTGTGATCCACAAGCGGCAGTCGTTGAGTCGATCAACCTCGTACTTGGCGGATTTGGATAGCTGGCGCAGCGTGGAGCGCGTGTCGCCGTCACCGCTCGAGCTCCGCCACTAACGCGAAAATGTGCGGAAAGCCGTCGAAGTCGATCGCCGATACCATTGTTTACCGTGCAGCCCTGGTGCTGGGCTTCTTGAGCTGCCCCCTGATGATTGAAAAACTGTTGGGAAGACTTGGGGCACACACGGCTCCACGTCGTTACAGTCCATCAACAGGCGGAAGCAAGTGCCATGGCAAGATCGTGTTGCGCTCTCTCGCACCTCGGGACACACCACCCAATGTGCACATTGTCTCTTACAAGCAACGAAGCGAGGCTGTTTTCGCACCTTTCATTCGTTCGCACCTCCATCAGGCGCGCATTACCCCCCTGCGCCGCTGTCCGCCATGCAAGAGATCAGTAGTACGACAAGATTGCTCACGCGCTACCACACTGCTACGCGCTCCTCAGTTTGCAATGTGCGCGATGGACCATCTCATGGTGGCGCCGCGGGGTTTTGTTCTTTCTATGATGGAACGTGGGTGCAATGGGGCGCATGGATTGGGGCCTGCCAGCGCAGGCTGCCGCTTTATCATTGAAACGGAGATTTCCATAAATCGCAAAAATTCGTATTCTGCAAACTACCTCTGTTGGGTTTAGGTTCGGCCGCGCTACCAGAAATCCACAGTGTCGCCGTTCTGCTGGGCATTGCCCATCCATCTGCGTTCGTGCTCCTTCGTCCTCCCGCTGAGATAGAGATGGCCAGTGCCCCTGAACACGACGACGTGATATTGGAAGTACTCTGAGCTCGACCACTGCGGGGACCAAAGCTCCTCCTTCGCGACGAGCTCGTCGACGTACCATCCGATACCGAGGTCGGTGCGGATTGAGAAGACGTTGGTGCCGGGGAACTGGGCCTGTGCGGCTCGGTTGGCAGAATTAAGCATCATTGCCGCGCACCGTCGCAATGCGCCTCGGGCGCCTTCGCCGTACATGATCGGCTGCCACTCGTACCTGCCCCACGTCGGGATGTCGGGATTGTTACCCCCCAAACTGTCGGCGATACAGGTGTTGTGCTGGGTCCCCGCCTCATCGAGCCAGTCCGCAGACCGACGAACCGGGTTGGCAAGGGTTGAAAGTGCAAGAGTGAGGGAGAGGGCGGTGGTGGAGAGACGCATGGCGAAAAGGTTGCGGCTTAGAGTCTACCACAGGGCACCTCGCTGCCTTTATATACCTTGTGAAGTCTGTTTACATCAGGCTCTTTCGGCGACGATGTTGCTACGATGTTGTTCTTTCGGCCGAAAGTCAATGCGGTCTCGAGGCCGCCCTAGCGACAATATGCAATCGTGCCTCATATAGGACCGTGCGCCATCGCATCATTGGTGGGCAGGTTCCACAGCTGAAGGAGCGATGCACCGCTTATCTGATAGAGTTAAGGTAAGCTTGGCATCCTCGGCTCATGTCATGGCGCGGTCTTCAGGAGGTGCCCGAGATTGTGCAATGCTCGATGCCCGTATCGAGGGGGCCTTCGACCGCCACGGAGGAAGGATCTCTTAACGCAGCAGGGGAACAGATGTACATTACAGATCGCCACTGATTGCTCAGACACTGTATCGCTGTCAATGTATTCATACCGGGCTCTGTGACGCCAGCCGGAAGTGTATGGTCACATCAGTGAGCTCCCTCCACTTCCGCTCCAGTGTAGGCAGCGCTCGCTCGTCCAAAGCATCTTGCACATTGACTGTGATTTCGAGTGCGGGGTGGTGCTCGCAATGCTTGATAGCCGCGAGGTAAGCTGCAGCGACGAATCTGTCGCGGACGTCGAGCGTGAGATAGCGGACGCTCGATTTGAGCAATGCCACGGCAAATGGGCAGTAGCGATCGACCCCCTCCCCATCGTCGAGCGAGACTTTGTCATCATCCACGATGCTCAGTTCAGTGCAGGCGTGCTGAATGTCTGCTAGGCACCATGTTGAGCGTGTCCTCACACGGACTTCGAGCCTTCGAGGCGTGAGTGGTATGTGGACGGTACCGAGCGTCTCGTGCTCGAAAGCCGGATCGTCGTGGAGAAGACGCAATTGCTTTACGCTCTTGACGTGGGAGAAGGGGTTGCAGTATGCCGCATCCTGCTTCGTCCAAATGTGGTTCCTGATCAAGTCCTGGACCGAAACGGTCAGATCATGGGCGGCAGATAGTGCGAGTGCGATTTCGCCTTCTAGATCAGAGCTGAGGCGTAGAGGAGGCTTGCGAGGGCTCCAGGACGAGTAAAACGACGGCGGTGGAAGTGATGTTAGGCTGAGGTCATGATCCAGTGTCAGGAAGAAATCGGTGTCCGCAGGGGAGCCAATGGCGCGGAGATTGGCGGACAGGAAGAACATGTAAAGGGAGCGGCATAGGTGGGCATCGACAGCTCGTTTCACGGACTTGCAGACCAAGCGAAGTGCGTGCTGGATCTTGCGGTCGGTCTTGGAAAGTAGCTCTGCCAGGATCGTGGAGAAGATGTGTGGGTAGAATGCGTAGTGGATTGTAACCGCCATGACGATGACGAGTGACGGCGGAGGGCTGGTGAAGCATGGAAAGGTCGATGGTTTGGTGGGCTGGTCGGCGGTAGCTCTAAGGGTGTTGACGTGGTGGAGGGTGCGCGTAGGGTGCGGGGCCCAACATCTGGCGGTCTGTCGACAACAGGGTGAGATCAACGCGGGGCCCCATGCACCAGAGATAATGAAGGCGCGCTCGTGCAACCTGCCATGCTGCAGCGATCACAAACTACTGATTCATTTCATCCTCGGCGTGACTCGCTACGCAACCATATTTCGGTTTTCTCACACATTTCGCTTCGTTCTGCGCAACCTCGAAGCCGCTCACTCTTCATCCCACATTTGGAACGCCCACGCCTTGGGGGCCGCCCACAGCTGGTAAATGTTGCCACCATCGAAGTAGCTCGAACCCGAGGCGTCCTGCTTGAGCTTGATCTCGGTCCACTCCTTGAGCTCCTCGGCGTCGTTTTGCAGCACGTTGCAAACGTCTGCGCACGAGTCAGCGTTCCCGCGTCGGTCCCGGCAGCGTTGCCTGCAGGTACCCACTCTTGCCTCGGCCGTAGATCTTCTCCCCAATGAAGATTTCCCACCCATCTCCGAGTGCCCAGCGATTGTTCGCACCGCCAACCCATTCATCGGCGATTTCAACCTTCTCCAGCTTGTCACCATTGAGAATGTACGCATTTTCCGACGTGCAGACGACAAAGCGGCCGTCGCAGCCACCGATAATGTTGGTGACAGGGTCGTTTGTGTCTTCCCAGACCTTCTTGACCGTAGGCTCAGCTTTGACATCCTTGAAGATCAGCTCGTGGGCCGTGTTACTGGACTTGTTCCACAGCAGGCAGCGAGTGTCGCTGGCGACGATCTTGACGGGCCCGGTCTTGCCCCCGGGCGGGGAGAAGACGAGCTCGTCAAGATGTTCGCCCTTCTGAACTTTCAGCATGTCGTCGACGTCGACAGCGTAGAGGAAGGATCCGGCTGCGCTGTCAGCACTGCGTGTCTACTCCTGGGCAGTCATGGGTAATGCTGAAACACACCGTTCAAACCGAATCCCGAGAGGTCGACCACCGTGATTCCGTCGGCGAGCTCGACGTTGCTCGCGTTGGAGCCGCTCGCCATCGTCTCGCTTTTCATCTCCTTTCCGTTGTTCATCCAGCACTTGCGGCCTCCGAACGCAACCATGCATTCCGTGTGCGTCGTGTAGGGGAGGACGGCGTGCACTGTCTCGTAGTCATCGCCGTCCCACTTTTCGAAGTTCCTAATGACGGGGTCCGAGCCCGTTGCGGCGAGGGCGGCCTTCTTCTTGTAGTCTACCTCTTTGAGACAGGTGTAGACGGCGCCTCGGTCGTGAAGGAGCTTCAGTCCCAGGGCGGTCGCATCTTTGTTGTATTCGACGAGGAGTGTCGGCAGCTTGAGAGTGTCTTCTGCCGCCTTCCCGTCTTTGCCGGGGATGTACTTGCCGCCGGTGTTGTCGCCAATGACGTACGTCGACATGGTGAGAGGATAGTTGGGCTCGTAGTGCGTTGCAGAGATGGACGACGGGACACTCTTTTATACCTTCCCTTCAGCGATGCTGGCGGTCAGATAAGCCTGAACAGTGCGCTCCAGCTGAGTTGGCCTTCGAGACTTGCCCCTAACTTCCGTGCGACAGAAACAAGATATTCGCTCCGCGGTCAGCGCATGAGATTCCCAAGCCTGCGAAGCCCACACAACGCACTTGCTTCGAAGACCACATCACTGCGTTACATTCCCCAGGGTGTTGCGACGCCTTGGAAACTCGGATGTATCAGGCGTTTTGCGGATCGCCCCTGTTCCAGCAGTTCGCCGCCCAAGTCAAGGCCTTATTGCAGCCACGATCGCACCGCCTCAGAGGCGCAAATGTGCGTGCCTTGAGATAGTGATAACGAGTTCTTAATGGTCGCCTCCCTGCAGGGCCCGGTGGGCTAGGAGCGCTTAAAGCTTGCTTAAACTGCAAGATTAGCCATCTCGGCCAACGAACATCGTCGAGGACCTAGGTGAGCGAGCCGGATCCCAGGCCCTTTCGAAGCCGACCGTGCCCCTCCTCCCCAACGCACCTATTGGCACTCAAGAGTAAACTGTACCTCGCACTGCATTGCAAACGTGCAAGAGATTCGGTCACAGTCAAATGCGATCGTGGAATGGATCAGGGCTTCCGTGATCCATGAAGCCTAAACTTCGGTCACTGGCCACGGGACGATGGAAACTTTCGCGAGCCGAGCGATCGTTGATCGCGCGCGATGACATACCTCTCTGCCTGGCAACTGCTCTGTGGGACCGAGTTCTGGATAGTCATCTTCTTCTGCGGCTTGTGCATCGGTGTCGAGCGGGAGGCTGACTGTCTCCCACATTGTGAAAGGAAGAGATCCCCTTTTCAGTGGGTACCTGCGCTATGTATCGCCTGCTCTCTTGGCAAGGACCTCTGCAGGTCACCCACGAGACGGCTACAACATCATTTCCCATGCTTGTCTGTCTGTGCGACCACAACTCGACAACAGCCTCGTGAGCAGCTGCAGCCTAGGTCAGGGGTGCTATTAATCAAGCACCGCGAGTGGTACTGTGCATCAGTTCTGCATAGACGACACAACGCGCACTGTCTTGCCATCTACGCCAGCGCACTCCAAGCACAGTCCCACGCTGTACGACCTACAAAAGTAGCTTTGGCACGAACGGCGTAGGCCGTCGACCACGCGTACCACTGCGGACTGTCACGAGTACTCCCATCAACTCCGACCATGACGAGCCGAACTCAGCCTCCTCCTCGACGGTGAGCTGCTGCTTGGCGAAGACAGCTATGCGAAGCGAGGGGTGGAGGTCGACCTTGCCCTTGACGTTGTCCAGGTACGCGATGGCGTACTTGGCCTGGCAGACCTCAAGGACGAGGCGTTGAACGCACGGCCGGAGCATGCGCGTCGTGCACGAACAGACGCACACGAGGTGCTGGGGGAAGTGCAACGTGAGAGTCGAGGCGGTGTGCTCGTAGTTCGCTGTCGAGTAGCATCCACCCCCTGGCACGGTGAGGCGGAGCTCGTCGACGCGAGGCGGGATGGTGATGGTTGCGGGGCCGAGATTGCCGAGGTCGGGAGAGCCGCAGTGGTACACCAGTAAGCGACTCACGTTCCTGAGCAGCTTGATCGGGGAATGGTAAACAGAGCCGCTCTGCGCCGCATGAAGAGCCCAAAGGCGGTCGTGGTGCAAGTCCGTGAGGTAGATACTCGCGCACTGCGCGCATTTGAGCGCGAATTCGACGATCGCCGGCATGCCCTCTGTAAGGTTGGGCAGCTTCTGCCCACGGGTGGCGGACAACAGTGCAGGGCCCGGGTTGCAGGCGCGCTCTTCTGGGAGGCAGTCCGGATCCAGCGAAGTGAAGTACAGCTCCAAGGTGCCGGGAGAGGCAGGGTCATGAGTCAAGAAGTGGACGCGAATCGCGCGAAAGTAGAACGAGTCCACGTCGCGCTTCGTCGCTGCACACAGGAGGCGCAGGGTGTTGAGGGTGTTGCGGTTGTAGCTGCACGCGCGCAGCACGGCGGCAAAGATGTTCGGATAGCGGTGGTAGTCGAGGGTCGGCGCCATGTTTGCTGGGAGTTTGCACCGCTGATAAGTATGGATACGGCAGAGAAAGAGGTAGCCACAACACCATGGGCGGCGTCGACGTGCACGGCCGCTTGTCCACCATTGCCCTCCGGGGCGACTGAGACACCTGCATCGTCGCACCCAGTCCGCACCGACGGACTGATGCGCACAGACTATGTATTCGCACCGGCTCCGCTCCTAACGTCGTGGAAGTCGTCACTGCTCATCAGCCTGTGCCGCGCTTGCGGCAAACGTTGAGGGTTGGGTACGTGAGGTCACCCGCTGCCCATCGTAAATCGGTCAGGTATCCTCGATTTCTGCATAGAACTAAAGACACATAGTCGCGTAACACGAGTCGCTTTGTATGCGAGGCCGCACCGTTATGTTTGCTCCGGTGAGTACGGTCAATGTTTGGCGCAACCGGTGTGCCTCATCTTCGTCGATGTCGAAATATGTTGCGACGATTAGCCGAAGTTGCGGATGCCGCTCATACTCCTTCACGGCTTCGACATATTCAACAGCATGACGCGGCTCATAGACAAGGAGAATAAGTTGTTCAACACAAGGCTTCAAGAAGCCGGGCACGAACGGACTCAAGTTCTTGTGCCTAGAATGATGCCACAGACTCAGTTCCAATTTGACGACCTGGCAGTTGTGCGACACCTCGAGGGCGTGTTCGTATACTTCAGCATAGTAGTCGACATAGAGTTCGCGGACGGTCGGAGGAATGGTGAAGGAGCTTTCCAAAGGATCCCAGCTCAAACTCGCGTAGCCGACGTAGAGATCCATTCGTGACGCCCTTTGTAGGAGCTGGAAGGGGCTGCTGTAGGAGGTGCCGTTCTGCAACTCCTCGGCCACCCATACATGATCCCACAGCAGATCTTCAAGTCTAGTGGTCACGGTGCACGCGCTACGGAGAGCAAAGGCGTGGGCTGGCTGAACACCATAAGCCATATGCGGCCTGTCCTTGCCCCGAACACTTTCCGCTTGATGTAGAACAGGAGTCGGCGCGGCATTCCGAGCGAGGACGGTCAGAATGGCCTCTTCAGGCCGCATGGGAAGGGAGCCATCTTGCGCATCGCCATCCAACCGGTCAATGTAGACGCGTATGAAGCGGCATTGAAACCTGTCAACTTCGAGCTTCATGGAGGCGCAGAGGAGGCGTAGAATTTTCTGAGTCTTGAAGTCACACTGGGCCACAATCTCGGAGATGATGTGGGGAAAGGAGGTGTGGTCAATCGCGGCAGCCATGGTGTCGGGGGAGAGAGCGGGAACGTTGTGTGGCTGAGAGATTTGGGTGGCCAACAGAGGGTGGCCAGTTGAACAGGTGTATAAAGGAAGAGGGCGGTCAAGGGGAGGGAGATGACAAGAGAAGGGAAGGGGAACTGTTCAAAGAGACGAGTCTAGCCCGCTGACTCAAAGCGTGTCATCGCCGGCGAGGAAGCGGAAGCAGGCGCACCTTGCCTAGGGGCCGCTAGCAGCAATTCTTACCCCTGATCAGCGTCTTCTGTCTGTGATGTAACACAGACTGTACAGTTCGTAATACCCCGCCAGTTTGTTGGGTCTCGTCAGCTGAAGGAGCAAGTCAGTCACAAATACCTCATAACCTGCCGCTGCTCCTTGGAATCGCGGAATCCGCTGGTCCCGTACATGGACTTCAAGATCCCAAATGCATACCCTACAGCTTGCTCGTGTCGAGGTACTCGGGCCCGAGCTGGTCGAGCCTTGTGACGCCGAGGAGCTTCATGCCGATCTCGATCTCCTCCTCGAGGAGCATGCACGCCTTCTCTACGCCCTCGGGGCCCCAGGCCGCGGCGGCGTAGATGAACGGCCGGCCGAGGCCGACGGCGTCCGCGCCGAGGCACAGCGCCTTGAGCACGTCGGTGCCGTGGCGCACGCCGCCGTCGAGGAAGACGCTGAACCCGCTCTGGCGCAGCACGTGCGGCGCGTGCTGGTTCACGTCGTAGAGCGTCTTGAGCGGGGGCTGGGCGCTGGACGTCAGCTCATGTGGCTCCCTCCCCAGCTGTGTAAGGCGATCGCGGAAGGCAGAAAGTGGAGGAACAAGTGGGCAAGAGTGGAACGTACTAGTCAAGCTGCCGGCCGCCGTGGTTTGAGAGCACAACAGCATCGGCGCCATACTTCTTCGCGAGGACAACATCCTGTCTCGTCAGCTACTCGAAGAATGGTCGTAAGCTCACCTCCCAGGCGCCAACACCCTTCACGACGACAGGCAGGCCGGGCGCAACGCTCTTGATCCACGCAATGTCGCCCCATGTGATGTTCGGCTCGTGCACACTGCTGTCAGCTTTTGCGGTCATTTGGCAAGCTCACATCCACTTGTAGGCGCCCGTCTGGCGGGTGAGCGGCGCGCCGTGCGGCGTCGGGTTCAGCTCGGCGTGGATCCGGCGCTCGGCCTCGCGCTTGCCCAGCTGCTTGTTAGCTTTAAGAACCCGCTGGTCAGCTCACGATGGTCGTGTCGACAGTGACCCAGATGGAGTGCGCGCCAGCGGCGGCGGCCTCGGCGATTTCCTCGGCCGACTTTTTACTGTTCGGTTAGCTAGAACGAGATCTGCCGAGCTCTATCGTCAACTGAGTGCAGTCGACTCACCGGTCCGGCTTCAGGTACACCTGCCAGCCGATCTGCTGCCCCTCCTTCGCGGCGGCCTTGACCTCCTCGAGGCTGCGGCTCGCATAGTGCGAGAGCACCTGGAAGACGCCCGCCTCGCCGACGCCCTTGGTGACGGCAACCTCGCCCTCGGGGTTGCCGAGGCCATTGCGCGCCGTCGGCGAGACGTAGACGGGGATGCTGGACTTGACGCCGAGGATCGTCGTGGCCGGGGAGGCGTCGCCGACGGCGCGCATCACGCGCGGGCGGAAGAAGACGCGCGTGAACGCAGCGGCATTCTCGGCGAGCGCTGGGGTCAGCTATTCGCTTTGTACCAAGCATAAAGGGATACCCACCACCCTCGCTGTCAGCGCCGGTCGAGTAGTACGCCCATGCGTGGATCGGGATCACGTCCTTCGCGTAGCGCTGCTGTCAGCTGGGTCAAGCCACCGAAGCTCACCTCAAAGTCGCTCAGGGAGGAGACACTGTCGATGCCGAAGAGGGCGGCGCGAGCAGCCTCGATGCGCGCCTCCTCGGGCGTCTGCGCGTTGGCTGCCTCGAGCGCTGCCGTTAGCTTCGCTGGACTTACCGAAGCCGGTTGTGGGGGTACGCACCGTTCTCGTCCAGACGGCCGATGCACACCGCCGTTTCGGCGTACTTCTCCAGCGTGCCGGGCGGGTGGATGCCCTTGTAGAGCCTGACGTGAGCTAAGAGAATTCCTCGTGTAGCTCACTTGGTCACATCCTTGCCCGCGTTGTCGATGAGGATCTTGGCACCGCCGGGCTGCCGTCAGCTACGAGGTCCAAGGCGACAGCTTCATGGCCGCACTTACGTGCGTCTTCAGGAAGTCCGTGAGACTGGCGTCAGCTCATCGTAGTAGAAGCAATTGCGAAGCTTGTCCCCCGCGGAGCAGCATGGGAAGGGACGTGTCGAGCTCGATTAGCGCAGAGAGAAGCCTCGACGTGTCCGTCCTTTGCGCCCACCGCTGATCACGGGCGCAGTCTGCCTTTGGAGTTCCAGGCCGCAGGAAATAACTCACTCGTAGACCTTGCCGTCGATAGCGACCCAGAGCGAGCTAGCGGACGCATGTTTCGAGAGCTCCTGCAGGCTCACGACGCGAGTTGGAATCGAGTCGGCCTCGGCGCGCTGGCTGAAGGCGTAGGTAGCTGTGCCGGCCTGGTGTCAGCTCACCCCATCATGGAAAGCTGGACGTGAACCCGCGCTCACTCAGACACCTGAACAGGTGGAGAAAGCATTAGTGAATGCGAGATCCCGAGAGAGGAGGAAAGGAGGGTGACTCACAAGGATGATAGCGCCCGCGACGCCCGCGACCGCGCGCCTGCTGGTGCCCTGCGCCTGGCGCGCCTGTGTGGTGATCGTCCTCTTCGCCGCCGACCTGGTCGCGGTGCGCGCGCCACCGAGCGCCGAGCGGAGGAATGGCCTGAACATGGTGTTGTCGTGGGATGTCCAATGCCAACCTCGGGGCAGAGATAGCGCACGCTTGCCGTGCCCACTGCACGCCGGCGCCCCAGGTCGCCAGAGATTTCGGCCCAGTCGGCTGGACCAGTCGCGGGGCTCGGTAACTTGTTCCCTTGCGTGCCGTGCGTGCCGTGGTGCCGTTCGGTCATCCCCGCCAGGAAGACCCGCCCAGCCAGAGCGCGGCGGCATATCGCGGCCCCGCACGCGTCCAACCACAGCCGGCCCGATGGACATTCCGGTCCGGAATGCCGAAGCGGGCGCGCGTCCGTCGCCAACGTCGTCTAATCGCGTGCGCGGAGTGTTATACGCAAGCCACTCATGCGTCGCTACTCGCCCACCAGAAAACACGGACTGACTAGGATACATGGCAAGGATAGTTTAGGACTACAGATAGAGTTGCGTGCTCGCTCACAGGCTGTACACCTCGTCGTGGAACCCGACGCCGCCGGCGCGCACGCGTTGCGTGACGCTGAGCCCCGCGACCGCGTTGCGCGCTTCACTGACGAGGCCCTCGGGACCGGCAGCGATCACGGCGAGGCCACCATGGTTCTGACCCGCAGGCAGCGCTTCGCGCACGAGCTGCGCAACCTCCGGTCGATACGGTGAGACCGTCGTGCCCTTTGGCAAACCTTCCGGCTGCGGGAGTGGATTTGGCGGAGAGGAGAGGTAGATGCTGAACTCGAGTTCGACGGACAGGCGCTCCGCGCTCTCACGCAGGTGCACCAGTGTCGGCGCCAGCGCTTCCACGAGGCTAAGCTCGCGCACAACCCAGGCAGCGCGCACACTCCGAGGGCCTCGGCCAGCCTCGGTGGCGCAGAGAGCAGCTTCGATGCTGCCGAGCAGGAATGTGACACCACTTCCACCCGCTACCGCAAGGACGGACTCGTACCGCCCCAGATCCATCTTGAGGCCGCCGTACGGCCCGTCGATGGTGACGTACACGTGCCGTCCGGGGTGGTCCAGGAGCGATGCCGAGCCGTCCTCCTCGGCTGCGAGGAAGGCGATTCGCTTCTCGTAGTCGTCGCCGTACTCGAGGCCCTGGTCGGAGGCCATCGCATGTAACCGCCGCGTCCAGTCGCCAGCCGTCTTGGCGTACAGCACGATGCCGCGGGGGCTCGAAGAAAGCGCGTTGCGCGGCGCATTGGTAATTGTGAACGGGTGGCTCTCGAAGACGCCTCCGCCGCGCAGCACCCGAATGTTGACGTGCTGCGTAGGAAGCCAGCCTTTGTCGCAGTCCGGGATGTGGATCAGCGTCGTCGAGCTGTCGACGGGCACAATCGTCGCGTCCTTGAAACGATACCGCAACAGGCGAACGAATTGGCTGGCATCAGTTGTGTTCCTATACACCCAAACTCACTCGTAGGCGTAGAAGGCGACACAGACGTAGACCCACGGCATCGCGTACGTCGTGTGGTAGCACATGGCGACGAAGAAGCCGAGGACAAACGCGACGTGGCTGAGCCAGAAGATCTGGTAGAACTTGCGGCGCATCGGCTTCAGGCTCGTGAGCACGACCATGCACAGGAAGCCGTAGCTGATAAGGCCACGCTTGACCTTTGCCTTGTGCAGCTCGGGCGAGTCAACCTCGATGAACTGGTTCAGCCAGAGTGAGCCGTGAACTGTCGCGGCAAGCCAGGTCGTGCGGCCAGCCCAGCGGTGGATGAAGTTGTAGTGTTCGTATGAGAGCGATGGCAGGAAGACCGGGAGCGGGAGCGGGCTCTTCATCGAGAACAGGAAGACGACGGGGAGCTGCGCGACTGCGAGGAAACCGGGGCGATTCGAGTTGTCGTTGAGTTCGGCCCCGACGCAGAAGCATGCGATCACAGCGGCAATGTATGCACACACGAGGACGATCTGCCCGACGCTCAGAGAGACGTAGCTGCGGCGGCAGCAGTCGCCTGCGCGCTTCCACAGGACGGACGGTGCGGGGATCGTCCACAGCGTGAGGCTCTGCCAGATCGCCTGCCCGCCGCGAGTGATCCTCGCCCCGAAGCCGTTACGCCGAATCCGCGGTGGAGCCGCATCTTTCTCCACCTGCTCCGGTGCGCGGTCCTTCAGGCTCTCCCGGATCGAGAGGCCCTTGTACAGCGTCCCGTTACGCCAAGCGTGGACGACCCACGGAATCGAGACAACGGTCGAGAACGCGAGCACCGAACACCAGATGATCGTGAACTTGCGCTGCCACTTGGGGTCGACTTCGTACGAGCTGTGGGTCAGTTTGCGAAGCAGAGAACGGCGTACTTGTATATCTGCCGTCAGTGACTACCTCCACCGGACTGCGCCGGACTCACCTGGAACTCCTGCGGAATATCAGGCAGCTGCCTGCGGAGGAGCGACATGGCGAGCGACAGTTTCGCGCCGGTGTCTTCAGCCGTAGAGGTCAAAGTAGAGAATAAGACGAAGTGGGCGATGCGAAGGCATGGCGACGTTGTCGCATCGCTAGCAGCGGGCGTCGGTGGCCAGGCCGACTGGTGCATCCTGCCAGCCTCCGTGGTTGGCCCGACATTGCACGCCGCTGCTCAAACTCTACTGGCCGAGGCCCTGACACTATGTGGGAGGGCCGCATACAGATTCCGGCATAATGCCGCACGATCGCGGAATGCTGAGCCATTTTCGGCTTCCTCCTCCCGATCGTTTCCTCACGAGACCTCCACTCAAGAACGAGACCAACGTCTGGAATGTCGAGTTCAATGGGTCATGGCGCAGCATGAAAAGCACAACGCTTGCACCCAATGTCTGGTACAGAGCACTCTTACGAAATTCAAATAGTCTGAACCTATGCAGTTGACCTAGGCATCAGTCAGGAGGACCACAACCTCTCGAATGCTTGCCTTCGCGGCCTACTGCTGCTGAGAGACGTCGGAAATCAGGCCCAAGACGATGTGGCAAGCTTCTGCTGGGCCTGTTTAGAACAATCGCCGGGTTGCTTCTCACTTCGCACCCCTGTAGAAACGCGAGAAACGGTGCGAGGGAATCAGAAGTCGCCACCAAAAGATATGGGTATGCTGACAAGCTTGGATGACAATTCAGGGATCTCAACAAGCCTCGTCTTCCCGACTGAGTTCCACCTCCACTCTGACATGCTTTAGAGCAACGTTGCTCTTTGAGTTACTAAACTTCTGCATCACCTTATGCCTCAGGTTGCGATCTGCATGGCGATGATCACTGCACGGAGTGGCTGTGCGTCAGCTCAGACAGTCCACACGGTGGAGCTTACCATTACTAACACTGCAACGCACCGCTAACCTGCTGAAAAGTCAATGTCCTGCCGCCACGTCGTTCTGCCGTTAGCTGACAGTCAAGGAAGTAGCTGACCTTCGATATACAATATCTTCATCAAGGAGCCTTCTTCCACCTTGTTACGACGAACTGTCCCTCCTCTTCGCGCTCTGCTGCTCGCTTACTGGGATTTCCGTCGGTTATGCGCTCCTATTCTGCTGACCCCAGAGCGACGCTTTACTCTTCATCAGAAACAAAGTCTGAGTGACTGGCAACAGCCAGAACTGCGTCGATGTTCGAACCGAGGCTAACGGTTGATTGGGTTGAGGCGTCGTCTTGATGCGACGAGCTAGCGACGGAGGCCGGAGCAGGTGGGGCAGCTGCAGTGCTGCTGGTGGGAACGAAGCTCTGAGCCAACGGTGAGCTGTTGGTCAAGGCAGGAGCGGCGAGGCCGGTGGTCAAGATCTGCGACGCGAACGTGGGGTTCGCAGTAGTGGCAGGGAGCCCCGGTGCGTTGAACGCAGTAGCGAACGCCTGGCCGGTGATCGGTCCTGCGAGAGCAACTCCGGGAAGAGGCACAGCCTGTATGGCCGGGTAGTTGAGGGGCAGGCTGAGGAACTTCCCCGAGAGGACGGGGAGGGCGGCGGCGGTCGCGCCGTTGGCGATGTGGTTGGGGTCAGTGTATGTGTAGAAAGAAACCAGGTCGGAGATTGTGAACGTGAACTTCTTGATACTCTCACGCGAAGGCATAGGCGGCCGGGTAGAGGACGCGAGAAAAGCAGAGGCAGGCGGAAAGAGTGTGGCCGCCATCGCCTCCACGAGTGGGTGCAGCTCGAGCGCACGCACGTAGCGCGAGGCGTACCCGCCTACACTGCAAGGTACGGCCTCGCTGGCCCCCAGGTCAACGAGGCGCTGGCATAGCCGGAGGAGCTCCTCGTCGTCCATGGGCGTGGCGTTGCCGGCAAGGCGGATGCCAATGTGCTCGCGGACACGCCTCACCATGGCCAGCACGTCGGCCACGTCGGGGTCCTCGACCTCCAAGGCCGCGAGTGCCAGACTTTGATTGTCGTCGTGGTTCATGATGAGAGCAAGGTCCGGCAGGTCACCTGCAAGGGTCAGCTGCTGACAAGAACGCATGGCTAGCTTACCGTAGATGCTGCAGAGGTTGCTTCGCAGTGTGACGAGTTAGAGAGCGAGTGACGATGAGGAAGAGAGACTGATGCTCACGATGCACAGCTATGTGGACTGACAGCCAGCTGGACACTCGCACTGCCGCACGAAGTACGTCTGCGTCCGCTCGAGCTCACATCACGTGGTACGCCATCCTCTCGCCTCTCGACACGGCATCGCGGTGATGCACACAGGTGCAACGCCGGTCGCCTCCACCGTGAGGTACACAGCTCGAGTGCTCCGCGGAGCTGGTTGGAACGTGACTTGAAGCCGGAGTCAAGCCCATTGATTCGAAATATCCAGTGGCAGCGGCAAAGTTCCCAGTCACACCTCTCGATCTGCGGCTTACTCGAGGCGCAATTCCTTCAGTAAGGTCTGCCTCGCCGGATTTATTCTGGGATCAGTTACGGAAACAGACCACAGCCAGGGGCCGGGCCCGTTCGCTCGTCGAACTGCACATGGTCTCCAACTAGTTCGCCGTTCGCAGGGTCAAGACCTCATGTGTCGCGGTTGTCCCCTCGCAGGCGCCGTGCAGTGGGTGGGATTAAGACGAATGCGCCAAAACTCCTGAAAATAATCATAATTCGAAGCCTCCAGTAACCCCGAGTGACTCGAGGTCTCTCGCCCTTGGGGCCGCCAGGCGATCAAGTTCTCCGCAGAACCGATGCTGAACAGCCTTTGATTCACTGTGCGACTCACCGTTCGTACGACAATGCAGTACACTCTTAGTGCAGGTGGTGAGAGCGATTCAGCCGCAGCTGAGCATGGGCGCCTGGCTGCGCGTCAGCTAGACACAAGACCCGCGAGGCTCATGTGCCTGAACTGTGGGAGCACGGTTTGGAAGCAGCCGAAGTGTGAGGTGACATGACTGCAAACTCAATCCTGCACCGGGTGCTGCGCGTTAGCTAACAGCCGGGACATATTGGGTAGCTCACGTACGCCAGCATTGACTATTCGAGCTGGCACGTCGGAGCTCCTCAGCTCGCGGCTCGGGTTACCAACTGACCTGGTTGCTAGACCGCAGGAGTGAAAGTTCTCCGCGTGATTTTGCTGTGCTCTTTCCAGCTCGAGGCTGCTTCGACGACACGCTTGACGTCACGTAGCGTTGCATTGGCAGCCAGTTTTGAAAGGGAGGGAGCTGGGCCAGCTTGCTGCCCCTACCGCGACGGTGGCTGACTGTAGACTGAGAACTGGGTAGAGTTAGCGGGACGGACATCCGAACTCGCGGTGACGCTTTCTTGCTGGACGGCTTCACGAAGAAGAGCGAGGCAGGAATTGGTTGTCATGCTAATACAAGGACAGTCAATGCCAGGTTGCTGTGTCAGAGCTGACGATGTTGTGCTGCGATGCAACGTGCCCTGCGCAGCGCAGGCATGCAGCGACGCCTGCTTCCGTCTCGATCGTCGTGCAGGGCGCTCGATGGTTGTCATGCCTCGTGGTGACGTAGCGGAATGTTTCAAATAACATGTCTAGTCCGCCCCCATACTCCGACGTGGTCAGCGACAAGTGACACGACTTCCCCACGTCCCTCAACAAGGCAACCGCATACCACATCCTGTTGCCTCGCAAGTCAAGCGGCAAGGCCAAGTTCACCAATGCCCTCTCCGGTGTGCCGTGTGCAACCACGCACGCCGGGCAGCCACATTGCCCACACGCAATTCCAAGCACGCAAGCTGGACCGCGCGAAGATGGACGCCGGCGTATTAGGCGCTCCTCTGCCCGCCCCCTTACAACCCCGCTGGTCCGCCCCGTTACTCCGACATCGTGGGCAACAAGCGCGACAACTTTGTCACTGCCTTGAAAAAGGCTACCTCATATCTCTTCCTCCTCCCTCGAAAGGGGCAGGGAGAGACCAAGTTCCGGAACGCCCTCACAGGTGTGCCGTTGGTGGGCTGCACGGCAGGCGGCTGTTATTACGTCGACATCGAGCGTAAGAACAGGAAGGAGAAGCACACGTTCGTGGCGCGCAACGTGAGCGGAACGGTCCCACCGACCTCGACAGTGGTCACGATGTGCGATTCCCCGGAGGCCGCGCGTCTTCAGGCGTTGGAGTACGTCTCCTCGCAGGCCGTCCAGAACCGTGGAAATTCGTGAGTTGCTTGAGAATTCTCAAGCTCGTCGCTGACCGCAGTTTGTTCAACATCATGGACCGCTTCGAGGAGGCCTGGGCCGAGGCAGGCAGGAGAAGCCGTGAGCTCCTCGTCGACGATGCCATTCCGGCGCTCCAGGTTGTATAGAAGACGACCAAGGCAGGAAACCGGACGGAGCCGGTCGTTCGGGCCAACGCAGGCCGCCCAGCGGATGGGCTGAAGCGCGACTTCGCATTCTCCGGCAAGGTTGCTCTCGATCTCGGCGTCGGCAACGGTGGGGCTGGGTCGGCTTTCCAGCCTGACCTCTGCGATCTTCGTGATGATGTTCGAGCTTTGGATTTCCCCACAATGACTGTCGAGGACATCGCTGTCGATAACGAGAAAGACCGACGGTCAAGGAAGTTTGAACATCTCATGTTTTTTCGCTCCCGCAATCGACTACCCGAGTCGCCCGGTCCCAGTGCACCCCTACTTCCTGGGGCTGTGGCTGGGCGACGGCCTCCGGAACACACCGGCCATCGCGAACAACCACGAGGAAGAGATCAGGAATTTCCTCTCGCGTTACGCCGGCAGCCTGGACCTGCACCTCTCGCACTGGGGCGGCCTCACCTACGGTCTCGTTGGTCGCCAACTGGCGGCACGAGACAGGCCGTTGCCTCCCGTGGTAGGTCCCGAGGGCCGCGACCCGGTGCGGCGAGCAGGTCCGCGCAGAACGTCCTACAAGAGCGTGATGCGACAGCGCCGCGAGGCAGGGTTGGAGCGTGTCTACGACTACGGGGGCCGCGTTGCCCATTGGCGCCGAGCAAGCGACGGGGCGGTGGTCAAGCTCCGGGTCATGGAGCCTGATAGCGCGGCTGAAGTCGTCCAGGGCCGGCTGGATGACTCTGCCCCCAGCCCTGATGCCGATGGGAAGGAGGACATGTCGGACGAGATGCTGGACGAGGTGCTGGAGGACCTGTTCGAGGAGGACGAGGACCCCCTCCCGGAACTGGAGGAGAGCGACGAGCAAGGCGAGGAGGACGACCAGAGCGACGCCCGAACTACGAAGCGGCGCCTGCAATCGCGTGGCGTGCGGCCGAAAAGATCGCGGTTCTCCGTTCGCCACAGCGCGATTCCGGGGGCATCACGGAGCCGAAGCTAGGTCACATCGCCGACGCATTGGACTACTCCGAGGGCCGAGGACGGTCGCGGAACCCGCTCCTCGACGCCATGCGCGACTTGGGCGTCATCCGGAAGGCGAGCGATCGGGCCCTGGGACACGCCACCGACTTCAAGCACGTTCCTGACGTGTACATGTTCAACTCCCGACGAGTTTGTCTCGAGCTACTGGCCGGTCTGCTCGACTCGGACGGAACGTACACCCCCGCATCCAATTCTTTGGCTTTTCCCAATCCCAGCGATGGCACGAGCAGCTTTCCTGGAACGTCGCCGAGCTCACGTGCGGCCTCGGGTTAATCACGAGGTCGGAGCTGCTGGTGGGAGCCTTTGAGTATACGGACGGGACGCTCGGTGATGCGCTCTCGCTCGGCTTCCGCGGGGACTGAGTCGCCGAAATTCCCTGCCTGCTCGCGCGCAAGGTCGCAGAGGATCCGCTGTACAAAGAGCAGAAACGCGTTCTCTTCGATGTCGAGCCTCGGACACACGACTCTGACTCGTGAGCAGTGCGCTCGGCCGAGGGGGTCTTACCCGGGATGATCGTTCGGTGCTGGGGGCTGGGGGCTGGACTCGCCCACGAACGTCGACACAAGACCAGGACGCTCCTTGTATACCGCTGCAGTATCGCACCCTGCCTTGAGTTCACTCCTCCGTAGATAATGACGATGTCATAGCCATGCCTGCACACCCCTCTGCTGATTTGCATCCCTGGCCGCATGCATACGGGTGCACACTCTCGCCGTGAGGAGCTGGACGGCTGCGGGGGAGGGCGCAGAGCTCCAGAGATGCTGTTGGGCCCAGTATGACGTCAGGCACGGTCTGATCGGCGCCGTTCTGGCTCGTGGCAGCGGTGTGGGCGAACCATGAAGACATCCAAATGAGCGCGCTTGCTACGCCGCCGCTCAGCCTGTGGTCAGTGCGTGCAGCCCCGAGAGGGAGCATGACACAGCAAGGTCGACGCACCCCGCGAAGCCCGGGCCCGGCCAGCGCTCGGCCCGTGCCCGTCGTGAAACCTTCAGAGGCTGCATATGTACAGCGAGTCTACGAATTACAACTAGGGGCGGTCTTGACTGTCTCCTTGTGCGTGTGCTTGTGCTATTTTGAGCCCGAGCGCTTACAGGCGCTGGTCCTTGGGCATGACCTTCATGGCCTGGCGCACTCCGAGGTCGCCGAGGACCTCTTCAGCTCCTCCAAGGATGGCGTCGAATTTCTGTGTGCGCTGATACTGTTCAATGAAGCGTCCCATGCCGGTCTTGGTCAGTCCGCGGCCTCCGAAGATCTGGACGGCGTCGTCGGCGATCTCGCCGGCGACGCGGGTGGAAAGCATCTTGAGGAAGCCGATCTGGCCCGCGAGGTGCTTGCTCTGCTCGCGGTACGTCATGTTGCACATCTGGTAGGTGACGTTCTCGAGGTAGGACTGGACAGCCTCGACCTTCGCGATCATGTGGGCGAGCCTGGGGTGTTAGCAAGTGGTGGACGTGAAAGGTGGAGGTGATAGCAGGTGGAGGTGGGGCGCAGGTGGAGGCCACGAGGCAGGCGGGCCCCGGGCCGCGACCAATCTCCCCGAGACAACAGGCTGCAAACACGCTTCTCGATCTGCAGCGGCGATCACTCACTTCTGGCGGATGACAGGCTGGGCAAGGAGAGGCTTGCCGAAGACGGTGCGCTGGGCGCCCCAGAGGAGACACTCCTCAACGATGGCGCGCGAGCCACGGGCCGACGAGCAGCACATGATCCAGCGCTCGTGGTTGAAGTTGGAGAGGATGACGAGGAGACCGCCGTTCTCGGGACCGAGCATGTTCTCGTTGGGGACGACGACGTCCTTGAACTCGATGTACGCGGTGCCGGCAGCGGTCGAGTACGAGGTCTTGATCTGCTTGGTGGTGACGCCCTCGCCGCGGGGAACGAGGAAGACGGTGAGACCGCCGTCGGTGCGGCATCCGACGGTGAAGTAGTCGGCGTGCATACCGCCGGTGATCCACTTCTTGGTACCGTTGATGACCCAGGAGCCGTCCTCGCGCTGGGTGGCAGTGGTGCGGAGACCAGCGACGTCGGAGCCGGCGAAGGCCTCAGTGATGGCAAGACAGATGGCCTTCTGGCCAGAGAAGACCTCCTCGAGGACACGCGAGCGGAGGGGCTCCTGGCCGAAGTTCAGGACAGGGGGCAGGCCGATGACCATGCCCGAGTTGAGACCGTCACCGTAGCCACGGGCGGCGCAGCGGGTGATCTCCTGGGTGAGAACGAGCTCGTGGAAGTAGTTGAACTTCTTGGGGTCAACGCCGCCAATGAGCTCGTGGCCGTGCAGGTGCTTGCCGGGGCCAAGACGCATGCGGTTCAGGTTGTTCTCGCCCATCGACTTGAGGACCTCGGCGGAGGCGCGCTTGCCGTTCTCCTCGCACGCCTGCGCGTCCGGGTAGAGAACCTCGTCAACGTACTTGCGCATGGCGACCTGGAGGGCGCGGTGCGAGTCGTCGTAGTAGGGCGACTTGAAGACGGGGGTGAGCCACGTAGGCTCAGCGTACGGGACCTTGGACAGGTCTCCGGGCTGGTGAGGCTTGATCTTCTCCTTCTCGCCCTTGATCTGGCCGACGCGCAGGCGCTGGTACTGGGGCTTGCGGATGACCTCGTCGCGGTGGAGACCGAAGAAGACGGTGGTGGCGTCCTTACCGGCTGCGCGGGAGTCAGCGATTGTTCGTGTGAGAGTCTTCTGCGACCCGAGACGGCGCCCGCCAGGCACAACAATAGCCCGCCAAGACGTCACTGCCGCTCGTCGCCACCAGCATCCTGCTACTCACCGACATCCTTGTCGAGGAGGACGACGGAGCCTCCGGGGTGGAGACGGGCGAACTTGGAAAGATCGTAGACGTACGAGTCGATGATCACGTAGAGGTCTCCCTCCTTGTTGTGCTGGGAGAGTCAGCGCGGTGCTCGAGCGATGTGGTTGCCCGGCTGTCTGTTGACGCCCGGGGGATACTCACCTGGGCGACCTCGTCGCGGGTGAACTGCTTCATCTCCTTGGACATGGTGAAGTGGTGGTGGATGTGCTAGGGGGAAGAGGAAGGCTCGCTGTGGGTATTAAAGGAGACGCTGGCGGCGATGAGCGTTGAGACGTAGGTTTGATGAAAAGGGCGACCGGCTACTGGCCAGGCCGGGGAGAAATCTTGGACGCAGGAGGGAGCGGCACGCATGCAGAGCTGCAGAGGCGCAGAGGGACGGGCCCGACGACAGGGCTGCCGGGCACACGGACAGGGCAGCACAGATCGTCCGCCGGTCCACAATCGCAGAGTAAGATTTGGACCCGCAACAACTGAAAGCAGCGAGACGCCGGCTGAGGCTTGACGGCTGACTGCGATCCTGCAGCGGCTTGGCTGACCAACGGCGCGTCGCCCAATGCAGAGCTGGGCGACTGACGTCAGGGCCTCCGGCTCGCGCAGGACCGCGCAGGGTGGGTGCGCAGGACATTGGACAATCGAGCTCACCGGATTGGCTCCTCCACTCGCGACACGCGTGCACCCCGCAAGCAATCCATGAGCCACTCCATGCTACGCTCCCTCCATGACACAGTGGCCGCCGCCGCGAGCACAAACATCCACACTCGGCCTCCTCCGGCCTCCCGTTACGCCGCACTCGCCACTCATCTGCGCCACGTCGCTTCTTCCTTGCCGTCCAGCTCTTCGAGAACCGGCTCGTCTTCAGTCTGTGTGGGCATGAGCAGGCGTGGTGTGCAGCCGTGCCCGGAGCTGGAACAGCTGGAACCTTAGTCGCGCCGCCCCTGGAACGTGTACCGCGTCGCGAGCTTGCGAGGCGGCTGCGTGAGAAGAGTGACGCACAGCCGTGATCGAGTGTTTCCAATGCACGCCCACTCCTCCACTCTCCGTGCCCTCCTTTCTCTCCACTTTGGTCGAGTACATGCATGCGGTGCCGCCGTGCTGTGCCGGACCGTTCGCCGTAACTGCATTGTGATGGCGGTTCCCATGAACGGCCCGGTGCACTGGCAGCGGTTGGCTATACGCGGATACGCACGCCGGATAGCGCTATACCCGGTTATTTTCAGGCCCCGTGGCCCCGCATGCCGTCCATCAGGCCAAGCAGGCGTCCATCGTGCCATCTCCGCTGTCTCGCCGTGCCGTCACTACCCGCCCGCAGCGGCTATCACATGACGTCCAGCCCGTTTCGTTGCAACCTTATCCGACGCCGCCGCCGAGCATGGACATCGATAGACGACACCGCCTTCCTCACACCTCCCGAGACCACATTCACAATCCGCACCTGTTGAGCACCTGTTCCAACTCGACATTTCTCTTTGACACTCTGTTATATGCCTAAGGCAAGCGTTCAATCGAGCACATCGACCCTGCGCGGCCGACGTGTCTGTAAGCTGACGAGCATCGACGATCGTCCCTCTCCTGTGCCCTCTACCAACTCACCGCTGCACCTTGCACCACTCATCACTCACAACAACCAACCTAACGCAAGCCTCCCCTGCCTCCGAACAATATGAGACCATCCGCCCAATCGATACGGCGCCGAAACTCGACGAACTTGTCAAGTCACGCCACCAAGCCTGTCTCACACGAAATGCTAGATGACAGAGCCATTGCCACTGCCTTCTGTTCGTCGAGGAGGTTCTGGAGAAACCGCACGCCCTGCGTGTGGACTATCGGATACATCTCTCTATCTATGCGTTCATTCAAAGGCTCTTCTGGCGCCCTACGCCCGCTCCGTCGAAACCGGCTTCTCGTCCTCGTGTAAGGGCTCGTCCGGAATCTGAACATCAGCGCCCGATCCATTCCGCCTTCCTCGCCGACTTCTTCAATGCCTATCCCCGAACTTACAAAGAAGCTTGTCACCAGCACGATGGCGGCCCCAACAGCACCGAAGATGAACGTATTTCTCAGCGCAGCCCCGTATGCCTCTCTGGCCAGAAGACGCTGAGCGAGCGGCAGCTTGCGGATGACACTGCTGGCATGTCTGAGGCGGTCGATGAGCCTTTCATCGCTGAAGCGCCGCTCCAGCTCCTGCCTCAAGCTCGTCTGGAAGACAGCGTCGCTGATGCCGACGCCGAGCACTTGTCCAATCGAGCGAAACACAAACACGAATCCGGTCGCTGTGGCTATCTCGGCCCGGCTGACTGCGTTCAGGTTCGCAACGAGCGTCAACGTGAGCAGTGCTCCGAATCCGGTGCCCATCGGCACGACAGCGGCCCACTGAACGACCTCATTGCTGCTTGGCCCGATGGTTGTGAGCAAGATCATGGCTAGCAGCGGACCGCACGCGCTCAACACTATCGCCCACTTGTACCGCCTGGCGCGGCGGACGTACAGCCCAGCAAGCGGGGCGAAGACTGCCATCGCGATTGAGTTCGAGAGCAGGTGAGCGCCCGCCGCAGACAGAGCTTGGCCGAGCACGATCTCAAACACCATGGGGAGGTGGTAGAGCATGTTGAAGTTGACAATGGCAATGACGCCGCTGATGATGCCGACGCAGAGGGGCACGCGCCGCCGCAAGAGGGTCAATGGCAGCACAGGGAAGCGCGCATACCGAAGCTCGACGATGATGAAGACGGCGAAGAACGCTACCGAAGCGAAAGCAAGAGGGTACGTCGCGCGCTCGGACTGCAAGCACAGCAGAAGGCTGCCGATCGATAACAGGAGCGAAAGCGAACCGCCAAAGTCGACGTCGCTCCAGTGAGTTCTACCCGCCGTCTTCCCCGGCACCGCAAAACCCACAAGAACGTACAGCACGACCGCGATGGGGACTTGCGCTGGCTATCAGCTGACTTCGCTCAGGTATACTCACCGTAGAACGCCGCCCGCCAACCGTACGTGTCAGTTAGCCACCCGCCAATCGGGCCGCCGAGCCCGATTCCGGCGCCGAAAACCATCATGCTGAGGCCCTGGTAGAACCCGCGCATATGAGGCGGGAACGTCTCCGCGACGACAACAGAGCTCACAGTGCTCATGCCCCCTCCTCCCATGCCGGCAACGAAGCGGCCAAGGCATAGGGCCGCGAAGTCGGGTGCTGCGCCGCACCCGAGCGTGCCGAGGGTGAAGAGGGCGAGCGCCTGGCGGAACGCCCGACGGCGGCCCAGAATATCGGCCAGGCGCCCATACAGAGGCGTGAAGGTCACGTTGGACCAGAGGTACGCCGTCCCGATCCATGAGGAGCGGTCGAAGGCGCGGAGCTCGGACGAGATTGTGGGGATGCACGTTGCCACGACTGGGGTGAGCGGATGAACCATGCGGCAGGGTACTCACTCGTCAGGTCGAGCGCTCCCAGGAAGCCCGCGAGCAATGACGTCGCGACAACAAGACGCCGCGCTGTCGGTGACGGCTCGGAGCAGAGCAGGGGTGTGCGTTCACCAGCTCCCGGCATCTTTCCTGTCGTTTACTCGCTCGGGTCGCGCTGGGTAAATCAAAATGGATGAGACAGATTGAGTTGGGGGCGCCCTCGATTTAAACTTTGCTGCTATCGGGTGCCTCTATCGGTGGGCAGCTTGCCCGGGTTCGGAAAAGGCGAGGGAGCTGCTAGTGCACGCAGCTAGCCTGTTCGGAGTAGTCGTTAGTGGGCAACTGTCAGGTAGAGAAGAAGTGGAAGTCGATGGGGGTGACACCCTGCGTCGCGGGGGGCTCGGTGGCGTCGGCATCCGACCCCCGGTCGTCCGACATGTCACGCCGGCGCGCGGGCAGTCTGTGCGTTGCAAAAACTTTGCAGCGCTGTCCCGGTGAGCCTGGGCGGTAACTCCATGCTGCGATCTGCGATAGCTAGCTGAACTTATGGCTACTAGTGTCGCGATAGAGCGCGCCCAGCTGTAAAAGTTGAGCAACACGGTGTGTGGATTGGACGCGCGCGGGGGTCGCAATCGAGCAGCGCCGTCACGCCATCGGCCAGCTCCGGTTCCTGGCTCGTAGCTCCCTGCTCCTTATCGCGGCACCCGACGTCGGTGTCTATTCCGAGATCTCGTCGTCTGGTGAGGCCTCATTCGCCGCGCGTGCACGCGTGCACGCGTCGGCCCAGTCCCCGCACCACTGCCCCGCATGAGGAATCCGGGGCCAGTGGCTCCGGCACGCCATTGCACGAACGTAGACGCAAAACTCTGTAAACTATGTTTGCACAAGCCATCTGGTAAGCCATCTATAAAGACTGGAGCGCTGTGGGAACGGCAGCCCCGCACCTCTCGACCAATCTGTACCACACGAACGAGAACGCAAGATGAGGTTCGGCGCGCTGCTCGCTGCGCTCGCCGCTGTCGGCACCGTCTCGGCGGAGAACAAGCCCAACAAGCCCGGAAAGCCGGGCAAGGGCAAGCCGAACATTGTGCTGATCCGTGAGTGTGCCCACCCCGCTCAGTCGCGCTGGACTACTGGTGACTGGACTGACCGCAGTAACCGATGACCAGGACCTGACGACGCTCTCGCCCGAGGTGCTGCCGCACCTCTACTCGCAGATCGCGGAGCAGGGCACGCACTTTACGCAGTTCTTTGCTCCGGTCTCGCTTTGCTGCCCCAGCCGCGTCTCGCTGCTGCGCGCTCAGCACGCGCACAACCACAACGTCACTTATGTCTCGGCACCGTACGGCGGGTGGCCCGTGTTCAACAACCTCGGGTACACGCACGCGACGATCCTCGACTTCCTGCAGGCGCAGGGGTACGGGACGTACTACACGGGCAAGCTGATGAACGGGCACACGTCGGAGAACTGCGCGTCGCTACCAGTGTCGGGGGTGACGGAGGGCGAGTTCCTGGTCGACCCGTGGACGTACGACTACTGGTCGCCCGGGTTCTGCCACACGAGCACGGGGGAGGTCGAGGTGCGCACGGGCGAGTACAGCTCGGACGTGGTTGCGGAGAAGTCGCTGGGGATGCTGGAGCGCGCGCTGGCCAAGGACGAGCCGTTCTTCCTCGTGTCGGCGCCGATCGGGCCGCACTCGCACATCCCCGGCGCGAAGAACGGCGACGACGGCATCCCCGGCATGTCGATCCCGCAGGCGCACCCGCGGCACGCGGGGCTGTTTGCGGACCACGCAATCGACAAGCACGAGGGCTTCAACCCCGACCACCCCACCGGCGTCAGCTGGGTCAAGCACCTGCCGCGCCTGAACGACACGCAGGTGCAGCACCTCGACGACTGGCACCGCGCGCGCCTGCAGGCGCTGCAGCCGATGGACGAGATGATCGGCGACATCTTCGCGCGCCTCGACGCCGCTGGCCAGCTCGACAACACGTACGTCATCTACACGTCCGACAACGGGTACGCACTCGGCACGCACCGCCGCCAGCCCGGTAAGACCCTCGGCTTCGAGGAGGACACGCGCGTCCCGCTCTTCGTCCGCGGCCCGGGCGTGCCCCAGGGCCGTGTCGAGACCGAGGGCTCGTGGGGCATTGTCGACCTCGGCCGCACGATCCTCGACCTCGCGGGCGCGAGTACCAGCTACGAGAACGACGGGACGACGATCGACCTGTTCGGCAAGCCGGGGCACGCGAAGCCAGGCAGGGGCAATGGTAGCGACAACAGCAATGGCAACGGACACGGACACGGCAGCGGTAATGGAAACGGCAACGGCATCGGCCATGGGAACGGCAACGGCCACGGCAACGAGCACGGCGACAGCAACCCGCGCCACGCGCTTTCCGAGTACTGGGTGCTCGCGATCGAGGAGGGCCCGTGGGCGTCGAGCCCGCGCCCTAACAACACGTACCGCACGCTGCGCGTCGCGGACGGCGAGCACCGGTACACGTACGCGGTGTGGTGCACGGGCGAGCGCGAGCTGTACGACCTCTCCGCGGACCCGCACCAGGTGCGCAACCTGCTGCAGGGGCACAACGGGCTGGGGCTCTTTGTGCCGTTCAACGTGTCGGTGCCGGTGGCGCTGGACCCGCACGCGCACGCCGCCGCGCTTTCCACCGAGCTTGACTCCCGCGGCGCGCCCCAAGCCCTGGACGCGGACACGCGGCGCACCGCCGAGCGGCTCGACGCGCTCCTCCTCGTGCTCAAGACGTGCCAGGGCGAGGTGTGCCGCGCGCCCTGGCGCAGCCTGTTCCCCGCCGGCGGGGTTGGCAGCTTCGCCGACGCCCTCGACGCGGCCTACGACTCGTTCTTCGCAGACCTGCCCCGCGTCAGGTTCGACGAGTGCGCACTCGGGTACCAGGCCCGCAGGGAGAGGCCGCTCTGGGACGACGCGTGGGCCTTCAAGGGTGAGGAGGACGAGGCCATCGTCGTGCAGAGCTGGGCGTCGATCAAGCTGTGAGGAGAAGAAGGCCATTTCAGAAGAAGAGCAAAGGAAGCGGGATGAGAAAGCCGCAGAACGGATGTAGCGAACAGCATGCACGAGTGTACTGCGGACACAGTGACGAGGCCATGCGCCTCAACTTGCAATCAAAACCATGCATACACAGTCGTCATCATTAGTCATGTACTTAGGGAACGGATGCACTTTTGTTTCTGCCTTGTCTATGCGGCCGGCTCTATGATCTTGGGCGTGGCCTTCGGCGTCGCGGCGGCCTTGGGTGGGACGGGCGGGGCGTAGTCCGCCTTGGTCGGAACGGGGGGCGCGAGGGCCGCTTTGGCCGGCGCGCGGGGCGTTGGCGTGTCGCTCGAGACGACGCTGGGCGCCGCCTTACCGGCCGCATTGGGGCGGGTGATATGGTCGAGCCCCTCAAACGGGCGCGTGGACAGCCACTGCTCGAGCCTGTGCCTGTCCGCGCCGAGCGCGAACTCGCGCCAGTGGAAGTTCTCCTGCTGCATCGCAGCGATGTGGACCGCGCCCTGCTCAGCTCGCAGGCGCTGCTCAAGCGCCGCGCTCCGCCACACGTCCAGATTCTGCGTGACCGCCGCCAGCTCCGCCTCGGCCTTCTGCGCCTTGCTGTCCAGGAAGGCGCCGCGGGCCTTCTCCGCCTTCAGCTGCAGGTCGAGCGTGCGCGCCTCGGTTGCGTGGTTCTCTCCTGCGCGCAGGCCCTTCTCCCGCTCCAGCTCGATTCCAGCGCGAGCTTCCGCCAGCTGGACGCGCAGGTCGCAAGCCTCCTCCTTGCAGGTTTTGAGCTGAGCGTCAGTGCGGTCGGGTTTTTGAGAACTCACCTCCTGTTGGGCGGCCGCAAGCTCGGCCTCCAGCGCCTTCACGCGCTTCGGATCGCCCGCGCCCGACACAGTCAGGTTGTCCAGCCGCTCAAAGAACGACGAGTGGAACGACGCCATCTCCTTCTGCAGCAGGGTCGCGTCCTCGTGTCGTTGTTTCGCGATCTCGCTGGCGGCGTCGCGCTATTGTCAGCTAGCACGCATGCACATGGCGCACCTCTGCCTTCATGGCCTTCAAAAGGTCACTCTGCTTCGACAGCTCTTCGCGAACAATGACGAGCTCTTGCTGCGCCTCCGTCTCGGACGCCTGGATGATCTTGACCTTGGCCGAAGCGGTGGTGACTTCAGTCATCAGCGACGTGCGCCACGCCTCATCGTTCGTGTCATGACGCTTCTTCAACGTCTCCACCTGCGACTTCAGGACGGCAGCCTTGCTGTCCGCCAGCTCGCGGCGACTGCGCTCCTCCTTCAGGATTTGCTTCAGCTCTGCAATCTCTTTCGCCTTCGCGTCGTCAGCCTCAGCTTCTCGGGCCTGGAATTCAAGAAGAGCCTCCTTCACCTCCCTCAGTTCGGTGATGGTGGCGCTCTGGGTCGAAAGGCTGATCTTGTCCATCATCGCCTTTTGACCAGTTTGCAGGGTGGCGAGAAGGTCTTGAATGGCAGCGTTGTTGTTATTAACAAGCGTCGTGTCGCCTTCCACGACGTCTGAGCTTCGAGACGAGTCGCGTGAGCTTCGGTCGTCCGGAATCAGGTTCTCGTTGACTGCATCCTGGATTTCCTTCAACAGCGTGCTGTGAGATGTCAAAACAGCCGCAACGTTCTCTAAGGCCTTCGTTGATGTAGGCAAGTTGTCTGATGTCAGCTCTATCCGTGAACCAAAGCTCACCTCGTAAGGCGTTCAGGGCTCTGACAGCGCTGGACTCATGGGCGACATCGACGCGGTCAAAGGCCTCCTCAAGCAGACGCTCGTTCTCGATCTTGACGGACGCCAGCTGCTGCTCGAGGGACTCGAGCTTATCGAGGATCTCCGCAGCGAGACCCTGCTCGATTGCGACATCAGACGGGGTTGACAGCGGCGAGTTCGACGAGGAGGAATCATTCGTAGGCTTGATTACCTCAATCGCCTGGCCTGAGTCACGGCGAAGCGGGAACTCAACCGACTCCCCGGTCTGGACGGCCTGTAGCTGATTCATTCTCGGGGGACTTCCAGGCCAGTCGGACCAGTCGCCTCCATCCATGTCGCGCTGCATCGACTCGACCGCTGCAGTGTCGAGTCCATGCATGCCAGCAGCCGGCGAGCGGTCGTCGTAGGCGTCACTGCTGCTCCTGCTGCCCTCCGAATCAGAGTAGCGGCGTTTCTGCGTAGACTTGGCAGCAGACGAGTTGCTGGCCGAGGTGGGGAAGACCCACGATCGGAACCTCGACGCGTCCGCCACCTGGACACCCGCGCCCGCGGCACGCTTGCTCGCTCCAGAGAAGGCGTTGGCGTCCTGCGGCTGCGTCGAGGCAGGTGAGGAGAAGGACCCTTGTCCGAAAACGAACGGCTTGGCTGTCGGGTTCAGGCTGGGCCGCTTCTGGTGAGTGGACGCGGAGGGCGTGCCGGGCTCCGTGCGAGCTGGAGCGGCCTTCACAGGTTGCGACGGATAGATGTTGATATCATCGCCGTTCTTCTCGGGCGACGCCGGCGTCTTCGGGAAGTTCGCTGCTTTCGGGAGGTACGAGTTCTGAGATGACCTCTTCGCGGTATGCTTGCGGCGACGTGGCGACTCGCGATCTTCGTCAGACACGGGCTCCTGCTGTCAGTCGTCGTTAGAGTGTGCGCAACGTACAGCTTCAGACATGGAGTCACGTTCTCGCTGGTTGTGTTGCCTGGGAGACGCGGGATCTCTGCGAGGCAAGAGTGCAGCGGGCGGTTCGGGACGCTCAATCTTGACCGGACGCTTCTCCCGCATCAGGAGTGACACTTCGCCGTTTCCAAACTCCAACTTGCCCTCATTGCTAGGGAAGAAGGCGCTCCCGAGTTCGAAGGGCTTCGAGGTCGGATCGGCCTTTGACAAGTCGAGCTCAGGGGGATGAGGTCGTAAAGATTGATTTTGGCGCAGGGGCGAAGCTCCTAGACGGACACCGTTGGGACGGAACTCTGCGGCAGTAGGGCGTAAGTTGTGAGTGAAAGTGAAGAGCCCGAGAGCGCCCCCGCTTCCCGACCCCGAGTGAGCGTTAGGCGTTGCTCCGAGTGTGTTCGAAGCGGCTGGTTGGAAAGCAGGCGCGTTAGGCTGGAAAACGGGCGCGTTCGGTTGGAATACGGGCGCATTGGGCTGGAAAGCCGGAGCGCCCGGCTGGAAAGTAGGCGCAGTCGGCTTGAAGGACGGGGCAGAGGGCTGTAGGTTGGGAAGAGCTGCCAGTACCTTGGACGGATTCCGGGGGCTGGCTGTGGACGCCAGCGACAGCTTCCGCTCAGCAGTGGACGGATAGCCAAACGTGAAGGCAGACGAGGTGACCGATGGGGGTCGCTGCTCCGGCTGCGGCACGTCGACCTTGGGGATCAGCCGAGGAGGAGAGGTGACTGTAGCCCTCGGAACGAAGACCGAAGCGCTGGGTTTCAGCTTGCCCAAGGGCGACAAATTCTTGAAGCTGGGGTTGTTCGGTCGCGGCTCGACATCATCACCATTCATCTGTCCATCCTTGCCGGGTGAGGTAGGCTTGAATGGGCTTGACGGACTGTCGACAAAGTCATCCTCACCGTCACTACTGTAGCTGTGGCCGTCTCCCTTATTGCCGTTGTCCTCTGAGCCGGATGCATTTGCCCGGCAATCCGCACTCTCCTCCAGTCCATCTCTCTGAGAGTTGGGAGTCAAGCCAGTGTGGTACTCCTGCGTCGGCGGAGGCGTGGGCGGAACATCCGGCGAGGAAGACGCCCCCGTTCCCTTTGCGGGTGGGGTCACATTAGCTGGAGCAGCGAGCTTCGCCTTGGACTTGTCTGATCGCATGATACTCTGCAGCTGACGCTGTAAGAAGCCCGTAGCAACCTTGGGTCGAGGTCGCTCTCGGGTTGCTGCGTCGGAGCTGGGAGTGTCCGAGTCCAACTTGATGAGGTTCTTCTCGTCGGTGACGGTGCGATCATCGGAATTGCCTGAGGGCTCCTTCGCCGGCCCAGACGACACCTGGACGGACACCATGATGTCGTCGGCTGTCGAGACCGATGACGTCGGCGACGTTGAAGGTTCCTCATCCGCCTTCGAAGCCGAAGTAGAGGGCCAGAGAGATTCGGAAATCTCGGTTTCCGTCTTCGTCGCGGAGTGCCCGTGGTCCTTGCCAGGAGTAGACTGAGGAGTACCCCACCCCTCACCCTCCTCGGAAGCATCGGGTTCGGGGCTGGTCTCCTTCTCTGTGGGCTCTTCAGTCTTAGGAAGCAGATCAGAGGGCCAGTCAGGCAGGAAACCTTGTTGAGGGAACCCTTGCACGGCGATAAAGTTCGCTTGGCTGGGCGAGGGCGTGTTCTGCATGGTGGGGTCGTGGTACCAGTCTGGCAGCTCACCGCGCTGAGGAAATGCCGCACTGACGGGAGACGGTGCGTTGGATCGGTTTTCCCGTCCGTCGCCGCGCAGAATACCTCCTAATGAGCGCTGCAGGAAGGGATTACTGCTGAGGCTGAGGTTCGCGTGGCGACGCTGGGACTGCGAAGTGACATCTTTGCTGTCTGCTTCTGAGCCTGTGGCGGTGGCATTGCTCTGGGTCGACTGGCTCCTCAAGTGAATGGGGAGGGAACGTGCGGTGCCAGGATCGACTCGCTCGGCGGCATCGTCGCTTCCTGGCGGGGTAGCTTCGGCCATCTCCACGTCTAAGGCGAGCTCAACCTGGTCAACAGCATCCTCGTACAGAGCAGACGGCTCTGTAGACCCTGGGGATATGGTTTTGGCCCTCAAAGCCTCCCAGCTTTCCTGCCACGTCAGCTTCGATGCAGGGTATTCACTCACGGGTGGCATTGTAACCTTGACGGCCTTGCCGTTCCAAGACGAGGTGATGTCGATGGAGCCGTGGGGAGTATCGTGAGCAACCCAATTCTCGATGTCGCTGAGCTCGAGCTCCTCGTCCAACGGCGACGGAGGCAAGGGGATGCTCTTCGGTGACGCGACCTTCCGTTCAGGCCACGGGAATGCCTCCTTCCGCGGTGCCTTCACTTGCTTAGCCTGTTTCTCTCCGGCGTCTGATGTATCGGGCTCCTGGACACTGTTTCCGGCCCCAGCTTCAACGGTCTCGCCGGACACCTCTGTGTCCTGTTGAGGGTCCTCTTCGTTACCAGGCTTCTCTTCCGCTCCAGCTCCTGAGTCAGATGCCGCAGCTGGTCCCTTGGCTTGGGCTTGGTCGTTTTGCGTGACAGCAGTATCGCCTTCGGCTAAGTCGGCACCGCCTGCTGCCTCAGTATTGGCAGCCAAGACCTCAGAAGGCGTATCGGGAGGGTCGTACTCGTCTGGTGGCAGTGCTACACGAACAGTCGTGCTTCCGTGCTTGACCTCGAACGGCTCCTTCTGTGTCGGCTTTGGAGGACTGCTGATGTCACCGTTCGCTACGACCGAGGGCGAGACTGGGCGCGGAAGCTCGGAGGCAGTTGCTGCCGTCGGGCTAGACGGGGCAGGTGGAGGACGAGAAGGTGACGGGACACGGAGCTCCTCGAATGTCTTACCGCCCGGTCCTCCCAGGATCGCTTTGGGTGGAGGGCCGACCCTGTGTGGGATGCTCGGGGTTCGCTCGTGGGACCGTGAAAGGTGTGATGTGTGCGTCTTCCTCGGTCCGAAGAAGGCGCCACCAGGACTTGACACAGACTGTCTAGACGCGTGTCGGGGTAGGGGCTGTCCTGACAGAGGGAGCGACAGCGACGAGTGCGGAAAGTGACCGAGCGTGGCGCGGGCTGAGGGGTCGAGAGCTAAGGTCCTCCGAGCACCGTTAGCGAAGGGGGGAGGACCGCCGGACGCGGAGTTGGAAGGGCCGAAGGGCTGTCGCACTGGAACTGCTGGGCCGCCAGCAGCAGTAGCGTTCCGCGCAGCCCTGGCCGCTTGGCTGGCGGTCACGGAGACGGAAAGCCGGGAGGGGCGTCCCAATCCTATGCCGTTCTCGACCTGGCGGTGTCGTTGACGTTTCGCAGGGAGCTCCTGCGAGCGGGTTGGAGGGCTGATCTGGTGAACTGATTTGGGATTAAAGTCGCCTCTGTCTTGGGAGGAGATGTGGGGAGGGACGTATTTGGAAGCAGAAGCAGCGGCAGGGCCCGAGTTGCCGAGCGGGCTGGGCTTGACCGGCGTCGATGGGATAGGCGGAGTGGACCACGGGTACATGCCTGGGAGGGGAAAGGCGTGCGACTGGAAGCTCGACTCTTGGCGTGTGTGCGCCCCAGGTCTGAACGGGGGAGGCGCAAACGGATGACCGGGCTGAGTGTTGAACGACATGGATACGCGGGGCGATGGCAGCGGCTGCCCAGGCTGGTCGGCTAACCCACTAACCAGGCCGGGGGGCCGGTGGTCAGGAGGGCGATGGCCAGGACCCCCTCGTCGCCCACGCTTCTGCCGGTGGTGGGTGCTCATCCTGTGACTGTCAGCTCGACGCAGCGACTCCCGTGGATCTGGCCACATACCTCGACACTGGGCCTTGACGCTACCGGATACCTCTACTTGGTGAGACTCGCACGGCTGGTGGATCGCGACTGGCGCCTGGAAATATGGGTATGAGATAGGAGTGAGTGCTAGGTGTAGACGGCGTATGAATGAGTGTAGGCGATGAGACACGCAGACGATGGAGGGGTGTCAAGAGTCAATGATGCGATGGAAAAAGTTGGCAACAGGTGGTCTGGTCGAGGAGAGTTAGTACGTATCGAGCGCAAGTGCGGGTCTCGTGGAGGTGCTGGGCCGCTGGTAGCTGGGTGTGCGATGGGCCGAGGGTGAGGGATAAGGGCGGGGCCAGGAGGGAAGATGGGCCACGGCGTTGGCCACGGCACGGGGTCAGTGAGCAGGAGCAGGGTATGAGGAGGCGGGCGGCGGACGTCGAGCTCGGGCCAGGAGCTGGGCTGCAGGAGCGCCTTACGCGCCATGCGGCAGGAGCTAGAAGAGCCAGGAGAGCGCGCTGCAGGAACGCGTCAGGACACGGCGAAGACGGGGTCTCATCTCTGGCACCACCTGGCCCTCTCTGGTCTGGTTGCTACGTCGCTGGTCGCATGGTCGCAATGCCGCAAGGTCGCAGGGTCTTTCCGGTATTGGAACTACGGCCGCCCCGTGAGCTCTGCCGCCGGCCGACGAGCAAGTCGAGCAAGCCCAGAATGACGACTGAGCGCGCTGGAGCACTAGGGTTGGTTCACAAGTCTGGGCGGTCCGAGCGCGCGCCGCAACCGCCTAGATCGCTGTTGAACTGTTTCGAAGCACAGGGTCGTCTGCTCATCCTGCTATCCTGGTGCATGGTGCCGGACACGATGGATTGCATGCGCGGCCAGTCATCTGCGGCAGAGGGAGTCAAGCGGCGGGAGCCCTGTCGAAGAAGAGAGTCGGCGTGGAGAGATGTGAGAATGCGATGACGGGCAGTGTAGTGGCAAGAGTAACCGATCGGAGCGATCGGGGCCGGCATCAGGTTGCGCATCGCGTCCATCGCACATGGCCGTTTCATGTCTCGAGTGCTGCGGCCGACGAATGCAATGCCTGCAATCACAACCCTATGCCCTAACTCGCCCTCGGCGCTCGGCAACCTTGTCCGTTTCTCCTTGTCTTCCTGTCGCCCTTTCGCCTTGGGCGCTTGCGCTCGGCCCCCATCCCGGTTGCACCTGCTACGCCCTGTAAAGCGCCGCTTCAGGTCTGCGGAGCGCCTCCACATTCGACACTGCTCAGTCGCGAGCCTCATCACATTCGTCAACGACTGAGAGCAACTGCCTTCCTAACCCTCCTCTTGTTGTCCACTTGAACGCCATTGTCTCGCACGCACTCTAGCCACTGCCCGTTCCTCCGTCGCGCCTCAACGAAATCGTGTGTTTGGGCGGCGACCAGGGCTTGGCCACCCGCCTCCGGATCGTCAAAGCGCCAGGATCCTGTCCAAATGTGCCGCTCATGGTCCTGAATATCGCTGTACTGGGAATTCTCGCTCTTTATCTCCACGTCGCTGACGATGACATGGTCGTTGCTGGCCGGTGCGCCTCGCACACACACATCGGTGGAGGGAGACTGAAACTTCCGTCACGTGCCTACACCCGGGGGACTACCGTGGGAAGATGGATTTCACGTCCGACTTCTCCACGGCCGACGTCAGCGCTGTCGACGTCGGCGCTCTGCATACCAATCACGGCCTGGACCAACGGCGTTAAGCGCACTCTTGCGGCGCAATGTCCACGAGATCCGTCGTCATGGACATGTTCTTGACCGCAATCGCTCGCAGACCGTTTGTTGTTGTTGTTTTTGCCTGATCAATCAAATAATCGCTCCACTCCACCCTAGTCTCACCCGCGATGAGTGTGAACCACGCGCAGGAGTACCCACCGGCGCCGCACCCGCACCCGCAGCGAAAGCCGACCGGCGCCTCGGACCGCCTCCAGGCCGGCGCGCAGTACGGGCTACGTCCCGCCGATACCGGTGTCAGCGACGAGCCGACCTCGTTCGCGACCGGGCGCCTGGAGCGGCTAACGGTCTCGCCGCAGTCTACCCTGTCCGCATCGTCGTCCTCATCTCTCTACACGGCATACGAGTCAGGCGTGCCCCCGTCACTCCCACCCAAGATTCCCGCGGGCACGTCTCCGCAGTACACAACGTCGCCGACGGGGTCCGTGTCGGTCGCCCCGCCGTCGCAGCCGCTGTCCCAGAAACACCGCGTCCTGGCCCCGATGCCCGTCCAGCGCCCACCCTCACCGCCGAGGCAGCGCCGCGTTCCACCCCCGCTGGGAGGTCTGGGGTATGATTCGCTGCCCAGCTCGCGCGCCTCGTCCCCGCTCACGCCCCCGCTGACTCCGAGCTCGGACCGGCACTCGCCGCAGCCCCACCAGCGAGCCCAGTTCCCCGTTCCGCAGCCTCACTCGCGCTCGAGTAGCGGACCGCGTCCGCTACCCCAGGTTCCCCGTGTTCCTCAGCAAGAGCGGACGCACACACCGCCGACGGTCTCTCCGCAGAGCTCGCTCGGAATGCCATCGCATGGGAGCCCCGCGCAGTCGCAGCCGCCGCCCACTCCTCAGGCGGCAATACACCCCAGACAGGTGGCAGAGTCTCCCTTGCGGGCTGCACACACCGATGCCCATGCAGCTCACATTGGAGCACTCCCCCGCGGCACGCATCAGCGAGCTGCCACCATGGACTCCCAACCACAGCAGAACGTTGCGAATGCTCGGGCCCCTCAATCCACTGCGCAGGCAATTCGAGCCGCGACAGAGGAGGCACAGCGGACAGACCATGGCCTAGTCTCTCAGCCGAGAGGCCACGAGCCGCTTCGATCCGCCTCGTTGGCTGTCGAGGGGACCCTGCCTCGACTTACAACTGCGCAGCCTGCTCCAGCCCCTCTGCGGGCTTCGCCGACTGACCAGAGACCGGGACCAACGCATCCCACGCCACGCGCAGCAACTGTCGGCGCCGAGGGCGGCCAGCCAGCACCGCCGAGGGTGGCCGCGACGGACGTCAAGCGCCCGAGCGCCGTTGATACCGAGGCCGCGCAGGCCCTGGGACCCGCTGTGCCCCCGAAGTCTGCCGGGCCACCCGTGCCCGAGAAGCAGGTCACGACGGCTTCGGCCCCCGCGAAGGTCTCTGCGGCCGCCTCCGTGTCCTCTCCCCAGCCGCCGAAGCCCTCCACCCCAACCGCCTCTAACTCGCTCCCGACTGCCGCGTCCGCCGCGCCAAAGCGGAGCCGCCCAAAGGCCCAGCCCAAGGACAAGGTCAAGGTCGAGGGCAAGGAGTCGATCACGCACACGTCGTACCTGGACCCGTGCTTGCAGAAGTCTCTGCTGACGGTGCCCGCGTCGATGACGACGACGGCCGACGCGGCGCTGAGCGCCGTCGAGGCGTACCCCGAGCAGGACTTCAACTGGACGATCGGGGCGCCGATCGGCGGCCTGGGCGGGCTCGCGAAGCACTACGTGTTGCGGCCGGACGCCAAGTTCCAGACCGAGAATGGCGGCATCAGCCTGACGCTGGCGGTGGTGGACGAGCGCGGCGGCGGCGTGCCGTCGCCGGCGCCGACTCCCGGCCCGGACGGCAGCACGCCGCCCAAGGTGAAGCAGGGCCGGACGAAGGCGCGCGTGGAAGTCCGGAGCGACCGGGGCGGGATCCTGATCGACCTGCGCGAGCTCGACGCCAACCGCCAGATCGACCTGCTCATCGAGACGCGCAAGGGCGACGTGCTCCTGCTGCTGCCCGAGAGCTTCCTCGGGCCCGTGCACGTGCGCGGCGAGGAGCCCGTGTTCGGGTCCATCCTGCGCCCGCAGCTCGACGACGTTGTGAACCCGTACGAAGGGCTGTGGACCACCAACGTCGTGCCCCTCGGCGCCGAGCGCGGCGCAGGCCGCAAGAACAAGTTCCGCGCTCACAAGTTCATGAAGGGCATCAGCAAGTATGTCCCCGAGGCGCTGCGCGAGCAGGACGACTACCTCGACATGGCCGTCAGCTCGTACACAACGCTCAAGAAGGGCGACCAGAGCAAGGTCCTCATCCGCGCCGAGAAGGGCAAGGTGTGCGTCGGCATGGGCGGCACAAAGGACGCCAAGGACCTCAGGGAGAAGGAGGACATCAAGGTCGGCGCGGCCGACGGCACGAAGAAGCACTGGTGGAGCTAGATGTATGTATCTTCTTGGGTCTTGGAGACTGTTGCTCAGACGATATCCAGTTGTTGGACGGTATTGTGGAATCGGCGAAGCAGCCCCAGCGCCCGGATCAAATGCGGAACCCTCTCCGAAGCGGCGCTGCAAGTCCACAGTCCCTGTGCCGCAGACCACCGCCTCGCTCCTTACGACCTCTTGTAACAAACCGAGAAAAGACAAGATGGGGTGTGCACAGTGCGAGAGCGAGTTAGACACACATGCACCAACGCCAGCCAGCGTACAGCACGGCCGCGCCCGTGGCCCGAGAAGCCAGACCAGTGAATCTTCTGGCGTCTGGAGAAGGCCGCGCGCCACGATTCCGTCAACCGACCTTCTGTCGCTGCTTCCGACGAGGTGAGCGCGGTAGCACCACTATGCGTTCAGCTACCGCCTGCCGGGCAATGCAGCGTTCCGGTTCCTCCACAACAGCTTGCGGTCCTGAATCGCGAAGGGTACAGGGGCTATTCCTGTCCTCAATTGTCACAGCAGTCATGTCAGGGCCGCGGGGCCGCAAGCACTCCCGAGGCCCGAAAGTCTGTACAAACTGTAAGTCCGACAGGCGGCGATCCCCCCGCAGCGTCCGCAACGCTTACGATGCTTACACACTGTATAGTCGCTCCGCAGTAGCGTACTACTGCGCCAGTGGCCAGCTATCAATGCAGCAACCATGCTGGGCTAAGGCTGGCGACACTGTTATGCGCTGGCGTATTACACCCAGTCTGCTTAGCGTGGTGCCTGTCAGCGACTGAGTCCCAGAAGCAATAGCTTGCTGGCCACAAGTCTCTGTCGGCGTGCTTCGAGTTGAGGATTTCGCGGCACAACCCCCCTGAGGAACACAGCCTCATAGCCTTAGTGCGCCTAGTGACCGATGACCGCTGGCCGCTGCACAATAGCCAGACAACGCGAGACAGCGCTGGCCGCTGATGGTATGCTGCTTATGCTGCTCAGACTAGCACGGCCTTTGCATCAGCTCCATCGTTCATCTTATCGCCAGCACGAGAGCGACAACTCTCGAAACAGCACAGCGGCACCGGCATGGCAGGCCGTACGCTCAAGCCCCGCCAGCTCCGCTTCGCGGCGCTCCTCGCCGTCCTCGTCCTCCTCGCGCTCTTCCCTCTCGCCTGCTTGACCCCGACCTCGAACGCTCTCACCTTCTACCGGGTCCGGGACTATGTGACGGCCGTCTTCTTCCTCGATAAGACGGAGCCGGGCGCCACGCCGCAGCTGCTGCAGCACCTCCTCGTCGCCACGCCCCCAGCTTCCTTCCCGCCTCCCTCCCTTCGCGACCGACCCCTGCTCGCACTCCACATCTTCAGCACAGGCAGCGAAGACGGCCACAGGCGCCGCGAGCTCATCCGGCGCCACTCACCACTCGCACGCTTGCCCGAGCAGAACCGCATCCTCGTGCAGGTGCGCTTCGTGCTCGGCCGTCAGCCGGCCGCAACAGCCGAGTTGTCCCAGACGTTTGCCGCCGAGCAGGCGGCGCACGGCGATCTGCTCCTGCTCGACCAGGACGAGAACATGAACGAGGGCAAGAGCATCGCGTGGATGCAGGCGGTCGGGCGCGGCCCCGCAGCGCAGTGGGTCTTCAAGGCGGACGATGATGTGAGTAGCCGCATTCCAGCTGTGAGCCAAATGGCTGACGACAGACCATCGTGCACCTTCCCAACGTGCTCGACGAGGTTCTCCGCTACGACCCTCGGGAGCCGACGTACGTCGGAACATCGCTCGGCCGCAGCACCAAGGAGCAGCTCTACTTTATTGGCGCGCTGTACGGCTTCTCGTGGCCGGTTCTCGCAAGTGTCGGCGCGGCGGATCTGACCGAGGCGGAGGTGACCGAGTCGCGGTTCGAGGACGTGCGCGTCGGAGAGGTGATGGTAAGTACAACGTTGCCTGCTTGCGTGAGGCGCACTGCAAGTTGGGCGGTGTTGCGTTTGCAAGCTACCGCTGAATAGCCGCTGACCTCGCAGCACTCTCTACCGTCCGCACCCGGCTCGCCCGATCTGCGCACGCAATTTCCTTGTCTGCCCAAGTGCGAAGGCGCGGACCTGCTGGCGCTGCAGCAATCCCTCGCCTCTCAGCTGCACAGGCAAGACGTCGCGGTACGCACACATCCCCGCACACAGCTGCGGTACGTCAATGTCCTGACGCGGATCGCCAATTGGGGGCAGTCTCTGTGGCCCTGGGAGGCCGGCGCGGACACGGCGCTCGCGTGGCACAGGCTCAAGAGCGACGACGACTTTGTCACGGCCTACAACGCCGCCGACAGAGTCTGGGAGCCCCCGGCGTGGCTCCGGGAGCTGGAAGTGTGGGACGATTGAGTCGCAACGCGTTGGGTCGGGAATGCTCGCGAGCAGCGAGCAGGCCCGGCGGACAGCGCTCAGGGCAGCGAGTAGAGGCTGCCGGGAGGCAGTTCCGCTGATCGTATCGACGTTCTCGACACCCCCTTTAGCGTGCAGTCCGGGCAAGTCTCACAGGACCTGCGTGCACACCTCGGCCTGTTGAGGCTCAGCGCCGCAGTCCTCGTCACACCGGACTCGAGCGCACACTGCAGAGAGTGTATCAGCCAGGCCGCGTACGGTTTAGCAGGCAACGCGATACGAAGCCTCGAGCTACGGCAGGAACGACCGAGTTGGCCGCGAGAACACCAGGAGTCGAGCCAGGGTCGGCGTCGCAAGGATCAACGAGGTGTCCGCCGTTCGGAACACTGTTTTCACTCCACCGCCAGTCACATGCATCCACTTCTCTGACATGCATGCATCCCGCTCATCCAGCCCATGCATCCACCCACGCAGCAAAAGGTCGCCCCCCGGGGCCAGCCCGGAGGGTTCCTTTTTTTTTTTTTTTTTTGGTGGTGGTATTGGTTTGGGGTATCTTATTAGTTTTGTGGTTATTTGATTAGTGATTTCGTAATCATATTTTTTTTTGTTTTTTCTATTTAGCCCGCTGCCTCAGTCGTCATCAGGCGGCGTGATGACGATGTGAGGCGGGATCAGATAGATGATCCGCGGGAGCTGCCTCGGGGCCGGGGGCGCCGGTTTCTGCCGACGGCCCCGGAGCCACGAGGGCAACCGGAAGAAACGGTTCAGGGGCATTACGTAATTGAAGGTGTTGAAAAGTAGTTAACGGCGAGGAATCGAACGGAGGAACTGTTCAAAGGTCAGCGAAAAACTAGCAATTCAGGGCAACTTACAAGAAAGCAATACCACTGGGGGTGATAACAGAGTGGGGGAGTTGCCTATGAGCGTTCGGGGCCGGCTCCCCCACCCTAACCACGCGAGGTCACCCAACCGACGCGGGATGCGTATGCCGGATGACGTCTGCACTGATTTTACGAATGCATCGAATCGAACGGACGCTGCCCGGCTACCAAGGGTGGTCAGGAAGCTCGCTCGATACTCGAGGTTCGCAAAAACCGCACACGTTACTGGCTGGAGAGTGCAGACACAATATATCCCGGATCTCGGAGTGGTGGGCATCGACCGTCTCTGTCACAGCGCTCACCTCATGCAGCGTCTCCCCGAACAGCGGGTACAAGCTCCAGTGCCAAAAATGCGGCGCAGAGCTGAGGCCAAAGATGCGGCGCAGAGCTGAGGCGGACCGCTGGTGTCATTAGTGTCCAATCTGTGTCGTGCTCGACTACGGTGTAAGGGCTCAAAGGCAGCGGCGCCATGCGCTCCCTTCAGCAGTGCAAGTGGTTCCCTTCTGGTCTCCCTCGAGTCGGGGACAGAGAAGCGGTGATCTCTCCAAACCAGGTGCGACGGTGGCCAGCGTCCTAACGGTTCGCGCAGCATCCGTGGAGTGAAGTTGTCGTGGTATGCCGCAGCGCGCGCAGCGAAAGACTAGCGACCCTCTGCCTGGTCCATCCACACACAGCGCACCAGCACCACGCCTCACACGGATAGCTCGATCAAATGACACTATGATTCTGCGCAAATGCGGGCTCGGGGAGTTCTTGAATCTTCTCATACCCGGCGCGTGGTGGCAGGCCCACGCCTCACACGGATAGCACGATCAATGGCACTATGATTCTGCGCAAATGCGGGCTCGATAGCCAGACGCGTGGTGGCAGGCCCACGCCTCGTCGATAGATTGATCTAGGCTGCGAAGTGCGCAACGGACTACGGTAGCACTGAGCTAGGCGTACACGCCAGATCTGGGCTGACGGGGATCGTGGTCCTTAAAGCATCGACTGACATGACAGAAGCTCATGTTTTGACCACTTCTTCACCACACACCCATCAACATGGCCCAGACGAACGGCGAACTCGAGTACCAACGACACCGCACCTCCGACATGAATTGGATCCATTGGGCGGATGCCAAGCCGCCCCCTCTCTTGTTCTACAATGTTGGCGGCACTCTCATCGCTGAGCTTCCCTTGGGTGTAGTGCTCGATCCTGCCTCACCCGTCACCGGCAATGCTTCGCAAGGGCCCACCGGTCACGCGCATCGGTCGGATCGCACAACGTGGCCTTGGTCAGAGGTCCTCTACCTCCTCAGCCATCTCTTCCCTGATGCAAGCAACACACCGCTCCTCGTCGCCCCGCGGCCCCCCGACGACGACAGCAAGCGCCTGCAGCCTCTGAACCAGGAGAACGAGGCTCAGCCCGGAGAGTACACCCTGTGGCTGGGCGCCGGTGGCCAGGCACCCCCGACGGAAATCGTCCCCTCCGGGTCGCTTGCGCCGTCATCCGTGTCCGGCGCCTCATCAGGAGCTTCGTCTTCTAGTCAGAGATCTGTGAGTACAACATGACCCGATCGCGCGGAGCCAGGCTGACCAGTAGGCCAGTTTCCGCAAGGACGTCCTGAGGAGAAACCCCAGATGCTGTATCGCGGATGCAGCTTTCGGAGTGCACGCATGTCATCTTATTCCCCGAGGTGATGATGAGGTAAGTGCTAGAGCAACATTTCTATCTGACAGCCAACAGGTTTACAATAGCCTCAACATTGAGAAGGATGGATCGAAGACCGGCGTAACATTGTGGGGGCCGCTGCACGTCCTACATGATGTCTACGAGTCGACATTCCTTCCGCGCGTCACGGTAAGTCCACCTCCCCCCCCCCCCCCCCCCCCCCCGACTCTCGAACATGTCCCGCACCCGTAAACGCGCCAGTTCGGTCCGAAGCAGTCCGAGTAGGCCGTCTCCGAAGAGACGCACCGTGGAGGAGGACAGCGACAGCGGGAGGACCGCCAGACCGACTGGGTCAGACGCTCTGCCCGCGCCGCCCGACTCTACCACGCCCACGTCCTCGCCCCCGACTTTGCCAACTCGTCAACCTCCATCACCTCACCAGTCCGCGTCCCCGCCCCCTTCCCATCAATAGCTCCGTCGCCTGTGGTCGCTCCCTACCAGCCTCGTTCCTTCCTTTCCTCACACCGTGCCCCGAACGGCGAGCTCCGCCATCGCCCTTCCATACCTTCTTCGACCGAATCAACTAAAAGCTATCGGCTTCCTCCGTTCCCTCGGCCCTGCACGCGCATGTCGCCGTTCAGTCACGATCACTCTTAAGTTAAGCACCCACTGTAGTTAAGCACCCATTAATATGCTAAAGTGTGAATTGAGATAGCTCAAGTGTAGAGCTCGCGCGCGTTCACCTGAAGTGCACACTGCTCGAGCGTGTCGCTGCCGTGCGGCGCGTAGCGAGACCGCCCAAGATCACAAGCATGTCTCGCGAGCGCACAGCATTCTGTCGGTGCGAGTCAGCCCTCTCTGAAGCGGCGCGCAGTCGATGGGGACACGATTAGCGACTGCGAAAGCACTGCACGTTCGCCTGTGACTGACTCAATCCCGCGCTCACCCTCGGACGCAGAGTAAGCGGGCTATACCTGGAGCCCTTGATGAAACGTCGACTTGTGATGGAAGGGAGTTAGGGCGGACGCCACCGTATCGTGTAGACAGCGCCCCCGGGGCCCCGTAGTCCATGTGACCTGATTCATGTTTCATGTCGACATATCGTGCTACACAAGTACGCAACCCATCCCTCCCTTCTCACAAACTCTTCAAACTGTACATTTGTCAAAGGGCGAGCTCCATCGTGAACTCTTCCATATCCTCGGCGAACCTTCGACGAACCTTCGACGAACAACTCGACTGAAAATCATTAGCTTCCCCCGTTCCCTCCCTTCGGCAACCTTCGGGCGCGCGTCGCCGTTCACAACACCCTCGGGTGTGTCCCGCCGTTCTCCACCCCTTCGCGCCGTTCGCCGCTCGATCACCTGCCCACACACTCACTCGATAACAGAGAAGGAGAGGGGTGGCTCCCAGTACGTCCTACTCCCACCCTTACCCGGGCGAAGGTTGCGCCCATACCCTACAGAAGCAATACGGAGGAGATGCTACCCCCCAACCCGAACTTGCCGCCGCGTCCATCCAGTCCACCTAGTGGAGGGCGTGGTGGGAGCCAAACTGCACAAGGCTACCAAGTTTACGGTGGCAACAACCCCCACGGCGGCTGGGGTCAAGCAACGATTGGTTTGGGAAACGGAAATGCGGTCCACCAAGATGGCCTTTCAAGCATAGGATCCAGCGGCCGAGGGTATCCGGCGCGTGCAGGCCACAGAGGGGGATATGGACGTGGCTATGAGAGAGGGTACAGCGCCAACAGAGGGCGTGGGGCGAGGGCGTATCCGGGAGCGTCCTCCGCTTCGAGCACGATGGGCGGTGGGAGTCACCCCGCCGCTATCGGTATGGGCACGGACTTCGCGTCGGCGCCTCCTTCGCTGCATGCATCAAGGGCATCATCCAGAGCCGAATGGCAAGCTCCGCGAACCGCGCCGTCTCGCCCTAGTACTGCGGACCCAACCATGGCGCAGTGGTTTCAGACCACCGCACCATCGCGCCCTGGGTCTACGGTGAACAGCACACCATCGGACACCGTCATGACCATCGAGTGGGCCGATTGGCCTGACTCTCGTGATCTTTCGCGTGTCCCTTCGCGGGCCGCGTCTCACACCGGATCGGCGCCCGGGACCGTGCTGTTCAGCACCCACAGCATGCGCGGGAGGGGATCTGCAGGACCCACTTCCGCTGGATTCGCAGCACCTGCACGGCCCGCTGCGTGGTCACCGCAGTCACCACGCTTCAGTGCCCAAAATTCTTCACCTGCTCGCGGTGCACAGCGGGGCCGTGGGGACAGCCGCGGGCGCGGACGCGGTGGCCGCTTTAGCTTCCACGACCAGGACCAGCCCAGCTTTTACAATCGCTCCACTAGTTCCAACAGGTTCGACTCGACGCCGAACTATGGCTATCCGAAGCTCCGCGGTCGAGGGCGTGGGCGCGGACGTGGCAAGCTGTGGTCGCCTCGCAATCCTTTGACGCCCGAGGCGTTGGAGTCGCTCAAAGATGACAGCTATGCTGCGACGGGCACGCTGGGCAATTGGGCCAAGCAGACTCGACCCTTGTCCCCTCCACTCGAAGAGAACGACTCCCGACCGGCGACACCCGTCAGCATGCCACCGACCCCCCAGGACTCGCCGTACTACTCCTCTGGCGTGCAAGTGCAGGCTCATCCCGGGGCGAAGCTCGACACATCGGCATACCCGCACATCTTCGATCAGATCTTCGCTCTGACTCCGCACGCAGGATTGATAGTTTTGCGCCTTGTGAGCCGCGCCGTGAAGGACCGCGTCGACGCGCGGCTCTTCAGCCATGTGCTTCTGTGCACACCAGAGCGTGCGAGTGGCCTCGTCCTGCTCTCACCGAGCGGAGACCGCCTGCCCTTGGTACCCTGGGACTTGGATCCGGCGCCTGCGCCTGAGCACCGGGACTACGACGACCCGATCGAGGAGTACTTCGGTCCCTTGCAGGAGGAGGGTGACGACACTGCGGCGCTGGATGCGGCGTACTTCTCACGTATGTCGCAGCTGCGCCACGTGCGCATCCTCGACTTCTACAGCACGAAGAGCCGCGTGAAGCCGCTGACGCTCGGCCTCAAGGATGTACAGATGGTACGCTCCAAGCCAGATTGGCACTGGGAGCGCCATCCCCGCAAGTGGCGTGTGCAGGCGCCAATGTTTGTGAGCTACCTGAACCTGGTGCAGAGCTGGGCCGAGTTCGACGACGCCGGCGGTTGGGGGCTTGACTTCGCCGATGGACAGCTGGCATCGCCTTTCGCCTTCCTGATCCCTCGCGCCCAGCGGGCTGTGCTGCATCTGCACTACGACAGCGAGCGCGGCCTCCTTCCCACACGTTTCCGCATTCTGCCGGACCTTGAAAGCCTGACGCTCGTATGGCACAATGCATCTGGCGCTCAGGCAGATCCGGACCAGCTGCTTGGCATCGTTGAAGGCGTTCCCATGCTGCAGCTCACGCTCGTCGGCCTCGAGCCCAAGAACACCCTCCGGGCCGGAGACTGGACTGCGCCGATCTACACTCGCCTCGACCAGCTCGGCATTCCCAACTTCCGTCATGTGCGCATCATGACACGCCGCAGCTGGGAAGAAGCGAATGAGCCTCTCGTCACGCAGAGCGGCCTCACGTACAGCCAGCCGTATATCCCCGTTAACCAGGACTTTGGATGGGACAGCGACGACGAGGTTTTCGCTCGCAAGTACTACCGCAACGAGGATGAGGAATGGGTAGCTGAGGGAGACGGTGATGTGGACAGCGAGAACTGAGAAGGAACCGTGATCTCAGAGCTCAGAGAAGCGGAGGCGAGGTGACCACAAGAACACCACCACAAGTGAGCGCAGTTCCGCGCAGATACAATTGTAGCATAGATCACTCAGAAGTTAAGCACCCATCATCATGCTAAGCTATGTATTCCTGTGTCATAGAACGGCAATGTGGCTTCTTCCGCCATCCGCATCGCGAGGCTCCATCCGCTCTCTCACTCATCCGTAGCAGCGCGTGGTGGACGTCTGCGGTGGAGGCTCGGTAAGGGACGAGTGGAGGTCGGTGATGAGCGTGGTCTTACGTAATTACCCATGACGCTCTGGGCCCGGTCTCCCGAACTCCATCCGATCACCAAGCCGAGGCGCTGAGGCGTCGCTCGATGTCTGCTGTCTGCTCCAGCTGCTCGTCCGCGAACCACACTTCGATCGCTCGAAACGCGACCACCCCACTCGCAGTTCGTCACATCACCGACACACACCACTCCGACACCGCACCATGGCCTCCATCGCCACCGACCTGCCCTACGCGGCCGAGGCCGAGACGTCGCTTAGTTACGACGAGCTCGAGGTGAGTTTGGGTGGCGAGTACCTGGTTCGACGTAGTGGCCTGCGGCGTGTGGCGCTCTGGGCCAGTTCACCATGGGCTGTCTTAGCAATGTTGGCGAACGGGGAAGGGCATGACGAGTCTTGCCACCGGGCCGTGCGTCATCGTCATGCTCGGTACACGAGAGCCTTCGCCGCGGCATCGACGTAGAAAGCGGATATGCTGGCCTCTGTCATGCCATGTCGCCTCGAGCACACGGATCGGCAGTCATTCTTTCTGCTCATCAAGCTATACGGTGGGAATTCGTTCAGCTGACGCCCAGGTTCTCAGGAATCAGTACTACAAGGAGATCGAGAGCGGGCACGTCACAACGCAGTCCAAGTTCAACTACGGTGAGCTAGCTTCGTCCCTTATGAGCTGACTGGTGCAGGATGGGGACTCGTGAAGTCGAGCGCGGCTGAGCTGCAGACTGAGGGTGTCAAGCTGCTGCAGGGTGCGTACCTTCTCTCGGACGCGGACATGAGCTGACGCCGCGCCTTCATCGCCGTTACCTTCTTTCACCGTTCGCTGTTTCGCCGCTCCGCCCGACATCTCTGATGCTGTTATGTCACTCACGTCTACTGCCGTCTTCGAATAACGACATACGAAATGCGTCTGTCCTGTGAACCCTCTTCGACGGCACAATACAACCTTGCGCCGCGTTCGAACCAACAGAGATTTACTCGGCTTCACCGAGCCACCGCCGGGAGTGCACCTACTACATCGCGGTCGGATACTACAAGCTGCGCAACTACACGTACGCACGGAAGTTCAACGGTGAGTCTGGTTTATTGCCTCTTTGCTCTCCCAGCTGCGGGGTCATGGCTCTGCCAGCTTCCCTTGTGCTGCTCCCAACCATGAACCCTTCCCCACGGAGCTGACACACAGATCTTCTCCTCGCCGTCGAGCCCGAGAACATGCAGGCGCAGTCGCTGCGCCAGCTCATCGACCGTGCCGTCGCTAGGGACGGCTACATCGGTGCGTACCCCTGCCCACGCGGTTTACTCCGTGCAGCGCCGCTTGCGACACCAACTAACTCGCAGGCATGGGTATCCTCGCCGGCGCGACGGCGATCACGGGCATCGTCGCGGCCGCGCTCATCAAGCGCGCCACGAGGAAATAGAATGTTTAGCGAAGAGCGTTGTGTGAGCGGAACGGTATCCCTTTTGTCAGTTTATGCATTGTGTAGCATCACCTGGCGTCGCTTGGGAGCGAAGGCAGACTGGTGTCCATTGGAAGCGAAGGCAGGCCTGAAATGAGCGCGAGAAAGAAGGGGTTGGTCAAAGTGAGCTCCGAAGCGTTAAGAGGAACGGGATGTTGTATAGGCTCCAAGAGATCTCGTTTGTGCAAGTTCACGGTACTTTTAGCAGAGAGATGGCTGAGCTTGAGAGACAACCTCGATGAACCACGGTGGGCGTTACTGCAGCGTCGGACATCGGACAGTTACAACGTCAGTAACCATGGTCTAACTGTGGCATGTGGTCCGCTGTCGGAGCTGCCTCTCGGGCAGACACGTCAAAGCTGCCCAGGATATAAGTACTGTGGCTCATGCTGTGGTCATCAGAGTTGTCCGGAAGGCGCAGAAACCAATCCGACATACCGCAACATGCCAGGAACTGCGAGCGGGCATCCCAGTTGAGCTCTGTCAATGTCAGGTCCAGAACCGCCAAGCTTTCAGTGCAGCCTATCATCGTCTCGCTGAGCTGATTCCGACAAAGGAGACACCGTTCTTTACACCCGGTCCGGAACGGCGCATAGAAGCAGGCGTCGAGGCGTCGTATAGAGAGAGGTTGCGATTCGGCGGCAGATGGCAGAGGGAAGAACCGGGCAATACCCGACTTCGCGCCAGGGAACAACCGGCCCCGCCAGCGGGCGGTTATCAGATCCTGATCGGCACTCGGCCCGGGCTCGACATCTGTCATACCACAATTTCAAAACAGCTCCAGCGTTCTGCAGTTCGCCAGCCAGCGGCCAGCGGCGAGGACTGAGCCAGGTGGGCTGCGTCGTGACGATGCAGATCCGCTCCCGTATATCGACCGCTCGTCTTCCCTCTGCAGCACTTTCTCGCCCTCCTCTCCTTCTCTCCAACTCTCTCTACTCACCCCTCACAGCGCCCGACCATGACGGTGAACCCCGCTGCTCCTGCGCCGACGCACTTCGAGGCGGCATACGACCCCGCTCGCGTCCTCCAGAGCAAGGAGTTCCGCGTGCTCGCCGCCGACGATGCAGCCCTCGCCGACAAGAAGACAAACATCGCCTGCGCGTACAACCCCGCGCACGAGGTGCACCTCATCAACAAGCCCGTGCCGAAGCCGCGCGAGGGTGAGGTCATCGTGCACGTCAAGTCGACTGGTATCTGCGGGTGAGGCGACTTTCTCCTGGCCTGTTCCCTCTCAATGCTCCCGAAGCATTGGGAGTGCCGGAGCTACATCAGCCCCGTTACGATAGCTGACAGTAGCTCTGACGTCCATTTCTGGAAGCACGGTCACATCGGCCCCACGATGATTGTGACGGACGAGTGCGGTGCGGGACACGAGAGCGCTGGCGAGGTTGTCGAGCTCGGCCCCGGCGTCACGAACCTCAAGGTCGGTGACCGGGTTGCGATCGAGGCCGGTGTGCCGTGCTCGCTGCCGGACTGCGACCCCTGCCGTACCGGTCGCTACAACGCCTGTAAGTGAAACTCGGTGGGGAGAGGGAGCTGGAGTACCTTGTCGATACAGAGCTCATCCCAGGCCCCCGCGTTGTCTTCTTCTCCACGCCGCCGTACCACGGCACTCTGACCCGATTCCACGCGCACCCGGCCGGGTGGCTGCACAAGCTCCCCGACAACGTGAGCTACGAGGAGGGCTCGCTCTGTGAGCCGCTCGCTGTTGCTCTGGCCGGCATGGAGCGCGCGGGTGTAAGTCTCGGCGACCCCGTCGTCGTGTGCGGAGCTGGCCCCATCGGCCTCGTGACGCTGCTCGCGTGCCACGCCGCTGGATGCTTCCCCATCGTGATCACGGACCTCTTCGAGTCACGTCTCGAGTTTGCGCGCAAGCTCGTCCCGACCGTGAAGACGGTCACGATCGCGCGCGGGCAGAGCTCCGAGGACGTGGCCACCGCGATCAAGAAGGCTGCCGGCGGACCGCTGCGTGTCGCGCTCGACTGCACGGGCGTTGAGAGCTCGATCCGCGCCGCGATCTACAGCGTCGTCTTCGGCGGCAAGGTCTTCGTCATCGGCGTTGGCCCCGACGAGCAGAGCTACCCGTTCGGCTACTGCAGTGCCAACGAGATCGACCTCCAGTTCCAGTACAGGTACGCGAACCAGTACCCGAAGGCCATCCGGCTTGTTGAGGGCGGCCTAATCGACCTCAAGCCCCTCGTCACTCACCGCTTCCCCCTCGAGAAGGCCGTCGAGGCGTTCCAGGTCGCCGCCGACCCGAGCCAGGGCGCGATCAAGGTCCAGATCCAGGACTAGACATGGACTCTGATAGAATAGAACACTATGGATTGGGTTAATCGTGACGGTGTGTTGCATATGGGGCCTTCTTATGCTCTTCTTGTCCTCCTGCAGCCCGAGGAGGCAGCTAGGTAGCGACGCAGCGCAGCGAGGAAGACTCAGAAATCAGGACAGGTGTGGGCGGCAACTGACGGTGAGGTCAGCCGGCTTTCCCACGGTGTCCCGCTCCCGCCACCGACCCGCGCAATTATTTTGGCACCCAAGGTCAACCTCCACTTGCACCCCGTCCTAACGATCCTAACGCACCTCACCACCAACACCCACAGCAAGCATGGCCAACCCCCGCCAGCGCGCCAAGTCCAGGTCGGGCAAGTCGACCAAGCCGAACCTCCTGCAGAAGCGCCGCCTGAAGCAGAAGCTCCGCAAGGCGCACCCGCTCTTCGGCCCCGAGACGCTGCAGAACGCGTGGGACAGGAAGAAGACCGTCTTCCAGAAGTGAGTACGGCCCTGCACGGCAGCGGCAGCGACTGGGCAGGAAGCTTTATCGAGGGTTTGGTTGGGAGCTCTCGTCATTGATAACGGTCTGGCCGGGTCGAAGAGAAGACAGGCGTGATCCGCATCTCACGCGATCATGTGGCCTTCCTCGGCCCGACTGTAGCTAGAGGCTTGGTCCGAGTCTCGGAACGCTTCTTTCGTTGGGCCGGCAGCTGCAGTTCCTAAAACACGAGCTTTCCTTCCCTCTTGGAGCTACGAGTCGTGGTTTGAAAAGCTGTGGACTCTCAGCCTGACAGCTAACCCCAGCTATGCTGCGCTCGGCCTGCTGCCGTCGATCCCTCTGCCGGAGAACGCGAACGCGAAGGTCCAGCTCCCGACGCAGTCACTACCGGAGGGCGCGCCTGTGGTCGGTTACGGCCGCATTGTGCGTGACGAGGACGGAAATGTGATCGACATCATCATCGACGGCGAGGACGAGGAGAAGGAGAAGGAGCAGGAGGAGGAGAGCCGGTGGGGCAAGCCGCTGAACCCCGAGGACGACGGGTTCGAGAAGGCGCCCGTCCAGGCGAAGACGCAGGTCGTGAGGGGTGAGTGCAATCTTCTTCCGCCGCCCGCCTTTTGCAGCGTAGCGAGCGGGCGGACTGGGACGGCCCAGTCTTGAGCGGAGAAGCTCAGCTGCCGGAACGGACTTTCGTAGCTGACCCCAGACCTTGAGGCGCTCGCGGCGACGGCGGCCCCGGTGCAGCGGCACACGTCGGCGGCCGAGGGCGTGTGGCTCACGCGCCTCGTGCACAAGCACGGCGACGACTTCTCGCGCGCCGCGCTCGACCGCAAGCTCAACGTCTGGCAGAAGACGCCCGGAGAGCTCAAGCGCATGGTCCGCAAGGCCGGCGGCGTCGAGAAGCTCCAGGCGACCCCGCTGGAGTAAGCCGTCCGGGGCCTCACGCTCACTGCCGCTCGGCCGTAAGACACCCAGCTTAGAGAACGCGAACGACTCGCTCCAGCCGCAGGAGGCAGGGCGAGGTGTTAGATTAGTGTATGATTATGTTACAGGTTTCTCGGACCGTGGGGCTGTCGCTGGCATAGTTTACATACACGCTGGCCCGTGGCCTTTTACGTCTCCCCACAACTGACTGTTCTCCCAACTTCCCCTCGCATCAGAAAAGAGCGTCCGGGATCGCTTGTGGCTGCCGACCACTAGCTCGCGTCATTAGCGGCGCCCGATGCGGTCCGCGAGGCTCGTCTTCTGTGGCGGGCGCGGCTGCAGCATCTGGATCTGGTCCGAGTACATCTTCCTGGTACGGTCAGCTGGACGATCGCCGCGAATCAATAGCTGGTTCACTCACCCGCTCTCCTCTTTCCGCCCTCCGCCGAGGCGCGAGGACAGGTCCTTCGACGGAGCCGGCGAGCGCGACACGATGGTCACGCGCAGACGCTGCCCGTCCGCGCTCACGCCATCGTATTGCCGCACGAGCTCGTGCGCCGCATCCTCGTCCGGCAGCTCGAGCTCGACGACGACGTCCCGATCGCCCGGGCGAGATGTCACTTCAGCACGCTGGATCGGCGAGCTCGAGAAGGCGGACTGGAGTCAGCTAGGATGCAACTATGGGCACAGCTGGGCGAGCAGGGCGAGATTCATAGAGTCGGACGGCATGCCAGTAGTTCCCAGCTCGGCCGGCCGACCAGCAGAGCTTGGCTCGCTCCCATGAACTCACCTTGACGTCTGCCCCCGTCGTGCCAGGTGCGAGGTGCTCAACGCGGACCCATGCGCGCGCGGCGCCGGCGATCGAGACTGGCTTGTCTCTCCTGTCCCTGTCCCCGCGGTCGGTCCACTCGCTGCGATCCCGCCTGAGGCTGCCAAGAGCGTTGGCCGCAAACGCAGCGCCTTCGTTGCCATTGCTTCCCCGCGGCCTCGATCCGCGTCCGCTCCGCGCGTTCTTGCCAGCACCTCCGGCAGGAAGCAGCTCCTTCCCGGCGTTGCTGATACTGTCGCTGCGCAGGCCCTTCGCCTGCCCGCTATTGCCGGGCAGGAGCTCGCGGCCAGCGTAGCTTGGAGAAACCCGCCCATGCGGCGACGCAGAGTCGAAGCCGAGGCGGGCCTTGAGCGATGACGAGGACGAGGAGGCAGGAGAGCCCGACCCGAGGCGCTGGAGAAGCGCGGGGCGCGAGTCGTGCAGGTCGTGCTTCCAGGCCGAGTCTGTGTCGCGCTTGCCGCCACTCGACTGGCGGGAGTACGGTTTCGAGCGCGACATGGTCTTGGACGATGGCTTAAGCAGCGAGGGGGTCGGTGACGCGTCGAAAGCAGGCGGTGGACGGTTGTTGATACGATCAGCTTGGTGCCGGGCCGCCGGCTCAACCAAACGATCGGTGACGGGAGCAAAATGGGCGCCCAGCGGCCAGTTGCCAGGCGCGCCTGGCGCACGAGATAGGACGACACTTGGCTCAGTCGCATTTCTCATCACGCACGCTCGACCTCTTCCTCCATCCAGCACCAGCATCCGCATCGCCTCGAGCACCCCTCTGAACCACACGAGATCGACACACCCCGCCAAACGTACAGACAAACGCAACAATGGGTGGCGAAGGTACGCCTGCGGTGTCGGTTAACAGGACGAAATCAAGGTTCTTGGTTTCATGTTGACCCTCCGCTCCGCAATCCGAAATTACTGATCACTGACGCTCCAGGATGGCTGTTCCTCTTCGCGGTCGTCATGGCCGCGGTCCTCCTCTTCACCATGGTGTTCTTCGTAGGTCGACTGGAGGGCGCAGAGCTGACTGCCAGATCATCATGTTCTCGGACCTTGAGTGCGGTATGTGTCCAGCGAAAGCGATCGAGTTTCGTTTCGGCCACCGCCGTGCCGGACTAGCGCCGAGGCGGCTATGCACACGCCGAGAGCTCCGCTGACCCCGCAGACTACATCAACCCTATCGACCTCTGCAACAAGCTCAACCAGGTGAGTTGTGTAGAGCAATGGCAACTGACAAGGCAGTTTGTTCTCCCCGAGATGATCGCCCACGCGTTCGTCACGCTCCTCTTCCTGCTTTCGGGACAGTGGCTCGCCTTCCTCATCAACGCCCCGCTCGTCGCTTACAACGTCAACAAGTGAGCACCTCCTGCATCGGGCGAGAGAGACGCAGCTCGCGCCGGGAAGGCCTTATCTTGTGAAAGTCGGAATGCTGACGCCCGTGCGCAGGATCATGTCCAAAAACCACATGTATGACGCGACAGAAATCTTCCGCACGTTGTCGGCGCACAAGAAGGAGTCGTTCATCAAGCTCGGCTTCTACCTCATCTGCTTCTTCTACTACCTGTACCGCATGATTGTGGCTCTGATTTCTGGTGAGTCGAAGACTCAGTGACCCTCACGTGAGCTGGCTGCGTGACTGCAGTCGGTCAGTGACGTCCATGTTTTACGGTCACGACGAATCACGGCGCTGACGTAACCTGCAGAGAGCGATTAGAGCGGTTCCGTGCGAGCTGAGGGCGCAGGCGCGGGCGCGGCCAATCATCCAGCGCCCCCGCCGACGATGTGAACGACGAGACGTGCTGTCGAACTTGAGAATGCTTGGGTTTTGTCATGCACTAGATTTCCGGGCAGTGGCACTCGATTCCTGCTGGTCGATGCATTGTGCGAGAGCAAAGGCGAGGAGGAATGTTAGTGGGGCCAACTGGGCTAAGGACAGGCCGGCTTGCCCGGGTCCTGATGTCAGGACTAAGGAACGGTCTGGAAGAGTGGAGGCGCAGGCAGAGTGGAGGAGAGTGGGTGTGGTGTGCAGAGCGGAGTACGGAGTGACGAGGTTGACGAGTGAGATGACATCCTAGCGCCAGCTTTAATGCATCTATGACTTCTGGCTTGCATGAGCCAGTTCCTCTCGGGAGCGCGGGAGCGTGCGAGAGTGGCAGTCTGGTGCACCATGTGCAAAGTGGAGGATAAGCGCATTGTTTCGAAGGTTGGGTTGGGTGAGTTGTTTCGAGAGTGAGAAGGCATACGCGGGCTCGGTCGCGGTGTGGCCTCGGGGTCGGGGTCGGCTGGTGTCGTGTGGCCAGATGGCTCAGACGCGGCCCAGGATCACCAGGAGGGAGCAGGTCTGTGCGGACCCGTGAATGCGCCGGCGCCAGCGCCAGCGCCAGCCAACGCCAGCTCGTGTACTCGTGTGCCGAGTGGAGCAATTGTCCGCTCCAGGATCGCTCGAGGAAGGAGCAGAGGGCGCCGAGGCGCGGGGCGCGAGGCGAGGCGCCGGGCGCCTGTGAGTTGTTCGAGCTGTGTGGCCGTGTGACTGCGTCGTGCGACGGCTCTACAAGCTCTGCACGGTGAGATGCAGAGGAAGGCCCTAGAGCGCGCCAGTGGCCAGTGGCCGGCAGGAATAGCACGCGCCGCTCAGGTCGGTTCAGGTGCGCGATCAAGGACTGCCAGGAACTCAGGTGCTTGCTTGCGCAAGCGGAGCGGTCGACCCGTTGGGCCGTTCAAGCATCAGATGTCAATCGCAGTCTAGGCTGTTCCTTGCACACCCCACTGGCCCGCTGGCCCTGCTCCCTGCGCTGCCTGCGTTGCCTGCCGTCGAGCTAGCCCCGCTCCTACACTCTCACAGTAGAAAGGATTCTGGCCGGAACCGGAACAACGGGTTGGCCATCAGGTCGCAAAATTCAGGCAATGTCAATGTCATGGCTGCAGCGGCCTATCAGATGGCAGGCATAGCGTGGTCCAGGTGATCTGCTCCCGCAGATTTAGGAGCGATTAGGTTGCGCTACAGCGAGGTCGAGCGAGGTCGAGCGAGGTAGAGCAAGCCATGTGCGCAGGCTGGGCCACTCATCGTCCTGGATGGGCCCCTGGCCCCAGCCAGGAACCAGCCCAGCGTAGCCCAGCAGGCGCTTCCACCAGCCGAGCAGCCGAGGGCTTGCTCACCCTGGCCGCCGGCCCGCTGGCCGCTGGCCGCTGGGCTCGCTCCCCTTGCCGCTCACCCAAACGCTGCCAGCCAGCCTACGCCTGCACATGGCACTGGCACCGCGAAATGCTAGCACCAGCGAAACCGACCACCGTACCAGCCAGCCAGTCAGCCGACGCCGGTTGATCGCTCACTGCATCCTGCCCCATCGCTGCTTCACGGCCGCTCCTCAAGACCACGAAACCGCCGCCTTCCACCACCCATCGTTCCTTTCAACAGCTCGACTCTCCTCAAGCACTCCTCAAGCATCTGCCCGAGTTCATCTGTCCCCCTTCTCTTGCATTCACCCCACCCCCGCTCCCCACCCGACCCATCCCAAATCTGCTGTCACCGTGTGGAGGCAGGCGCAATAACATCACCCAAACCCTTCCTCTCCGACCCCACGACTCTATCCGCACACGACACAATAAACAGCGACTTGTCACCAACCCACACCCGCCCTCCTTCTCCCGTCTCCTTCGCAGGCTGAGGGTTCCCCCGGATCCCTCCGCAACACCTCCCCCGGATCCCTGCGTCGGCACTCTCTCCTCGCCGCTTGCTCGCGTGACAAATCCCACCATGAAGCTTCATTGAGCGCACCAGCGCCTTTCTTCACGCCGCAAGTCCCCTCTCCCCTCACCGACCCCCTGAGTCCTGCGCGCCCAGCGGCTCGGGTTCAGAGCTCAAGCTAGCTTCTCCCACCTTCCCTTCTGCTCGGCACGCGAAGCACGACGCCGGCCGGCGATCTCATCACGTACCCCCCCTAAAGTTGGAGGGTGTCGCTCGAGCGAAGAGGTGCTGAAGCCTGAGGACATATAGCTTCCCCGCCCGCCGCGCCTCCTCTCCTGACACATCTCCCCCTCTCGCTCCCCTCCACCCCTCGAGCGCCATGTCGCACCTCGTACAGAGCATCGAGCATGCCGTTGAGGCCGGCGTCAAGGGCCTCATCGACTACATGGGTGCCGGCGCTCAGGCGGACAGCGCACCGCACACCCCGGCGACCGAGGCCAGCAAGCCCGACCTGACTCCGACTGCGCCGCCATCGTCGCGTGCCCAGCAGCAGCAGCAACAGCAACAGCCGGCATCTGATTCTCACCCGCAAGCCACTGCGATCCCTGTCTCATCGTCGTCTGGGGACCTGGCTCCGGGTGCGGGGCCAACGTCGGCCACCTCTGCGACATCAGCAACCTCCGCAGGGCAGTCCCTTGCCTCGCGCCTCGCACAGCAGGCGCAGCTCGTGCAGCTCTTCGATGTGCCCAGTGGCTGGATCCACCTGCAATCTACGTATGTCGACTCGGCGGGTGGACAGCGGCGTGTACGGCAGTTTGGCCTGCGCAACCTGACGGCGGGCAGAGTCGACGTTGAGATTGCCTCAGACCTTGGCTCGCAGGTCGTCTTCTGGGTCGCAGACGATGATTCAGACGCACAGTCCACGACGTCGTCGCTCTCGTCGGTCGCCGTCGGTTCTCAGACGCTCAACCTCAGCATAGCGGGCTCGAGCTCGGTGATGGTCTACCTCGCGTTCCAACCTACTGGCAGCGAACCAGTCACTCCTGGATCTCTGACACCTTCGAGCGAGGGCGGTGTCACACCGCGCATTGCGGCGTCGGTCCCGACGCTCGACCCGGGACCTGTGCCGGGCGGCCGCCTGCCGTCGGCCGGCACCAGCATCCTCTCGGACTCGACGTCCATGTCCACATCGAGCTTATCACTGTCGGTCGGTGCCGTGAACGCACGCAGATCCGATACCATCAATCGCTCGTACTCTGTTCACGGCTCGATCCTCATTCACGTGTCTACACAAGATACGGGTGACGTGCTCTGTCCGCCCGCGCATCAGAACATCACTCTCCCCTTCTTCGCAAGCGTGTGCAAGTCTGTGTTCACGGCAGGCGTGATCGACCCGTCCTCAGGACTTGCTTCTGGTCCTCAACTGTCTCAGGGCCAGCTCACCGTCGACTTTGGCAGCGACACCGCAGTCGGCGTCGAGGTGCACCGCGACATCCTGCTCGTGAACCGATCAGAGATCGATCTCGTTTGGACAAGCGCAGTCGTCAACTCGCGATTCAAGGACCGCGTGTGGTTCCAGCTGCGCGACTTGGACTCGGAGAATGTGTTTGGTGTCGACTCGTCCAACGAGCCAGTGCCGCTTCCACCGTTGTCCTCGCGGCACCTGCGGTTAACGCTGTGCGCGAACGCGTCCGTGGCAGACTTCGACTTTGACTTTGTCATTTCCAACGCCCATCAGTCGGGCAACGCCGTCACATGCCACGTCGTGGGCTCGTGCCCGGCGAACGGCAAGTACGACCACCTGCGCATTCTCAGCGGGTCAATGCTGGACTTTGGCCAGATTCCCGACGGCGTGTGGAGCAAGAAGTTGCTCGTTGCCAAGAACATCGGCGATCGGCCCATTGACGTCCACTTCTCAGCGACTCCCGGCTACGAGGTCGTGTTCCGATTGGCAGGCGTCGCGGGCGAGGACATTGACGAGGACGTGCCTACACGGTTGCCCAGGGACAAGCGGGCTGACCCCCTGTCACGGACGTCGACAAAGGACGATCGGACGCGAGGCCGCATCGCGGGCTCCGACGTTGCTTCCTCTTTGAGCAACCTGTCGAGGTCACAGCTGCTCAACGACGGCGGATCAGTCGGCTCCAGCGCCGTAAACGCGGACGAGGGGTCCGCCGTCGCGTCTAGTGATCGTGACAGCTCCCTCCCACCATCACGGTCATTATCACGGGTGACGTCGCGAGCGTCCTCGTACCGGCCGACGCGGGGTGACATTGATTCTGACGAGGACGACACCCCTTCGCAGCCGCAGCACCTCCACGTGCCGCCAGAAGCGCAGGCAGAGATCAGACACCTGGACAACCTGGGCGACCGTGACATTCCCAACCAGATTGAGGAACTCACAATGCGCCCGGGTACAGAGTACCGTGTCTTCGCCATGTACCGCCCAGAGCGGGATCTGGTGAACCCACCCGAGATCGCTGGCGCCTTCCGGACGTCTGAGTTCAAGATCAATCTGGACTCGGCGCTGTCGTCGCAGCGTTCGCGCCCGACCCCGCGCTCGCAGAACACGGTGCACTGCGTCGCCGAGTCCTGTACCTCCATCATCTCCATCCCTTCCGGCCATCTCATCGACTTTGGCGAGGTCACCGTCGGTGCCTCCAAGTCGACGACGATCACGATCAAGAACTGCTCGGCGCTGTCGGCCCGGGTCGAGGTCGCCGCCATCTCCAAGGTGCTCAACACGAACCGCAACATCATTGTGATCCCGCCGTACGAGACGGTCAACGAGCGGCTCGACTTCTTCCCGCGCCGCATCAACGAGCGCTACGAGAAGCAGGTCTTCGTCCGCAACCTCCTGAACAAGCACAACAACCAGCTTGTCGAGGTCCGCTCCAAAAATGTCGATGGTGAGTTGTTGTAACAGACGATGAACTAACTTCAGTCTACAATGTGACATTGCACTCGCATCTGTACCGCATTCTGACGCCGTCGGGGAGCAACTTCCTCGACTTTGGCTCGGTCGTCATCAACTCGCCGACAGTCCGCACCGTGCAATTCCAGAACCTGACGCACAAGCCGTTGACGCTGGACCTGTCTGCTTCCCAGCCGGAGGACGTCGAGATGTACATTCGCATGGCGGACGCGCCGCCGACGCCGTGCAAGGCGCACCCGCTCATCGCGCGGTACGCGCACCTCGACCAGGCTGAGCGGCCTGCGAACGGCAACCTCAAGGAGCGATTCGTCGAGTCGCTCGAGGACAAGGAGAAGGAGAAAGAGAAGGAGAAGGAAAGCGGCGAGAGCAAGTCCAAAGCCAAGCGCGAGAAGCACTTCAAGACGCACAACAAGGAGCACGACAAGCAGTCTCTCGGCGCGTCTCTCGCTCACGCGCTCAAGAAGGGCAACCGCGGCAAGCATGTGCACCTGTATGACAATAGTGTCATGTTCAAGGACCGCTCCCTCCTCGACGACCAGGAGTACCTTGACCTCGCTGCTGGACCTCCAACCTCGCACAAGACTGCTCCTCAGCACTCCAAGCGTGACCACAAGTTGGAGAATATCTCTTTTGAGGACAAGACGAAGCTTGCTGGCCAGCACCCACGTGTCCCCGACATCGACTTTGCGGCCCAAGCCAAGTCTAACGGTTTACTCAGCAAGGAGGCAAAGTCGAAGAAGTCCAAGTCGACGGCGGGCAGCAAGCGTGACCCGGCCACGCCGACCAAGTCGTCGAGATCAGAGCGAGTGGACAAGAAGCCGGGAACCCCGCCCAGCCCATCGCACCCGACCGGCGCCACCGCCTTGAAGCAGTCCCTGATTAAGAGCCAAGGAAGCAAGTCCCCGGCCCTCACAGGCAAGCGCCAGGAGCCCAAGGGCGACCCCTCTGGCACGGATGTGGCGAACCTTACGGCGGACGAGCTCATTCTCGCGCTGGAGCAGCATGACGCGAAGCGCGCTCGGACGACTGTCACCCACTTCACACCCGAGGAGGAGGAGCACTACGTCAAGCGCCTCATTGCGCTTCGGAAGGAGCTGCAGAATGCCGTGCAGGCCGGTAAATTCGTTCCTGCGCGCACGCTCACGGTGCCACCCGGCTCCTCGCGGCAGCTCATCGTCGTCTTGACGCCGAACGGTTCCACGAGGCCGCACATCACGACGCGCGCCAAGCGCGCCGAGTCGCGCATCTTCATCAAGCTCGTCGATTACGACAAGACGATGCTGAACGCCGTTGTCGGTGACAGCCATGACGTCAACGAGCTGCCGGTGCGCGACCTTGTCATCCGGTCGTCGTGCGTGCGCTCTGTGCTCGAGGTGCAGCAGTCAAGCATCAACTTTGGCACCTGCGAACGCGGCGACGTCAAGTCTCGCACGATTGTCATCCACAACAAGAGCGACTGTGTGGGCGTATTCAGGATGCGGACCTCGGGATCAATCGCGTCCGGTAACCTGAAATTGGGCGTTGGCCGGTACGGAGTCATATCCGCGTTTGGGCGCAAGGAAGTTGCGTCATTCTCTTTCACTCCATCGCTCGTTGGCAACTACAACGAAACCATCACGGTCGAAAACGTCCTCGACTCGCACAACGACCAGAGCGTACTCGTGAAGGCTACCGTGCGCAAGATGCCGACCTTCTCCCTCGACGTCACCAAGCTGGACATTGCGCCCAATGCGCCAGGCACGTGGCCCACCTGCGCCAGTTTCGTCGTCACGAATACCTCCAAGTCGGAGCGTACGCTCGTCATCGAGGCGTCGGAAGTCACGGACGCTGCGTTTGCCGAGGTCTCACTGTCGCGCGACGAGAAGGACGCCGGGTCCGCCCTCTCCAAGGGCGAGGAGGAGGAGGTGGAGGGCCTGCTGCAGAAGCTGAAGATTGCGCGGCGCAAGAACAAAGCCGACAAGATCGCAAAATACGAGAAGCGTCTCGGCGAGCTTGGGGTCGCGACTGCGACCCCGACTGCGGAGGAGCCGACCCCCGAGGACGACATTCCCTCGGGGACAATCACGCCGGCTAATGGCGAGGTCGTGTCGTCGCCCAGCATCACGGTGACTCTGCAGCCGAACAAGAAGGCCAAGATCCTCGTCAACCTCGTCGCGCGCGATGGAGGGTCGGTCGCGTTCGACTCGACGATCAAGGTGTACGAGAAGAAGAACACCGACGAAACCGTCACCATCGACGTCGCCGCCTCGCCCAACCCGATCGAGGCGCCCGCCCAGGCTCCTGCCACTACTTCGGAGGGTGAGTTGCTGTCACATCACGCTTCAACTAACGCGACAGACCCGCTGAACCTCGCGATCATGAAGCACTGCCTGGATTTGACTCTGCAATGTCCCGTGTCGCCGACCGCGTTCTGCGTCGGCTCGACGCTGTTCCTCCCCGCTTCGTCTCCATTCTACGACCGCCTGAAGGATCTGTTCCCGGTCTTTAACGACCCCACGACGGGTAAGCCAGCCGGCCTGCTGCTCGCGGACGGCTACTCGCGCCAGATCCCGGGCAACACGCACGCCGAGGCGAACGCGCTCACAAATTTCCGGGAGCGCGTGAATCAGCTCGAGGAGGAAGCGTCGCACCCGAACCTGCCGACGGCGGACGACGTGCTGGCGCAGAGCGAGTGCTTCGCAACGATGGAGCCGTGCTCGATCCGCACGTCTGGTGGGCCGAGCTGTGCGCTCGAGCTCGTGCGTGCGCACGTCAAGACGGTCTTCCTCGGGGTCGAGGAGCCGCCCGACTTCGTGCAGTGCGAGGGCGTGCGCATCCTGGAGCAGGGCGGCGTGCAGGTGCGCCGCGTCGTCGGCCTCGAGGACGAGTGTCTGAAGTGTGCGCGGCGCGGGCGCTCGTAGACGGCTCCGAGCTGACAGTGGCCGCGAGTCACTGCCGCACCGCTAGCAACCCATACCCACCACAATGTTGAATCCACCCACCCATCACCCCACATCACCTCATTACCCACCGCATCAAACGACCGCACTTGCAGTCGGCATGGCGACCCCAACCCATCCTACCTACCCCTTACGTTTCCTCCCTCAGATATAGTTCTCCCTCCTCATTGTCATCTTTGTCTGTATGCATGCTACACTTGAAGCAGAACAATGGGCGCGGCGGGCGCGCCGGTCGTCATGGGCGTGACTGCAGGCGTCGACGACGTCTGCATGACTGACGGCTTGGCGGAAGTAGCGAGGATGAGGCTAAGCGGGTACCGAACGGGAGAAAAGGAGAAAATCGCGCATGGAATAATGGGCCGTTGATTAGGAGAAGAGTAATGGGGGTTATTCAATCGCCGTAGGGATTAGGATGTGGATTAGCGGGAGTAAAGATGTCGCACGCGGTTGCCTCGCGTTCTCAGCACTGCACGGCAGGAGCGAGCCAGGGCTGCAGGGCTGGGCCAGGGCCCAGGGTTCCAGTGGGAGATTGGCTGTGGTTGTCCTGGGTGCTGGGTCGAGCGCGAGGTTGGCCGTTGCCTCGCTGCTCTCGCTGCCTCGCCTCGCCTCGCCGTCGGATGGCCCCGTCCCTGCTTCTCTCTGTACTTGCAGCCAGCAGCCAGCTCTCATCCGGCCTCCTCCTGCTCTGCTCTCGACTCCATCCCCATCCTCTCCCCTGCCTGCCTGCTTGCCTCCATCTCGCAACACGCAGCAGGGCCTAAAAGGGGTTCCCATCCACGACCACCGCTACTACTGCAGCACCAGCCAATACCCAGCTCGTCTGTCCGTCTGTGCGCCAGCCGACCCGCCCCCTGCCAGCGCGCCCAATTCACCTCGATCTCGCCGGCAGCCTCCACGACGCTCTCGCTCGCTCACGCTCACGCTCTCCCCGCTCGACTTCGCCAGTCCAGCGACCCCAGCCTAGCAACGCCCCCGACGCGTGCCAACCAGCCCCCGCAAGCGCATGCACACTGCTGCGAGCGCACTCCGAGAGCTGTAATCCACCCGACCCGACCCGCGCGACAAAGGGCACAAGACCCCCGCCGCGCAACTGCTACAACACGCCGTCTGATTGTTGTGAGTTTCTTGTAATCTTGTCGTCGCAGTCGGCGAGTGCTCGGCGCGTGAGCGGCGTCGCCCCCACACGCGCGCCCTCCACGCGCTGCGCAGGGCCGTTTGCACTGCGCCGCTGCGGCCGCTCACTTCCCACTGCGTTCCTTATGCCGTCACATTGTGTGACATTCATCGCCGCTCGCAGCATTCTTCGCGCGACGGCGCAAGCGAGCGCGGAAGCGGAGGCGGCGCCGAGTCTCGTGCCAGCGTGTACTGTGCAACCCTCGGACTCGGCGACACCACCCCCCTCCCTGGCTTCCCCCCACCCGCCGACGCCCAGGCAAGACGCCGAGGCATCATCTGACCCACCTTGCACGACGCCCTCCACATTGTCCTTCTCGACGCGGCCCGTGCCCGGCACTAACAGCTGCAGATCTAGCGACGTGACCTGAACGACATGACTTCGATGCGCGGGCGTGGCCGCGGCGCACGCGGCGGCGGCGGCCCGACTTCGTTTGAGAGGTGCGTTCAGGAAGCAGCGGCAGTGTCTCGGACGCGAGGGCCAGAGTCCCCGGCAGAGTTCGTCAGGAACCTGCATCTCGACGTCGCATACAGAGGTCCGGCTCACCCTGCTGGTCTCGTCCGCCTCGCAGCGCTCCAAGAGTTCGCTGGTCTCGCCGAGCCCGCAGCATCATCTGAGATCACTGCTCGCTTGCCCTTAACGCTAATCGATCTCGCACTTAGCTGACCCCAGACGTCCATGGCGCGGAGGTGGGCCTCCCGGCTCAGCGGGCTACCGCAATGCTGCGAACGCATCGCCGCGCACCACCGAGTACGTATTATCAATGCTGGTCCACAGGGCTATCGCCGCACAGAGCTTCGCTGACACGCTGCAGGGCCAAGCTGGAAGACAAGGGCGGAAAGGGTGAGCCGGAACACGCCATGCCTCACGCCACCCGCATGGTCCCACGGCCACAGCGACGATTCATTGCTGACCATACAGGCTTCCAGACTGACACGGACATCTCGGCCTCGAGCCGCGCCGGCGAGCGCGAGCTCAAGCCGTGGATGCCCGACGAGCCCGAGTCGAACGGCGGCGCAGCCACTAACGGTGGTGCGGCGCGTGGTGATATCATCACCTTCGGCGGCCCGGTCAGCAACATTCCCTGGGACCAGTTCGAGACCAACACGCGACTGTTCGGTGCCAAGACCGACTACGACGAGGAGATGTACACGACCAAGCTCGACCGGTCGAGCCCCGGGTACAAGAAGCGCGAGCGCGAGGCCGACCGTCTCGCGAACGAGATTCTGTCCAAGACGTCGTCCAACTCGCACGTCGCCGAGGAGCGCGGCCAGACGGTTGCCGGGGAGACCAAGGACGAGGAAGAGAAGTACTCGGGCGTCGTGCGTAACCCCAATGCGTACGTGCCTCCTGGTGCTCGCAAGACGGGCGGTGGAGGCCTCCCCGTGCGCAAGGACGGCACGACTCCCCCTCCCCCGCCCAAGGAAGCACCTGCTGCCGCCCCGGCCCCCAAGCCCACGGCGGCTGTTCCTGCTGAAAAGGAGACGACGACCGACGTCCCTCTTCCTCCCATGCCCAAGGGTAACGGACCTGCTGGCTCCAGCACCACCGCCAAACTCCCCACTCCCCAGAGCTCCACCCCTCCTCCCGCCACCGCCAGCAACAACGGCCCGCGCCTGTCCGCTGATCCTGTGATCGACCCGGCCATCGCCTCGTCTTCGCTCGGTCCCGGTCCTGCCACCTCGATGGCCCGCAGCACCAGCTCGATCCCTCAGGGCCAGACTCAGACGCAAGCGACGAACGGCGGCACGTCGCCCGGCGGCTCGTCAGCGACCCACGCGCCCGCCCCGATCGGGGCCGTCGTCGACCAGGCGCGCCAGTTTGTCGAGTCTGAGCGCGAGCGGGTGACTGCGCGCAAGCAGTCGATGGCCAAAAACGAGCGTGCCCATGTCCTCGCCGAGTTCAAGTCGTGGCAGGCAAAGTTCAAGGTGCCCTTGCCCATTCCCAAGGACATTCTGCCTATTCTTACCAAGGATGAGCAAAAGCAGAAGGAGATCGAGGAGCAGGCAGCCAAGGCGCTGAAGGACGCCGAGGAGAACAAGAAGCACGCAGCGGCCAGCGCAAAGTCGCCGCTCGCAAAGCCGAACCCCCTCTCGCCGAACCTCAACCTGCCCAAGCCGCCCGTCCAGGCCCAGCCCAAGAAGATCGTCATGAAGATCCCGGAGATCCCGCCCTTCCGCAAGAAGGTCCCGCCCGCCGTGCCCGTGCCGGAGACTGCCAGCCAGAACATTGCCGTCACGAGCCCGACGCCCTCGAACGCTTCTGTCACCTCGGGCCACGCCAAGCTGAACCCGAACGCGTCGTCGTTCGTGTTCAAGCCGAACCCGTCGGCCGCGGCGTTCAAGCCCGGTGACGCCACGTCTCCGAAGCCGGCGCCCTCGAAGCTCAGCGGCGGTGGTCCTCCCTCTGTCGGTGGGCCCTCGACCTCGCCTGCTCCGCCTCCCTCGGTGTCGCCCGCTCCTGCAGCCAGTGGTAGCACGAGCGCGCCTGCGACGCCCAAGAACCCGTTCTACAAGGACGGCCCGCCCAAGAGGATAGTCGTGAACCCCCGCGACGACTTTAACCCGTTCAAGCACGGCCAGGTGCCGGCTGCGTCGAGCGTCGTGCCGCAGTGGCCGTACACGGGCCGCCGGTCGAGCGTTGCGTACTCGCAGCCGATGCACCCGATGGCGATGCAGAACTACGACGGCGGCGCGAGCGGTGGAGCCGGTGGCGGCGGCGGCGGTGGCGGTGAGGATCCGTCTTCGCCGCACCCGGGCCCGCCCCCGATGCTGCAGGGCGGCATCCCGCCCAACCTTCTGCCGTTCTACCGGTACCAGCCGAACGTGAACGTGCCGCCGCAGATGCAAGGTGCGATGATGGGCCAGATGTTCCCCGGCCCCGGCGGTTTTGTTCCTCCGCAGATGCAGGGTAGCCCGCACATGCAGCAGGGCCCGCAACACGGTCCGAACGGAAGTGAGTCCGCCTCGTCTGCAACGCTGACCACCCCAGTGCCGATGTACTTTGCCAACGGCATGCCGCCCAACGCGCAGTTCATCCCGCCCCAGATGCACTTCCACCCGAACGGACCCGGGCGGCCGCAGGGCCCCATGTTCTACGGGCAGCAGATGGGGCAGATGGGCCAGATGGGCCACCAGCAGCACCAGCACGGCCACCAGCACCAGCACCACGGCCACCAGCACGGCCAGCACCAGGCGCCGCAGATGCAGCCGCAGATGAGCCAGATGTCCCAGATGTCGTACCAGGGCCAGCCGACCCCGCCCCAGCCGCACTTCCAGCAGCTCCCGAATCCCCCCGTGCCCCCCGGCGTGCCCGGGTTCGACGGCAGCCCGGCGCAGTAGCATAGCCCCGTGCTGTACGCAGAGAGCTTGGAGAGGAGGGGGAGCGGGAGCCTGTGCTAGCCTGCTCGTCGCGGCGGCCAGCCCCAGGCTGGGCGGCGCGGTGCAGCCGAGCCAACATCGTTGCGGACCCGCTCCGCGACGACCGACGCGCGGCAGCGCACGCCGGCGGCCGCAGCGCGTACAGGTCAGTAGGTGACCTGGCGTGGCGGCGCCGGCGGGCTAGTAGCGGGCCGGGGGGAAGTGGCAAGTGGGAAGCACATGGTATTTTGCATAAGCGATCAAGGTGTAGGTGCAGGTAAAACTGTAGAGGCATGCATCAGTAGCCGACGCGGCGAGGCCGAAGGTCCCGCAGGGACCTGAGGCGGGAAGTAAAGGTGCAACAGTATTTGAGCTTCGCACGTTGACTAATGAGCCCAAGTCCAAGTCAGGCAGAGAGGCTCGGTGCACGGTAGCAGTGAGAAGCTAATGCAAGATACATGGATGCCTATGGGATCGTGGCGAGCGCCGGCTCGACGCTGCCAGACTCGGCGCTCTGCACCAGCGCCCGCGCGACTGCCTCCTGCTCCTCGCCCGTGAGCGTGCGCCAGTTACTGCTCGCGCCCGTCGGGCTGTCAAAGTCCTGCACCTTGTCCCACCTGTTCTCCCCCTCTCTCCGCCCTTGCCCCCTCCCTCCTGTTTCCGTTCCTTCTCCCGTTCTTTCCTCCTCAGCATCTCCCCCAGCAGGAGCAGGCAGCGAAGGGCACGGCATGGTGTAGATAGAGGCACACCCCTCGATGACGGGGAAGCTGCCGACGTCGAGCGCGAGGAGCACGGCGCGCGAGTCGTGCAGGCGCAGCTGTGCGCAGTCTGGCACGACCAATACGGTGTCGTTCAGGCGGTGCGCGAGCACGCCGACGGGCGCAGGCGGCAAAAGGAGCACGCAGCGCGCCAGCCGGTCGAGGTGCAGGTTGCGGAGCGGCGCGGTGCGCAGGTCGATGACGCAGCGCTCGAGCGCGGACAGCGTCAGCGTCACGTCTCTTCTTGAGCCCAGCGGCGGGACGATGTCCGCGGAGGTGAGCCGCGCGCCGGCCCGGGAGGAGAGGACGAAGCCGTCATCCTTCCTCGACGCCTCGCCAGCGCCCGCCGCTGAGGTCGACGCCGCCGATGCCGCCTCGGAGCTGCCCGCGGTCGCCGCGCTCGCCGCGCTTGCGGCGCTTGCGGCAGACGGCGTGGCCGACCTTGACGCATTCGGCGCGCGCTTGAACGCGAACCGCGCCTTGGGCTTTGCGGCGCGGCTCGCGTCCATCTGCGCCTCGAGCGCGCGGATCTCGCGCTCGTACTTCTTCTGATCATACGCGGGCAGCTGGGCGTGGTGCGCGATCAGCGCCTGGCGCAGCGTGAGCAGGCTGCGGGCCGCGTCGGCGGGCGCGTTGGCGCCAATGGCCGACTCGACGTCTGGCGTTAGCTCCAAGTTCGAGGAAGAAGCAGCTGAGAGAATAATGAGAGAAGAGCGAGGGCGGTGCGGAGAGCGCCGGGAAGGCGAGGCGAGGGAAGGGGTGCCAGGGAGGGAGGGCGTAGACACGGACCGGATTTGAGATGGGCGAAATCAGTCTGGAACTCAGCGCTGACTGACGTCGAGGTCATCTTGCCTTCCTTGTCCTTCGGAGGTGCTGGGAGTTGGGAGATCGTGACATTTCGACGTGATCTGCGGTCAGACCTCCACTTCCCCACCTAGTCTGGGTTATGCGGGGTCCCGCCCTGGCGTTTCCGTTTCTCAACGAACTCGCAACCCACGACCTCGATCCACTCCATCCACCTGCGTTCTCTTCCCTCAGGCCGCACCATCTTGTCCCTCACCAGCATCACAGCATGCCCTCTATTTGCGATCCTGATCCCGGCTAATCACGCCCCATGCGCGCTCGCACCCGCGCGGCCGGCGTCGCTGCCCCGCCGCCGCCGGCGCTACCATGTCCTCTTCGCTAGTATATCGGTTAGTATAATCGCCTCTCAAGCGAGAGCCTGCCTCTTCTCCTCCGAGAAAAGGGTGCGCGATAGAGCAGGGTTCGACTCCCTGGCGGAGAACACGTCTTCGGACTGAGCTTTTGGAAGCGTGGCTGCGTTTTTAGAAAGGTCGGGGCCGGGCAGAGAGGCAAAGGCAACGGCCGAGGAGATCCGGGGGCTGATGGCTTGGACTTCTGGATGGAAGACAGCGACTACGTAAATTCTGGCATTGCCGAATCGTACAGCTCTTACAACAGATACATGAACTCCGATGGTCGGCGCCCTCGGACATGAGACTCGCCATACAGCCGAGCCAGCCGTGGTGTTACCTGGGATGGAAGAAACCCGCCCAGCCGGAACGCGGCCTGTCTTCAAACCTGGGAGGCACCTGGGCCGCTTGAGCTGGCCTAGGCTGCTCGAAGTACGCCCCCATCGGCGACATCGGCAGGATAGGAGGGAGGTACGGCCCGTGCTCCGGATATGGGCTGAAGGGAATGCTGCCCGGGCTCATCACCGGGTAAGGGCCCGTGGGGTGTCCCATCGGCTGCTGGGGTGGCCCTGCAGACCTGTTCTCATGTTCAGCCTGAGGCGAGTACTGTTGAGACTGGCCAGGTGGAGGCCCCAGAAAGTACGGCGAGGGCAAGGGGCTCGGTGCCGGTGGCCACAGCTGCTGCTGCTGCTGCTGCTGGTACTGCTGCTGCTGCTGCTGCTGCTGCTGCGGGCGTTGTGCCCAGATCCGCTCATGGGGTAGATAGCCCGGGAAGGCCGACGGCGGGGGCGGCTGGCCCGGCGGGGGGCCCAATGTCCAGCCTCCGCCAGCACTGAAAGGGGGCAATGACGTCCGGGCCGGCTCCCTGTGCGAGGGCGGGGCCAGCCCCGGCGGCGGCATCGACACGCGAGAGTCCGACGTCCGCGGCATCGCGCTTCCCGGCCCAAACCCGCGAGACAGCGGCGGCATCGATGATCGTGGCAAAAGCGTCGAGCGTGGCGGTACGAAGCGGTCGCTGGGCGAGACGATCGGGTCGAGCGGTGAGCAGATGGACGGCCGGCGGATGGTCGGGCTGAACCTGCCACTGGCTCCATTGGACCTGGGGCCGGGCGACAGAATCGAGCGCGGTTGCTCGCTGGGCCGAGCTTGAGTCTCTCCCTGGGCGGCGCCGGGGACTCGGCTGAGATACGCCGGTCTGTTTGTCGGCTCCTCCCGGCCCACGGCCTCGGCCGCAGTCGTGACCGCCTTCCGCCTCGGCCTGCCCTGCCGCCACGACTCGGGCTTCCACTTCGCCTTCCCCTCCGCCGCTTCTCCTTCCCCGTTCTGAGCCTCCTGGGCACCATCTCCCGCATTGTCTCCGCTCTGGGTAGACCGTCTGAAGGTCAAGCTGCCAAGTTTCTCGCGCAATTGCTCCTTTGTCGCCTTGCACTGCTCCACGAACGACGGCGTCGTCGCTGAAGGCAATGACGGGACCGCTGACGGCCGAGCGGACGCTTGTGCTTGCGCGGACGAGGGAACAAACTCGTGCCCTGGTGTCCATGCGGTCGGGGACGTAGGCACGATGGAGGGCAGAGTGCGCTTCCGCCGCTCCAGGATCGAGCCGGAGGGCGTCGACTCCTTCATTGCGAGCCTGTGTCGTGAGTGCGGCGAGTCGGTTGGGCGAGGGCGTGGGGAAGAGGAGGGCAAGTGCTTATGTACTGATAATAGACTGCATCACCGACAACGCGCGGCTCCTGGTCGGTAGAGCGTCAAACGCGTACCCGCTTGGAGCTGACAATCAAAGCCTGTGATTTGAGGTAACAGGTAGGAAGAGGTTGGACGGGGAACCTCCCTCAGCGCCGTGTTTGAAACCAGCTGCCCATTGTCGGACTCCCACCGCAAGGAACTTGGCCTCCTGGTCTGGCAACGGAAGGCTAGACCATCGACATCAGGAGTCGTGTTGTCTACTCCGCGGCCCCATTGTGGTAAGAAGGCATGCGACCGCAACCGGTGCTTCCGCAACACCCGCGCCACACCTCCACCTGCAACCGCAAACGCTCCAGCCTTCCAAGTCACCTCCGACAACAACAAACCGTCCTCTCCAAGCATGCAAACCTCTCGCGAACGCTCAAAAAGGTCACGACGGGGATCGAACCCGCAATCTCCTGATGTACTTTAAGCTCTGCTGAAGCAGTGCTCTCGAGTCGTAGTCAGACGCCTTGCCATTGGGCCACGCGACCTACGATGAGGGTGCGCGGAGCAGGGAGACGCCACCGTCGGCGCTGGTGCGAACTCTGCGCTGTCCGAGCATTTGGGGCTGTCTACATTGGAATGGGAGTTCAGTGCAGCTTTCGGGCGAATAACTGCAGAAAGTGCTTGGCTGTGAGAGAAGGAGCTCATGTCTCAAAGTTGGGGTCTGGTTCTGATGATCGATCGGGATGTTTCAGCACCAGCATCTGGGAGATGCGAGCACACAGGGGGCTCACTTTCAGTGATAAACTTCAACGGTCAACAAATGAGTGCGACCTACTCGCCGAAGTGTGCAGCTTAATCGCTGCTTCCTCTTCCGCCGACTCCGCTGTCCCTCCTTTTAGTTCCAACAGCACTCGCGAATTGAGTCTCGTGTGGAGTCGGCACATCCCTCCGTGCTCACCCAAGCTGGAGGGCACCGGCCGTCGATCACTGCTAGCACAGGTATGCGCCCTCCTCCAGGTTTCAGGACCCATGGTCATGATCTCACAGCCAGGTGCTTCGTTTGTCAACGGCTGGCACCGCTTCCATGTCGCTTCTCTGTTCTCAACTGTCCGACGCTATCAGACTTCACCTACTCATCTTCAGTTGGATCCAACCTCACACGTTGAACACCCATGTCCCTGCCCTCGACTTCATTCTTGTGGGTGGCGCTGGCGATTCTTAGTGTTACCACTGTTGCACAGGAGCTCCTCGCCAATTTCACCATCGACAGCGTCTCGCCATTCCTGCACTCTGAATATGGATGGGAGTTGAACGAGACGACGTCTTACCTGGAAAGCGTATACATGCGCACAAATCCCCGAGACCTCGTAATCAACTTCATCGCGAATGGATTCGAACTTTTCGGTGCCGTCACAAGCGCGATGGATCAACCACTCGAAGGGGGTATCGCTAGCTGCACCATTAACGGAAACCCACCTGAGCTCGCTTTTGCCAATGACGGTGGAGGAGCCCGAGGCGAGCTGTTTTCGGATGCTGTGAACGTCACAATCTTCTACACCTTGGGCGTGAACATCGTGTCAACCACTGAAATGGAGTTCCATAATTTGACATTCCAGATTCCGGTCCAAACCGAGGCGTAAGTTGAGTTATTGATTGATCACCACCAGCTCACCTACAGCCCGTCCATCGAGGCTTGGCGGCGCAGTGCCACGGAGGTTCCGCTTATTCAAGATAATGCCCAGCACCCGTTGTTGACCTTCGCCACTTTCTCATCGAGTGAAGTGATCAAGGACACTTCAGCGAGCCAACGTAAGCCGCTGTATGATTATGTCAACGAGGAGAGAGTGGTACTCCGGAACCTGACCGAGCTGCATCTCACTCCTCCTGACAACACCTCCTTCGTCGAAGTGCAGGGCCCGGTCAGAAACGACGAGTACTACTGGGGGTGGAGGGACCGCAACATGAGCTGCGCGGCTATTCTGGATCCCCTCCCGCCCTGGTGGAATACCACAGCTGGACCTCCTCTTGCCTGGCAGTTCGGACCGGTCAATATCTCACATCGCCCTATGTTCCTCCTCCCACTCGACCCCACAGTTCGATACACAATCAAGGTCCTGCCGAGGTACAACACTAGCATTTGCAGTGTCAACAAGTTCACGGCTTACCCATACTTCTAGTGCGGCAGATACTGTGAGCTTGGAGCTGACGGATTTCCAGTGACGGAAGCGACGCCAAGAAAACAGCCACAGACGCCACTCCGTCAGCTGCCGCGTCCACCAGCGGCAAGAGTGCCTCGCAACTAGCAAGCAATCGGGGATCCGTCATCGCCGGTGCCGTTATTGGGGCCTTAGTCGGCACTGCGATATTAGTCGGCCTCGTCGGCTGGCTTTCTCGTCGACACCTGATTCGGCAACAGCAGAAAGAGCGCACGGCCCCGCAAGAAGGGTTTGAGGTCGACGCAACCGACGGTCCAGACACGATGCTCACGCCCTATGTAGAGGATGGGACAGGGGAAGGTACGGCGGAGCGCGCCGAATCCCCCAAGCCCACCGCAACTGGCACTTCTGGTGCCCATAACCGGAGGGGTCAACGCTCAATGTCGCCCCTCGTCGTCCAGGAAGAAGATGCTGAGAATGTTGAAACCGAAGACCGTCCTGTCGAGGTTCTGCCGCCCAAATACCAACCTGCCTGGGGGCGTCGCAACCTAGTCGCAGGTGACTTGTCAACGACTACGACGACGCCAGTGAACCGCTCGGAGAAGGAAAGGGCTACCTCAGACAAAGAGGATTTAAGGGCCCATTCGTAGCCTAGCGCCTCCATTGGTCTCACAAACGACCTCCCAATACATAAGGAAACCCACCTATGTTCTCTAATATCGCTCCTGCTTCCAAACCGAAGACCTTCCACTTGTTCGTCTTTCTAGGACCGGTTCCAGTCAGGCTTCAACAAGTCTTCTCTATCCGAGAAACTGCTAGTTAGTAGCGTATGTATATCTGTGAGGCAAACCACAGTACGATTCAGCATTTTCCAACCCGTGAACCCCATTGCCTCAAAAGCGGAAACGCTCGGTGGGCTTGGACAAAGTCAGATGGTAGGAGGCGGGCCCAAGCGAACCGCATGACTGCCTTGCGAGAACTTCTTGCGTGCTCCACTGGCATGCTTGGGGGTGTAGAAACCCGAGGCTAGGGTGACCGAATGTTTTTGTGCACGGCAAGTTCATACCGACCGCTATGTCACCTTCCATGGTTTCTTCGTGAGACCTGGACAGATCCGTCAAGACGAAGAGTCCAGGTGACCGTGTCTATCAGACGTGGCACTTCACGTTTAATTACGCGATTAAATTTATCTCCTTTTCTGAACTGGGCACCCGCCTTTACATTTCACACCAAAGGGCTTTCACGCCTACATTCAAGCCTTTGTCTTGAAACAGAGTGTGAGCCTTCCCTGCTAGCATCATGCCCCCACGAACTGCACGTGCCCCGTCGCGTAGCCGACCCCGCAATCACCTGTCGATTTCTCGTGTCGATTGATACACCTTCTGTCGCTGTGGTATACCCAACACTAGGTAGTTCTACATCGATTTCTAGAAGGTGTATTCGGTACCTGTTCTGGATGTAAAGCCGCGGATGAGCCCGCAGATGAGCCCGCAGATGCTTGGTGGCTTGAATCTCCTCAATCCAGTGGCGAGATCGTTTAAAGCTCGTCCCTGACGCTGACATCTTCGTTGTCATGGATACCCAAAAGCTTTAGCGAGCCTTGAACACGCAAAAGGTCACGACGGGGATCGAACCCGCAATCTCCTGATGTACTTGAAGACCTGCTGATGCAGGTATCGAGTCGTAGTCAGACGCCTTGCCATTGGGCCACGCGACCGGACGATGAGGGTGCGCGGGGCGGGAGACGCCGCCGCCGGCGGGGGTGCGAGCGAATGCCTGCGAATGCAAGCATTATCCATTCGAAGGGAGAGACTGCAGTGGTCGCCATGTGTAAGAGAGCGAGAGCGGGGGACGTCCATGGTCCAGGCGGAAGGCTCGATCTTGCAGTACGGGCCCTATTGCTCTGTTTGTGCTGTCGTGCTCGACCCTCTCCCGCAATGGTTGGACTCGGCAGCGGGCCCACCTCTGGCCTGGCAGGACGGACCCTCCAATTCTTCTAATCTGGAGCAAACTAGCTCTCCGCGATGCACATCATGGGCCGGCAGTATGTCCAAATGTTGTTGGGAATTGTGACCGCTAGACAAAAGGGAGATCGATACCTATTAGAACGCTGAGTTGCTAAATCCCAACAAGATGTTGACTGGCTCGCCCCCGCGGCGCCCGCGGCGTCTCCCTGCGCGACGCTTCCTCCTCATCGGTCGCGTGGCCCAATGGCAAGGCGTCTGACTACGACTCAGTCTCCGAGGTCAACTCGGAGTTCCGGTACATCAGGAGATTGCGGGTTCGATCCCCGTCGTGACCTTTTTGATCCTCCTACGAAGCCTGCGGGCTTGGAGGGTGGTGGTGGGTGTTGTCGGATTGGCAGAGTCGTGAATCACCGGTGTCTTCGGTCCGTGGCTAGGACGGAAGTTTGGCGCAGGGACAAAATGCCACGAATAATCTGTTAATCGACTATCAGAATGAAAAACACTGATGCAGCCCTTGCCTCTTCGCGCTCTTGCCCCCAGTCATTGTCCACGTCTCCCGCGCTACTTCCAGCTGGGGACAGAGCTTCAGGTGGCCACAAAAAGGTCACGACGGGGATCGAACCCGCAATCTCCTGATAAACTATCAAATCGTAGTCAGACGCCTTGCCATTGGGCCACGCGACCCGTTGAAAACTGTTGGCCCAGCACCACTACACCGAGGTGGCTGTTGGAATCGACTCCAGGACATCGCTGGGCTTCATTGCCCTTGCGGCATTGTGAACTCGAGTCCATTCTCATGAAACGCGACCATAACAAGTGAAGGTAAAAGGGGAAAGCCGCGCCGCTTTACGCATGAAATGAACAGAGGGCACACCGACTGAACGACGAGCACTCAACCTGAAACAGGCACTCGTGCTTAGCTTGCGGGGTTGTGGCACTTGAGACTAGTCGGTCTACGGCGGTTGCTGGTGATCATCTTCCACTCCTTAGGTCTGTTCTTTCATCAGAGCACCCACACCGACACCAACGGTGCTCTCAGACCACCTCAAAAAGGTCACGACGGGGATCGAACCCGCAATCTCCTGATATCTTCGAAAATCGTAGTCAGACGCCTTGCCATTGGGCCACGCGACCGGGTTAAAGTCTGAGCTACAGCCCGGTCCAGTACAGCGCGCCCCACCTTCGAGCGCAAGTCTGGTGCCAGAGCTGCCCAGAGTCCCTCTCAAGCAGCAATAGCGTCAGTCCCTCTCAAGCAGCAATAGCGTCAGAGGCCTATCACCAAAGAGTAAGACGGGGTGCGCGCTGGGGATTCATGACCATGAATAGTGTAGCCCTGAGCATGCGCGTAGTTCTCTGGCCGAACGCGCTCGGTTTCGATGTGTCATGACGTTCATATCCATGCAAGATGCCATAGAGTTACAAGCAGTGAAAATGTACTACTGAGAGTCCGGAGGTGAGAGTTGGATCTACGTCCCCGTCTATGTCTCATCTACGTTCCGGCCTCCCTAAGGCCGTTAATTTTACAATACGCGTGCTAGCAGAGATGCCCAAGGACTTAATGCTTGAAGCGGAAGTCAAGGCGCTTGTTGCCCTTGTCGGTCGTCGTGGCAAGGTAGTGCTCCCTCTCCTCCTGGGACATGGCATCCCACTTCTTGGCGCGCGACTTGTTGCGGGTCACGTACCAGAACTTGGCGAAGGCGAAGAGGACGAGCGAGGCAACGACGAGTCCGAGGAGCACGCGGTTGCCCTTGTGGTAGTACGGCGCATCGTCGGGCTGGTAAATGTTGGAAGCAATCAGGGTTGCGGCTTGCACGAACATGTTGTACACGGACGAGGCGACGGTGCGGGTGCGCACAGAGCCCGAGTTCATCGAAGTCATGGAGACGAGAATCGGGTGCGCGTACGGGTAACCGACAATGAGGGAGAGAAGAGCCCACTTAGCCCACTTGTTGATGCTCTCGGGGACGCAGACGAGAGCAATGAACAGGATAAGGAGCCACCAGCCCTTGAGAGAGGCAGTCAGGAGGCGCTGTTGGTTGCGGTTCTGAAGCCACGTGATGATGAGGATGTTGGTGATGGTGAGGAGTTGACTCGGGATAGTGAGCAGGTTGGTGTGGAACGTGCTGAATCCAAGATCACGAAGCGAAAGCGTGAAGTACGTGCTGACCGTGCCGGGGGCGATGAACATGGTGAGTCCGAGGATGTAGAGCGGCCAGAGGTCGTAGTCGCAGAAGCTGTCCCAGAGGTCGCGGAGGCTGAGACCCTCACGGTTGTGCATGCTGGACTTGGTGGGGTCGTCGCGCAGCACCTTGTTCACAATGATGATCTCCTCGCGCTCGGTGAACCAACCCTTGTGGAAGCGACGCTTCGTCTGCGTCGGACCGGCAGGCATGTACCAGAAGGCCCAGGCGCCGATGAGAAAGGTGATCGCACCCTCAATCGCGAACAGCCACTTCCAGCCCTCCCAGTTCGTGACATGGCGGAGGGAGAGAAGACCAGCGGCGAGGAACGCTCCAACAATGTTGGTGACCGTGAGCGAAATCCAGAATATGCCGAGGCGGACGGTAAGCTGGTTCGAGGTGTAGTAGTAGGACAGGTAAAGAATCGTGTCGGCGATGAAGCCGCCCTCGATGAGACCGAGCAGACTGCGGGTGACGAAGAAGCCAGTCTTGTTCACCATCAGACACTGGAGGATGGACACGAGCGACCACGACATCATCTGGATCGGGATCCACACGTCTGAGCCGAGCTTCTTCGAGATGAGCTGCGACGGCAGCTCGGCGAACAGGAATGAGGCGTAGAAGATGGTCTGACCGATGTTGTAGTCGCCGCGGGTCATGTGCAGGTCGTCCAGCATGTTGTCCGAGACAGCATTTCCGATGTTGTAGCGGTCCAGGTTGAGCGCCGAGAAACAGATGCACGCCACGAGGCACACGCGGATATCGATCTTGCGGTACAGTTTCTTCTCCTCAGCCTCTGTCCACGTCGCCAGAGGATCCCATCTGTGCTTGGACTCGTACGAATCAGGAGGCTCGTAGAAACGGTTCACGAGGTCGGCATCGGCGGCAGACGACGAGGTGAAGGGCACAGACGGGTCGGAGGGCGTGCCAATGTACTTTTCAGGGTCGTCGGAGGTGTCGGACAGGGCCGGCGAGGTGGGCGAGGATGACTTCGGCGACTGGTCGGCACCCGCAATCGTGATGACCGAATGTTGCTTGTCGTCCTTGCCTAGGTGAGGGACAGACATCTTGAAAACTGCCGCTGGTTGATGGGGACAGCAGACGGCCGACGCGTTGTTCTTATAATGACACTAGCTGACGGTAACTCATGGAAAGTCGGCCTGAACGGAGGAGCGCTACCGCATAGTGCCGGCCATTTCGCTGTGAAAAGCGAGATACCGGCCTCCATGACAGCACGGTCACACCTTCATGTCGTCTTCGGGCCACGAAATTAGCGTGGTTCTGACTGTAAAAGCCACAATTGGACACACGCCGGCGCAACTTTTGCTCGCGTGTCGTTATCGGCGAACCTAAAGCTTCGGTGCAGACTGCGTGACCCGACGGCGAGGTGCACAGAACTCTGGATCCCTGGTTCCTGTCTCAGCAGCTATGCATGGGCGAGATCAGCAACTGGGGACGCAGGTAATACTCACCAAAACTAACCAGGAACACCAAGAGCTGCCACTCGATTCGTCCACGGGTCCGCTGATAAGGGCACGTGCCTGGAATGTTGCCGTGCTCTGGCCGGCGATATGAGGCGCCATCACGCCATCCGTCATTGTAGTTCGCGACATCCTCCACACCGCTAGCGTCGTTGCAGCCACGGTTGATGCCATGACTGCGTATTAGCATGGCTCCAAGCCCACGCACGGCCCTCACGACCATGCTCAGCAGTGACCGAGCCGCCATTCCGGCCTGGTTACGGATCGTCGTTGCTCGTCCGACTGCCCCGTCGCGCGGCTCGGCAGGTGCCTGGCGCGTGCAATGTGTAAAGCTTCTCGGTCGGCTTGATCTGATATGCGCCGATAGCCAATGCACGGCGGCCGCAGCGTCGTGATCGGTGGTCACTGGTAGAGTAGTGTGTAAAGGTCGGCACGTTCCACCCCGTCGCTGCTATGTCGGGAGCGCGGGGACTGTGAGCTGGGTGCTGTCGGTGCCCCCTGTCAATCCGCGGAAGGATGTATGTGGGCACATGCACTCCATGCGCCCAGCTCAGACGACTTGTCGAGTGACGTGACGTCCTAAGGAATGGGCACTCGGCATCGCCCTACCCAGCGCTTCCTCAGGCGCATCACGCAAGTAATGATGATGTCGGAGATGAGCGACTACGATATTGATCGCTGGACCCCCCACAAGCAACTGGAGCCGGCGTCGTCCGACGTCACGATGGCCGAAGGGGTATATAGCAAAACGGTGGTGCTGTTGCTACACTCCAGAACCGACAGCCACAGCGAGCCCTTCACCACCAAACCTTCCAAGAACCCACCGATACACTCAGTTCCACCATGGCCCCCGTCGCAGTTGAGTCCCAGGTGCTTCCCACCACCATCGACAGCCTGAAAGACGGCATCTCCTCCGTTACGGTGACCGAGTCGCGCAGCTCGTCGCCCGAGGTGCCCGAGTTCGACTTCAAGGCCTTCAGCTCTTTCGACAACACGCCTTCGATCGGCACCGAGTTCCGCGAGTTTGCGAAGGACGGCAAGCCGGTGCTTGACATCCGGACCGTGCTGGCCGACGACGCGAAGCTTGCCGCGCTGGGCAGGCTGGTGTCTGAACGTGGCGTCGTGTTCTTCCGCAACGCGCAAATCACGCCCGAGCAGCAGCTCACGCTCGTCGACAAGCTGGGCAAGTTTGGCGGCAAGCCCGACACGTCGCGCCTGCACGTGCACCCGTGCACGCAGGAGGGGCAGGAGGAGCAGGAGGAGATCACAATCGTGAGCAACAAGTACGTGTTCGGGCGCTCGTTCAAGCGCGACACCAGCGACATCCTTACCCGCCGCCCAGGCGCCAAGGAGTGGCACTCGGACATCACGTTCGAGCCCGTGCCGTCCGACTATGCTTCGCTCGTGATCCGCAAGCTCCCCGACGTCGGCGGCGACACGCTCTGGGCCTCAGCGTACGAGGCCTACGACCGCCTCTCCCCCGCCTACCAGCGCCTGCTCGAGGGGCTGAACGCGCTCCATAAGGGCGACGGCTTCATCGCGCTCGCCAAGATCGCCGGCCTGCCGTTGCGTGAGGGTCGCGGCGCGCCCGAGAACATCGGCCAGGATCTCGAGGCTGTCCACCCCGTTGTCCGCACCAACCCCGTCACGGGCTGGAAGGGCCTGTTCGTCAACCAGAACTTCACTAAGCATCTCATCGACGCCCAGTCCGGCAAGCGCCTGCCCGAGGCCGAGAGCGAGGCCATCCTCAAGTTCCTCTTCGCTCTCGTCGAGAGCAATCACGACGTGCAGGTCCGCTTCCGCTGGGAGAAGGACTCGCTCGCAATCTGGGACAACAGGAGCACGTTCCACGCCGCGACCGGCGACGTCGATGGCGGTCTCCGCGAAGGCACCCGCTCCGTCTCCCTCGGCGAGCGGCCGTACTTTGACCCGAAGAGCCTCACCCGTCGCGAGGCGCTCAAGAAGGCGGCCGAGGGCAAGTAGGCCGTGGCGCAGGACATAAGCTGAACGTTTCGGTTGTACATATAGCATGCAAGCAACAATGGGTACCTGTGGTGAGCAAAGTATGAGCGAGAGGTTGAGCCGCAAAGGTAGACGGGTGGTCCATGCCGAAGCAAACGCTCATGGGATGGATTTCGTCGATCCCTGCACTGGCCGATCAGAATGCCGTGCGATTACCGTTGCCGCGTCATGAAAGTCCTCGGGTAAGTTAAACGTACCTGGTCAGTGACGTTTCAGAAGTTCCAGGAGCACGGAGAGTAAATTAATCGTGACACTAGCATATCCCGTATTGGAAGACCACTGGCGCGCGATGAGAAGGAGCGCGTAATCAGACGTCGATAAAGAACTCATTATAATCGGACCCATGGACTTAAGCGATAGCGTCCAGACACCCCTCGGCACAGCAACAACAGAGGACTGCAAATCAGCATAGTCCTCATATACACTGTTGCACTTACCACCAGCGAGACAGGCGCAGCACGCGGTGCAGCAGCCACCGCCACCAGAGTCCTTCTGGGGGGCCTGCTGAACGTAGACGGGCTGAGGCGCAGGCTGAGGGTAGCTGGAGTTAGCAAAATATGACCTGGGCAGCGCAGGGGGCAGCGCCAAGATGCCGAGCCAGGCATCCCCTATGACGGGGGTATGCGTGACCCCAAAGCTCTGAATGCGGCCGGCATGACACTAGTCACGACCACATGACGTCTGGTCACGGGCGCCATACGCAACAGCTTCTGCCTGGGAACGTTCGTAACGGGAGCCTCCCCAACCTGAACTCACTATCCACCGGGCTGCTGGTAGCTCTGCTGAGGAGGAGGCGGGTAGTAGCCACCCTGCTGGGGAGGGGGTCCTCCGTGAGGCTGTCCGTAGCCGGGCTGTCCGTATCCGCCGGGACTGTGGTAAGATTAGCGTCTTGCGAGCTCGAGAAGAAGCTGGGCTGGATCAAGGCTGCACAGAACAAGCTGCAAAGCCTGTTGCGAGGCAGACGCACTAGCGCCCCGGAGTGACCGCGCTATGTATCCCCACGGAACAGTGAGCGCAGGCGTCTCCGGACGGTCGTCTTTAACCTGATCTTGTAGCCATGTTGCCGGTGAAAAGAGAGCCGAGAGTGAACGGTGGTGGCGAGTCCTGGCTGCTGCGCAGCAGCCAGCATCGACGTAGTCTTGGCGGCATCTGCGCCGTGCCCACCTTCCCAGTTGCCACCACCAACACAAAACGCAAGCAGGAGCGCCAACATCCAAATTAGGCGGCCCCTGCCCGTTGTTTTGTTGACCGTGTGATATCCGCTTTGCAAGAAAGCGGTAATGTTGGCAGAGCGAGCGCCATCGACGACGCCGCTATATTGTTCGTCCGTGTGTTGACCGAAAGGCGATGATGTGATGGTAACAGTACTCACTTTCCGCCACCGTAGTACTGCTGTCAGCTGATTCTGCTTAGATGACTTACGTCCTGAGCCGACATGGTACCAAGATTTGGGTAGTAGAGATGAAGTGGAAAGTGTCAAGATAAGAAGCGGCAAAGAAGGGTTGGCCAAATATCAGGAATGGATGCTCAGGGCGTGAACCGCTTGCTTGGACTTCATCTCGGCAGTGCTGTGCGCAGCAGTGGATTGTTGATGGACGCGCTCGCGCGTAGCGGGACTAAATCAGCTGGGCGATTACGCCCGCATACCATCGACCCACCTCTGGAATTCACCATCACGGCTATTTTCAGTCACGACGCTGCTCTTTTCACTGAGCCGCTGACTGCTGAAACGCATCGACGTGGTCTCGCCGTTGCGTACATGGGCATTGGACATTGTTCTATGCCTTGCAGCAAGCCGTTACAATTACCTGGCGGCGTCTTGGCGGCGAGGGCGCCAGCATTGACACACAGCCTCAGGCTACGGCCGCCGACGCCTGGCGGTGCGAGCAGGCGTAGGTCTGCCGACGCTGCCGAGTAGGCCGACGAGTCGCGGAGAGCTAAACCGTGGTAACAGGTGGGCGACCTGCTGAGTGCTGCCCATGAGACTTATGTTCTTCATTTGCTGCGCGCGTGCATATGTTAGGTCGCCGAGTCTGTAGGCTGTAGGCTTGCGACCCACCTTTGCCACCCATCTCCGTGTCTGAGCGTCCGATCTCTGAAATCTTGGGCTCTCCCCGGACCTCTGAAACGAGCAGCTGTTGTCGACTTGAAACAGGCCACGTTTACCATGAGAGAGGCACGTTGTTGTCTCGGAGACACAAGCAACTCCGTTCTATGGCATCGGCGCCGATTTGAGTCCGTCAGGCAGGACCAGGTGACCAGGTGACTCGGCGCTGATGCATGTCGAGGTTAAGCAGTTAGGGTGGCCGTGAAGGGTGGGACCTCATCCCTAAGCCCCTGCCCGCGAGTGTCCGCCGAGAGTTCCGCCGACACTGGGTTACTGGGCAGCCCAACACTCGCTGCGGGCCTGGCGGGCTGGGAATGGGGAGCGCGGGTCGACGAGCGGGACCGAGGTTTGACGTTGAACGCATTATCAGCAACGTGCTTTCCCGTATCCCCTGTTCCAATGGTATCCACAAACTGTGCCGCGATCGAGATGGAATTTCGGTACGTTCTGAAGCATGTACGCACGTACGGGCACTGGGAGGGCGCGTGTGGATGCCCTTAAGATGACGAAGAAGCATACATGCATCGAAGGGCTGCAGAGCGTAGGAGCCGCAGAGAAGCACTGGAGAGGTGGCCACGACATCTGCTGCTCAGGCACCCGCCCGATTCCTGGTACTCGTCCCAGTCGGCGGCATGGAGACAGAGCGCACAAACACGTTTCGGGAGTGAGAATCAACGTAATTGAGAGCCTAAAAATTGAGAGCGGGACAAGGCGCTGCTAATCGACCGCTCAGCCCATTACACTCTGCGTGAAAACCTAGTCTGCGCCTCGTTCTAGGACCCGAGCTGAAGGAGGGAATTGAGCATAGCTTTGCACGGCCGACGGACAAAAGCTTGACTGAAAGCTTGAAAACCTGACAGAAGAAGTGCATGCAGGATGCAGGAACGATGCACGGAGCGCTGGCGGAACGTCTTGTGCAAGTAATTGAGATGGAGCAGGAGCAAGCTACCACAGCCGCGGTTCGCCTGGCAGGGGAAGGTATCCAAAGTGATCAGCCACTCTATTGCCATGCCAGGAGATGCGAACGAAGGCAGAGCCCGGGACGAGAGCCCGCAGACATGCCGCCAACACTGCCTGACCGCCTGGCCGCCTGGCCGCCGCTGCGAGCGGCGCGACGCCCTGTGCCCTTGGATGGTACCTCTGACCCTGGACGTGCGATTCATCTAATCTTGTCACCGCCAGCCAGGACACACAGCAGGACACTGGACACCCACATTCGTACTCTCACCGCCCATTAGCTTTTTCCTCGTAACTGCTTCCTCATCCTCATCATCACCCCTCCTATCCATCTCCGCCCTCTTCCACCTCGACCTCCCTATCTCTTCTCCTTCGACTCGCATTCGACACCTTCGCCTTTCTTCACGGACTCGGCACCCGCAACCCACGTTCTCTCAACCTCGACCCACCCTCTCCCCACCCCCATACGCGTCTAACTTCGATCAAAATGGCCTCCGCCGAAGAGAAGCAGCAGGACAGCGTAGGTATCATCGCCTGGCGCGTGTATGGCGACCTGATGCGCGTTCTGGAAAGCTCCGTCCATGCGCACCACGTAGACGTTCCGGTTCAGGGGCGTCGTCGCGGCCAGTACAGGCTGCACCCAGCCTTACACGTTCCACCGCAGACCTGGAATCATGCTGACTTCTGCAGATCGAGCTCCTGGAGAAGGCTGAGGAGTGAGTTCATCGATAGCACTTGATAGCGCAAAGCGCCAGCGTTGCCTTGTTGTCTTTCCCGGCTAGCTACTGACGCTGCAGGGGCTCGGCTTCGTCCTCCGTTCGTCAGCACCAGCACCAGCAGCAGAAGAAGATCGTCATCCCTGGTATCATTAGTGAGGGATCTAGGAGTGATCGGCCACTGACGCGCAGTTATCCCCATTTGGATGGCATGCTCTATCTCTGTCATTCTTTACAACAGTGAGGTGTTCTTGACCCAGTCGGTGACTGACCTGCAGAATACGTCTTCACCAACCTTGACTTCCCCTACCCTGTCTTCCTCACTACCTGGCACCTGACCTTCTCTGCCATTGCTACGCGTGTCCTGCAGCGCACGACGACTCTTATCGATGGTGCCAAGGACATTGAGATGACCGTGAGTTGCTTTCAGCAAGAGCTAACTGACAATCAGCGCGACCGTTGGGTTCGATCGATCCTCCCTATCGGTGCTCTCTTCTCGGGATCCCTCATCCTGTCTAACTATGCCTACCTGACCCTCTCGGTCCCCTTCATTCAGATGCTCAAGGCCTTCAACCCCGTTGGCATTCTCCTGATCTCGTTCGCCTTCAAGATCCAGGAGCCCAACGCCCGCCTGCTCGCTATCGTCCTGATGATCTCTCTCGGCTGCGCTCTTGCCGCCTACGGTGAGGTCCACTTCGAGCTCATCGGCTTCGTCTGCCAGTGCGCGGCCATCGCGTTCGAGGCCTCGCGTCTCGTTATGATCCAGATCCTCCTCCACGGCATGAAGATGGACCCGCTCGTCTCGCTCCACTACTTCGCCCCCGTCTGCGCGATCATCAACGCGTGCGTCATGCCCTTCATCGAGGGCTTCGCCCCGTTCCGTGACCTCCACAAGGTCGGTCTCCTCGTTCTTCTCTCCAACGCCGGTATTGCCTTCGCCCTCAACGTCGCCGCCGTCTTCCTTATCAGCGTTGGATCTGGTCTCATCCTCACCCTCGCCGGTGTTCTCAAGGACATTGTGAGTTCAGATTAGTTTCGCCTCCCGTAGCCTCAACTAACCCCAGCTCCTCATTTCCGCGTCTGTCATTGCCTTTGGCACGCAGATCACTGCTATCCAGGTCTTCGGTTACGCGTAAGTTTTCGGCGTCTCGTCATTCTCGTATCTAGCTGACAACCAGTATCTCGCTCGCGGGTCTCGTCACCTTCAAGACCACTGGTGGCAAGTAAAACGTCTAGACGATCATCAGTGACGTATTAAACGCCACCTGATGGAAGCGAGCGGGGACTATAGGTTCGCGGCTCTGTCCGAATCTGTCTGTGCTCAGGAGGGAGTGTGGGGAGAGGATGGAGAGGGTGGGGAAGGACCACTCGGTGGCGGCGATCTGTGCGGTGTATTGCTCACGCTGCTCCGCAAGCTGTGCTTTGCCGTCGCACAACTGTTTCTTTTAGTTTTGACCTTACATAGACATCTCTGCCTGCACTATATGCTTCTGACTACTCCATACCCGATACCACAGTCATGGACAATATGTGTCTCCAACGGCCAGCGGCTGGCCTGAACTTTCCGAGCACACGTGATGGGTCGGGACGCAGCGGTGGTGCGAGGGCGGGTATATCAAGTGCAGGTGTGCAGGGAGGGTTCGAGGCTCGGAGGCTTGGAGATCTGCGAACCATGGCGCCTCCGTGGTGAGTCCGGCGCACGGGAAGTCGTAATCAGCGAGTGCTGAGAGGTCCGAGGCGGGAGCATCTCCACGTGCCTCCCTCTATCTCAGCGTGCGGCGGGCTCGGCAAGGACGCGGGGACAGGCTCAGTGGGAATGTCGGAGCGCCGATATTTCAAACCTGGAGAGGTCCGGCAGCCGGCGGCAACGTACGGTTTGCTCCCGCTTCGACCTGCTCCGTATGAGGGGAACCTCAGTGGCCAGTGCCCGCCAGTACCCGGCCCCAGGTTGGCTGGGCCTTGGTTGATCCTTGGATCCTTGGCTGATCCTGTGCCGGCCAGTGCGGGTGCGGGCACTGCGGGGACAAGGAGGCAAGACACTCCGATGTCACGGTGACATAGCCAGTGGCCACGGCCAGACGGCCAGACGCATAAGCGCGAGCTGTCCTCGCCGATGGAGCGAGCCCCCGAGCCTCCCCCGCAGCCAGCGCGAGCACCGACTTTTTCCACCACGAAACCATTTCTCATCTCGACAGACACCATCCGGCTCATCCCGAAGGGCTAGTCACCTCCCATCACCACTCGACTCATCCCCTATCTCCCGCATCGCCCGACCTGCACACACACACAACACATAGAAAAGAAGTCGCCCCTCCGATTCGATCGGCGCCACACTCCCCACCACCATTCACACCTCTACGCTTGCCTCGCACACCCCGCACACGACGCTGGTCCCGACCCAGTCCATCGACCTCGACGACTACCTCGCCTAGACTAGATCTGCACTAGACTCCCTTCTCTCTCATCAATTGTGTGAGTACGCCCCTGCGGCCAACCGCGCTCGCCGGTGCCGGCTAGTGGCCTGCAGATTCCTTCTGTGTGCCGTGTGTTTCACGGCGTAGCGCGCGTCCTTGATACTGCTCGCTGGACGCTGTGCGCCACGGAAGACGCCACTGGTACCACCGTACCTGTGCAGGTCATGAGACATGCGGCCGTCGCACGGGTCGTGTGCTTGTTGATCCCCATCACCCGATTAAAGCAGAAACCAGAGCTGACCACTTATCTTCTCCTCGGCAATCCTGATCAATCAAACACAATCACTCGCACTCCTTGCCGTCGCCCTCTCGATGTCACATTCTCCCACCCACTGACCTTGTCCCCGATAAACCGCGTGCGCTATATAACGACGACTTCGCCGCCTCGCTCCCAACTAACCGCCCCGTTCGTTCTTGATTGCTGCTCTCCCGCCGCCTGACGTGTATCGTATCCAGCCCCATGTCCGCATCAGTCATGAACGCTCCAGTCCCCACGCTCCTCGTCGAGGACCGCTCGCGTTCTCGCACCACTGCTCCGCTCTCCGGCGCCGCTGGCGGCACGAAGGCGCCGTACCGCTCGCCGCGGCTTGAGCGCTCGCGCTCGCGCCCCCGCTTCACGATCGACTCCCCGACCCGCGCATTCGCCGTCACGATCGCCGAGATCGTCCAGCTCCGCAAGGCGCGCGCCGAGAGCAACGGGCTCGGCTCTTCGCCCGGCGGTACGCGCCCCGGCGCCAACGTTGAGCTCATTGTCGACGTCCCCGTGTGGTCGAACGGGTGCTTCTCTGGTGAGTACTAGCCGCGCCGCTGCATGTAATGCACGGGACCGCATTGGCCAGCTCGCGCATCACCGAGCTCGTGCATAGGGCATGACCCAGTTCGTGCAGGGTACACCACACGCAGCGGCAGCACGCACACGACCAGCTCGGCAAAGAAGCTCGTCCTGTGCGTCCGCGAGTGCTTGTGCGCTGTGCGTCACCTGATAGCATGGACCGGGTATGACTCACCCGTGTCGTGTGCGGATTCAGACGCTGAATCCGGCCTCGGCCGGGAAACCCAGCACCGCCCACAGTGAACCTCGGCCTCCTCCGCTCGATCCGCCAGACAGCCGCTGACATTCCAGACCTCTCGACGCTGCACTCGCTGCGCGACGTGACGCTCTCGCACGTGCACGGCCTGATCGCGCACCTGTCGGACGCCCACCTCATCACAGCCAAGTATCGCCTGCTGGCGTCGCGCCCTCAGCAGCTCGGGTGGGGCAGCATCCGCCTCGCGCCGTCGCCGCTCGACCGCGCGCAGCGCCGGCACACGGCGCGCCCGCCCCTGCCGTCCTCGCCGCGCGCGACGGTGCACAACTTCGACACGCGCGCCGCGACCCCCGGCGGGCCGGTGCACTTCGACCCGCGGGCCAGCGTCCAGCACAGCGTCTCGTTCGACGAGGCCGTCTACGACCGCCCGACCGAGGTCGAGGTCGAGCTCGTGCCCGGGTACACGGAGGGGAGCGACAGCGACGAGGACGACGACCAGGAGCCCGACTCGCTCGTCGCCGCCGAGGCCCGCGACAAGGGCCACAAGGAGGGCTCCGTCTTCACCATGACGATCAATGGGCTGCACTCGCTTGTCATGATCTAATCCCCGAGCCGAAGCGAGGCGGACACGAGAGCCGGCGCCCCAGCTCTCTCCCAGGCGACGATCAGAAGCAGCCCACAAGTGTAAAGTAATGTAGAGTAGACCTGTACCAGCGTCTCGCCCCGCACCGCAGCCAGCGGTGCCGCGAGCGAGACCGAGACGATTGTATATGCATCATTCATACGCCGTACTAGCCGTACTGCCACCATGCGACCCCTTCTATACACTGACTGCACTGCGCGCATGCAGCGCGGACATGTAGCAGTGCTGGATGCTGGAAGTCGACGACGCTGCATACGTGCATACTGCATCAGGCTAGCCTCTGTTCCAGCGAGATTCCAAAGCCAGGGCATGCGGCACACGGGCAAAGGAAGCAGGCTAAGCACGAGGCAGAACGCGGGTTGGAACCGGAGCGAAGTATAAATCAACCTTGTCGGTAGAGTCGGCGGGGCGCACGGGCAGCAGCGCTGCGCCCCCACGCACACCGGCCAGCTACCCCTTTCTGCTCCTGGCACGCTCATGGGCGCACCCCGGGTGTGTCATGTAGCGTCGCGCCGGGCATGCTGCGCGAGTGTTTCTGGGCCTCAGTCCTGGGCCTGGGGCCTGGGGGCGCCAGCCTGGAAGAAGGGGGGCCTGCGAGATTGCGGCGTAGCCACCGAGCCTGCGCTAATCCGGCGCCAAGCGGAACGAGGGGACGCGACGCGCGCTCGCCAGCGGCCAACCGGCCAGCGGCGCAGCGGCGGCAGCTCAGCGCGCGCGAACCAAGACCAAGAATTCGACCTGGCCTCAGAACCAAGGCGTGCGGGCGAAGCGCATGCGGTCACTTTGCATGCAGTGCGATACAGGTGCAGCCAGAGGTCGGGCGACAACGATGCATCCACTCCTTCACTCACCCCCGCGACTACAGCCCCATGGCAGCAGTGATCCCGCCCGCGGCGCAGGCGCCGCCGGCCCAGCAGACGCCCGCCGTCCAGCTCCCCGCCGCGCAGAACCCGGCCCAGACGACCGCAACGCCGGCCAACCCGGCCAACCCCGCGAAGCCCTCCGAGACGAAGGCAGACGCGAAGGAGCCCGCGAAGGAGCCCGCGAAGGAGCCCGCAAAGCCCGCCCAGCCAGACGAGAAGCCCGGCGCGAAGACCGAGGCAACACCGGACCCCAAAGCTGCGAAGACCGACGCCAAGCCGTCGGCGTCGGCGACCTCATCAGATGCCACGAAGACAGACGCCGCAAAGGACAAGGACAAGGGCGGCAAGCCGTCGTCGTCCTCGGACACCAAGGCGGAGCCCAGCCAGGACACGAGCCAGGAGGCAGCGCCGACAATGAGCGCCGAGGAGGTGGCGACGACGATGCTCGACGTCGCGGGGCAGCCGACACAGCAGAAGCAGGGCCAGTGTGAGTACCGCAATAACCAATGAAGAGAGAAGCAAGGTCGGAAACGAGCTCGAAACGACTGCTGTTACGGGCCGGGAGGCAGAAACCGCCAGGAAGCGGGCGGCACGCAAGCAGCGGGCCGCGGCGCGGTCTCAGTCTCAGCTTGGGTTGAGTTCTTCCGACACTGCTGTGACACTGCTTCGACGGGCTGTTTCGCAGATCGTCCACCTGTGGTCCGAAACTGGCCCGGAACAATGGCGACACAGAGGGCGAAAGGAGGCGACGTTGTGCTGACGCTGGCCAGTCCTGACGATCTTCCCGTCCGACTTTCCCGTCGAGAAGTGGGAGCCAAAGAAGGCCCAGTCCGTCGGCAAGGGGTATCTCTTCTTCGAGAACCAGCTGGGGGACAACAGTGAGCAGCCGCCGTTGCGAGTCCCGAGGGCTCCGGGGAGCCAACAGCGTGTGCCGTCATCTCCGCGCACGGGAGGAGGGACTTGCATGCTAACGAACAGTGGCCCTCTTCGCGACCGTGCTCGCCGTCATGGCGGTCTTCATGGCGCTCCTCCTCGTCTTCACCGGCTGGAAGGAGCGGAAAGAGGACAGCTACCTGCCGACAGAGGCGAAGTGGACTGACGGCCCGGACCGGCTGAAGAAGCCGATCCCGCGGGAGCTGCGGCTGCAGCCCGGGCGCAGCCCGCCGCGAGCGCCTGCAAACCGGCCACCACCGCATTCGGGACCGAGCGGCCCGCCGAGGCGTCCGCCCCCGCCGCCGATGTACGCTTCCGACCGCGACCCGGCAGGCTACCCTCCGCAGTCCTGGGGCGGCGTCGGATACAGCCAGCCCGTCGTGCGTGCCCAGCCGCAGGGATACGGCCAGCGCAGCGTCGGCTTTGCGCCGCAGGGACAGCTGCGCCGTCTCCCGAGTCAGAACCAGCATGGCTGGTAAGCTGCTCGCGGCAGTGCGCAGCGGCGGGAGCGGCGAGAGAACGCGGTATCAGCGTCACAGTGTGCCGCCACAGTTGAGAGGGAAGGAAAGCGTCTTCGTGTATTCTTGTCATTCCGCTAGGTTATAATCGAGCGCAGCGCGCCGGTCTTGTCTGTATCTGTGAGAGATGTATGTCATGCCTACCCATGCTGAGGCTCTCTGCGTGCGTTGCTGTGTTGCTGCGGACTGCAGGGCAGCAGGAAAGAGGGGCTCTTGAGACGCCCGAGACCGTCGTTAAGGAGGCATGCGGAGCCCCAGGGTCCAGTCACGTCCTCTCGATCACTTGACATGACGCGTCTGATTTCGCGTCTTCCTCGCTGACGTTCTCGCGTTCCTCACTCCTCCCACTGCCCTTAGCTTCCCCGTCAAGCGACGTCGTTTACCAGTGACTTCAGCATCGACAAAGCAGCAACGCCTGAATCACAGCCTTTGACCCGAAGTACCACAGGCGTCGCCCCGAACACGGCTATCAGCCACGACGAAGTTGGTGATCATCGTAGAGAGGAAGACGCTCCGCTCGCTGATTACCCCACTGCGACCGCAGACGACAACAGCTCTGAATGGGCTCATCGGCTCGAAGCCCACCAGCATCACTCCATACCAGCGCACCCACCTCCACCTCCTGCGATGAGCGTCACTGTGCCTGCAATCCTCCTCCACTCCGAGTACTGGGGGTGGAAGCGAATCGAGACCCTGGCGGCATTCGCAAACGGCCGGCCGATCAGTGGCAACATGTTCGACGTCATCCTTGAAGAGGCGGATTGGCTCGCGTGCAAGACAAATATGGACGCCGAGCAGGGCCCCTACGTCTTGGAGGACAAGACGATAGAGCGACAGCTGCTCGCTGCGGCGGCGGCGAAGCTGCACGACCAGATCTGCGAGGTCGTCATGGAGCACCGCCGGGCTAACGAGGAGAAGGAGAAGGCACGGAAGGCACTCGAGGAGGAGCGGGATGAGAGGCAGCGGCGCGAGATGCTAGAACAGCACAGGGCGAACGAGAGGCGTGAGGAAGAAGAGCGAGCGAAACAGAGAGCTGATGCGGAGCGCGAAGGCCAACGTAGACTCAAGGAGGAGCGGGAGAAGAGGAGGATAGAGCAGGAGCGCGACGCCCAACGACGGCTCGAGGAGGAGCGAGAGAAGGACAGGAAAGCCGAGGCGGAGCACCTGAAGGGGCTGGAGCGAGCTCGCGCACTCAAGCGCGAGAAGGAGTTATCGAGCGAGAAGGACCGGAAGCTCGACCTCTCGTGGCTGGAGGACCCGGAAGGGACGAGCAGGGCTGCCGGCGAGCAAGCTATGCGGGAAGCCGATAGGCTCTCGAAGCTGCAGGCCAGGCGGGAGGAGGAAGAGAGGAGGAAGGCCGGGCTCGAGAGAGAGAAGCGTGAGCGGCGCCAGAGGGAGAAAGCGGAGAACGAGCGCCATAAGCGCTTGTGGGACGAGATGGTCAGGAAGAAGGCACAAGAGTCGCAACCTGCGCCGGCGAATCGTGCCCCACATACACCAACAGCACGACCGGCGACCGCGAGCCCCTCATCGGCAACGGCTCCCAAGGCGGTCCTGACGCCAGCGAAGACCATGCCAGCACCGACACCGGCACCAACCAAACCTCCCCCGAAACATGTGCCAGCAGTTCGGAATGCACCTGCCCTTGAGCCATCAGCGACGACCGGTCAATCTACATCGATACTTGCTTCGACGCCAGCGCCAGCTACTGCGCCGAAGCTAGTACCACAGCTGACGTTGACCGAGACGCCAGCGGCCATCGCAGCATTGAGGTCGGGCCCAGCGGCGGTGCTCACAGCGACGCCGGCATCCATCAGTTCACAAGCTGAGGCTGGACCATCGACGTCGGCATCGTCGCGCGCTTCGATCAACTGGCCCCGACCACACAACTCCTCCATGGATCCATATCCGCCAGTGAGGCGTGAGCCGCTCGCCTCCGAGCCATCCGCTCCCCGTCCGCCCGTTCCCCCGCCGCTCGCCCAAGCGATACCGACCGAGCTCAGAACGGCCGAGGACGTCGAGAACGCTATCGGGATAGCTGAGGAGACGCTCGTCGAGCACCTCGAGGGGCTGCAGGACAGCGCAGTCGCGCTCGCAACCTCTCATGACGACATGCGGCGGCAGATCGTCTCCATTGAACAGAAGCGCAAGGCGGAGCGCGTGACGCGAGATGCCCAGGCAGCAGGCCTCGGAATACGGGTCGGGAAGCTCGAAGGCACTCTTCACAACCTAGAGCTCGTCGACCAACACAGAGAAAGCTTGGAAGGCGAAAGAGCGCCCGAGAAGCAGCGCCTGCGGCGACAGAAGATATCGGACGACATCGACATCAACAGCGTGGTTCTGAGGTTCATCGACAAGATGGCCGGTAGCAAGGTGGAAGACCTGGAGCGCAGGAGTACGACTCAGGACGAGCGCGCCAAGGCGTACGGAAGCGTCGTCGCCCAGTACTCCCAGCGAGCGGACGCGCTGGAGGCCGGGCTGAAGGAGATTATGGGGACGCTGGAGAAGCGGGGCATGACGCTGCCGGAGGGTGGCACCGCTAAGCGGCAGCGCACGGCCTGAGTATCCGTCCTCCTTTCAATACTCATGTTCTCTTAAATGGTTGTAGTTCCCATTCATCCCACCGTGTAGCTTGTATCGTATGCCATGTAATCCTAGTGAAACGCAGGCAAGATCCCGTCGAGGAGAAGCAAAAAGGTCACGACGGGGATCGAACCCGCAATCTCCTGATAAACTAGCAAATCGTAGTCAGACGCCTTGCCATTGGGCCACGCGACCGGTTGTTATTGAGGATTAGAGGGCTGTGACATCGCGCTGCCCGTCCGCACGACCACGTGGCAGATCCGCCCCCGAGCTGTACGCTCTCTGGTTCACCTCAGAAACCACAGTGGCAGGAAGGTGTCGGGGCCTTCAGCAGTAGAAGGCGGTCTGGACAGCGAGCGGTTGATAAGGGGAGCGCAGGCCAGAAGACATGGTAAGGTCTGAGTTGCCTTTCGACAGTGAGACGGGATGTAGCGCTGCCAGGGCTCCAAAGGGCCTCGCATAGCTGGCTGTCGATATCGGCCGGGCATCTCTGCGGTTGCACCTGCGTTGCTAGCTGCTCTGCCTGTTAAATGGGAGGAGAGCTCTACGACACCAACAGGCTGCCTCCAAGCGGTGCGACTGCCCCGCCGTGCGCAGCACGGAACCCTCGTTTGAAGCGACTCGGCGGTTCCCAATCCTGCGACCCAGTTCGTCAACCTCCGTCGAAGGGCACTCGGCCGATGCCTACTGGTCATGCCTCATTGCGATAGCTTCGATTTGCCCAAGCCGCCGTTGCTCAGTCTCGTGGTCATCTGCGGCTTAGTCTCCGTGCAATCTGGTAGTGAGTGACACACGAACGCGGGCCACAAGGCCAACTTGTCCAAACAGTCCAGGCTGCAACTTGAATGCGCGTGAGACCCTTAAACATACATGCACAGCTACGGTCTCGTCTCCAGCTGCTAGGGACGATCGCTTCTCGAGTTCTTGCTACAGAAACGCGCAGTTTACTCGACAACGACCTTACCGGTCTTCCTACCGGTGCGACGGGCAGCAATAAGACCAACCTTCTGACCGGCGGAGGCGTCGCGGGCGAGGGTAGAGGCCTTACCAATGTGCTGGTGGTTACCACCACCGTGGGGGTGGTCGACGGGGTTCATAGCAACACCACGAGTACGGGGCCACGAGTTGCGCTTGGCGCGCATGGCGTGGTACTTGCGGCCGGCCTTGAGGAAGGGCTTGTCGACACGGCCACCACCAGCGGCGACACCGATGGTAGCACGGGCGCTGGAAGAGATGGTCTTCTTGGAGCCGGAGGGGAGACGGATGCGGGTCTTGCCGTCCTCGTTGTGGCCGATGATGGTGGCGTAGTTGCCGGAGGTACGGGCGAGCGCTCCACGGTCACCGACCTTCTCCTCGACGTTGAAGATGATGGTACCCTCAGGGCACTGGCCAACGGGGAGAACGTTGCCGATGGAAAGGGCGGCCTTCTTACCGGCGTAGATGAACGAGCCGGTCGAGATGCCCTCGGCAGCGATGAAGGTCTCCTTGCGGAGCTTGTAGCGGTAGGGGTCGCGGAAGACGACGGTGGCGAGGGGAGCACCACTGAAAGGTCAGCAAAGTCCTCTCGATATGGCCGGATTGGAAGGTTTCCCGCTTTCCCCGCACTCTCCAAGATGGTCTCTTTCCGAGGGGAAGGGCCGGCCAGAAGGTAGAGGACCAACACGGAACACATCGACATCAACCTGGGGCAATCCCATAGCGAGCCGTTGTATCCCAGCGCTTCTACCCTCGTGTCCGCCCCTCACTCTGGAAAGGTCCTGCCCCAACGACCAAGTTCTCCTCTCCCGCTGATGTCCCCGTTCTCTGAATCAAACCAGTCGTGTCCTCTCGTTGTCGATCGCGCGCTGTCCCGTCGAGTGTCGGCGTGTAACTCGTCTCCAACCCTTGTCCGTTCTTTCCCAACTCCAGCAGAAAACCTTCCAATCCTGATTCCGTATCACTACTCACCGGCCAGAGTCGTGGATGATCTCGCGGACGACACCACGGACGTAACCGTTCTTCTCAGCAAAGTCGAGGTTGCGGAGACGAGCGGGGTTCTTGTTGTGGTGGGTGTGGGACTTGAAGATACCACCCGACTTCCTCTGGGCACGGATAACACGCTATTCGGGGTCAGTAACTGCGCTTTGACGACGTCGAATCTCGGATACGTACACCCATTTTCTGCGAGCTCGTTAGCACGTCTGCGATGCGATGGAAGGTCCCTTGTACTCACGACTTTTTTGGTACTTGACGGTTGAGTGAAGAGCCAACAATCACGACCTCGCTATGCAGAGCCAGGACGATCCTCCGCTCGACACCTTCAACGGGAGCAATTTTCGCAGCGGACCTAATTTCGACCATCGCCACTGATTTTGGTCGAAGGCTGAGCCCATCCAGGTGTCCAATCACAGGCCATCTCCGGGGTCCATGCCACGTTTCCTTAAGTCCGAAAGTTTCGACGGCCGCGTTCGACCGCCCTTTGAAGCGTCCTTCCACACCTCACATGGACCTGTCCAACCGCACTCTTCGCGACGCCTCTCGAATCTGGGTTGTTTCGTATGTCGACATGAGAACTTCCCGTTATCACTGCTAGCTCCCATTGCATGAGGTTTCGCAAGCTGAATACGACTTGCTGATCACACCGACTGGTAACGTGATGTTCATCAGGCTCGTCCACTGTACATCGAATTATGTTGAACATCCGATGTTACGCCTCGGGTTCTATATGCAGTGCACCCTTCTTGAGAGCTGAGGACTTGGTCCTATCGGGAGGCCTTCATGTCGTTGAAGCGCCGATCACTTGACAAATACCGCCTCCGCCCAGCACACCTTCCCCAATGCAAGCAACCGCCGCTGTAGCTTTCTTGCCCCAGGTCCCCGGACGGGTTGCAACAGTCAACAAAGCACCACTCATGCGCGCTTGAGCGTGAAAGCCGCAAGGTAGCCGACTCTCATTGGGAGAGGGACAGCGTAAAGTGGTCTCTCGCGTAGGAACGCTGACGCATGGCCGATGAGACATTTGCCTTCTACCGCTGCATACAGCACAGTGTCGAGGTGGACGATGGAGTGCTGATAAGACGCCCCGCATGCATGCACATCTGCGCAGTCATACCGATGTATACCGGCGTCGCCGTTACGATGCGTAGCGGGGTACATACCATATGCATTCTGCGGATACCCCCAGGTTGCCGAACTTTGCCGGCTAAGATCCAGTGCCTTGAGTGCCTAAGTCCGTCTCTTGAGTGATCTCCGGCCGGGCGGGACCGTGGGTTCGTGAGTGGGGGCACTGCCATGCTGACACAGGTACGGGTCTCTTTTGATTGAACACACAACGCCACTGTGTCTAGGTGTCTGCCTGGTCAGTATAGTCGATAGTCTCGGAGCAGTAGAGTAAGGAGATGTTTGGAGATGTACAGGCTTAAAGCGTCAACGGGTCTACTGATGGTGGATGAGCGATGGTTCACCAGCCATGAGAATACCTCGCGCGAGTCCGGGGCCACGGATTGTCTACGGTGGACAATGAAACGCGGCGCGCAGGGTTGTACGCGCCAGGCACCAAGAATTACGTGTAGCGGAATTATTTCGCTGCACGCATGGACTGTTCGACTAGGAAAGGCAGGTCAGGCCAGGTCGACTCGCGCCGGCATCGACAACAGCATCCAAGCCGTTCTCCCCGCTATATATGCTTTCACGCCCCTTCGCGGCATTCATCAAAGCAGCTCGAACTCCTACCATCCAGGCTCCGACCGCCTCGTTACTCGCACGCCGCACTTACTCCACCCCCAAGAAGCTCCGTGTTCCGTACCCAGCTATGGCGGCCGTTTCCGACCAGGAGATCATCTCGAGGCTAGGCAAGCTTAACATCGCCACCCCCGAGGTCCACAAGCACGCCCCCGTCCAGGGCGGTGCCGAGTGGCGCGCCGAGCTCGACAAGATCGGTCAGAAGGGTGTCCAGCTCACCAAGACTGTATGTCGCTTGCTTCGGCCCCAAGTGATGGAGATCGCGTAGCTGACAATCGCGTGCAGCTCCTCTTCAAGCCCAAGACCGCGAAGTCTGCCGAGCCCACTCCCGTTCTCGTCGTCGCCAAGGACGACACCGAGACCTCGTCTGGCCCTCTCGGTGCCCTCCTCAAGCTCAAGGACCTCCGTCTTGCCGCCGCCGACCTTATCAAGCAGGTCATCCCCTCCGCCGAGTCCAAGGACGACGTCTCCGCTCTCCCCCTTCCCTCTCCCGTCCCCTCCACCCTCTTTGTTGTTCTTGACAAGGCCGTTGCCTCGTCCTCTGACCTCTTCGCTCTCCACCTCACCACCTCGGCTTCGACTGTTTTCCTGAAGGGAACCGACGTCAAGGCTTACCTGGAGTCCATCGCTCCCTCCCCCGAGGCGGTCCGTGTTGTCGACTTTGTTGAGCTCAAGGCCAACGCCCCCGCTCCCCAGGCTAAGCCTGCCCCCAAGGCTGCTGCCAAGGAGCAGTCCAAGAAGGCTGCCAAGGACGAGGACCTTTACGAGATGGCTATCCAGCACAAGAAGGAGGAGGACTTCCCCGGCTGGTACACCGACGTCGTCGTCAAAGGTCAGCTGATCGACTACTACGACATCTCGGGATGCTACATTCTCCGTCCCGCCTCTTACACCATCTGGCAGACTATCCAGGAGTTCTTCGACGCCCGCATCAAGAAGCTCGGCGTCCAGGACTGCTACTTCCCCATGTTCGTCTCGCAGGCTCGTCTTGAGCGCGAGAAGGACCACATCGAGGGCTTCGCCCCTGAGGTCGCTTGGGTCACCAAGGCTGGAAAGTCGGACCTCGAGGAGCACATTGCTATCCGTCCCACCTCGGAGACTGTCATGTACCCCTACTACGCCAAGTGGATCAAGTCGCACCGTGACCTGCCCCTGAAGTTGAACCAGTGGAACTCGGTCGTCCGTTGGGAGTTCAAGAACCCCCAGCCGTTCCTCCGTACCCGTGAGTTCCTCTGGCAGGAGGGCCACACCGCCTTCCTCACCAAGGCCGAGGCCGACAAGGAGGTCACCGACATCCTTGACCTCTACCGCCAGGTCTACGAGGACTACCTCGCCGTTCCCGTCATCCCCGGTGTCAAGTCCGAGAACGAGAAGTTCGCCGGTGCGGACTACACCACCACCGTCGAGGGCTTCATCCCCACCACCGGCCGTGGTATCCAGGGTGGAACGTCGCACCACCTCGGCCAGAACTTCTCCAAGATGTTCGAGATCAACGTCGAGGACCCGAAGGCTACCCAGGCCGACCGCGAGGCTGGCAAGGACACCAAGGTCAACGTCTTCCAGAACTCGTGGGGTCTCTCGACCCGTACCATCGGTGTCATGGTCATGACCCACGGTGACGACCAGGGTCTTGTCTTCCCTCCCAAGGTCGCGCTCACCCAGGTTGTTGTCGTCCCCGTCGGTCTCTCGAAGGGCGAGGGCAAGAACCAGCCGATCTACGACGCGTGCCAGAAGCTCGCTGACGAGCTCTCCGACGCCGGTATCCGTGCCACCGCCGACCTCCGCGAGGGCTACACCCCCGGCTGGAAGTTCAACGACTGGGAGATGCGCGGTGTTCCCCTCCGTCTCGAGCTCGGCCCGCGCGACATCGCGGCCAACACCGCGCTCGCCGTCCGCCGCTACGACAACCACAAGGAGTCGTACCCGCTGGAGAACATTGCCAAGACGGTCGAGGGCAAGCTCGAGGACATCCAGAAGGCGCTCTTCCAGCGCGCGCTCGACAAGTTCAACTCGTGCGTCCGCCCCGTCACCGAGTGGAAGGACATTGTCCCCACCCTCGACTCCAAGTGCGCCGTCGTCATCCCCTGGTGCGAGGACCCGCAGTGCGAGGACGACATCAAGGACCGCTCCAAGGAGGAGGCCATGAAGGGCCAGGACGAGGACTCCAAGGCCCCCTCGGCCGGCGCCAAGTCGCTCTGTATCCCCTTCGACCAGGGCCGCTTCGGCAAGTTCCCCGACGGAGACAACCAGAAGTGTGTCCAGTGCGACAAGAAGGCCAAGCGCTGGGCCCTCTTCGGCCGTTCCTACTAAACGGCCACTGCCCATGGGGTTATCATTTGTATTTTCTGGGTCATGCATTCAGTGTGTGGGTGAGATTTCATTCAGCTGCGAGGAGCGTGTGGGAGATGAGATCCTAATCGTAACATCGTCCCTGGGCGGAGAGACAGAGGTTTGGGCTGCGTTGGTTAGGTGGACGTTCAGAACGCCGCAGCTATGGTTGCGCCGTCTCGCTCAAGTCCCCGGAGATGTTAACGAACATAAGCGGATATACATAGGGGGAACGAGAGCATATGTCTGTCTGTTTCTAGAGTTGCTGGATGCGCGCCGACACACGCTCCTTGAAGGTCGAGTAGGCGTTGAGAAGCGTCTGCTCGTTGATAACGATATCCGTCGTGTCGGGCCGAGGGCGCGTGACACGGCCGGCGATGGCAGCAGCGTCCGTCTCGAGGATGATTCTGCGTGTCAGCTTCGGGGGACTGGTTGGGAAGCTGCCTGTCGTGCGCTCTTCGTCAAGCCCGTTCGCTGGCACCGCCCACCGCAGGTCAAAAAGGCCTATGATCGCGACGCATAGCCTTTGTACGGGCTATGACGCGATCTGCTTCAAGCCCGGCGTGGCCGGCCTTCTCCCAACGCCCGAGAGCGATAGAGTCCGAGCCGATGCTAGCGAACAGCCAAAGCATCCTTGACCTAGAGCGTACGAAGAGGCAGCGAGGAATGGCAGACTCACCCATCGTCGATGGTCTCGTCAGCAGCAAGAAGGACGAGGTCGAGGCTCTCAAGAACATTCCTCTTCTCGATCTGTCCGCGAAGGAGGAGGGAGACGGCGTCGTGGAAGGCGGTCAGCGTCTGCTGAAGCATGAGCTCGTTGCTTGTCGCCAGCGGGCCGACGATGTGGAACTGCAGGTCGGTCGACGTGCGCGACAGAATGACGTGCGGGGGCAGCGGGTGGATGTCGCCTGCGGTGTCAGCTACGCACGCTCCATTGCAGCTAGCCCATCGATATGCGCAAGAATACGTCGCTCTACGTCGCTAGCTGCGCCTGCTCTGCGCTCTGCCCCTCGCCGCAGCTGTCCGAGGACCGCTGTCGAGGAAGACAGCAACGCAGCACGCCGCAGCACAGACATGAGGTCACGACTCACCAGCTCCTCGCCGCGTCTTCTCCCAGATGCTCTTCTCGAACGCCCGCTGCTCCTTCAGCGTCTGCAGCCCCGGCATCCCCGGGCCGCCCTGGCCGATGTTCAGGTCCTGCGCCGCGAGTCCGTGAGGGGGCTTGTAGTACTTGGCCATCACGCGGTTGCCCTCCGAGTCGAGGACGAGCAGCGCCGTGACGTTGTAGAGCGATAGGTTGGCCTGCACGTTAGCTTTGAAACTCCGTTTGAAAAGCTCACCATCTTGACGGGCCGACGTGTGCAGACGAAGTTGGGAGTCGGGAGAGGGAAGCAACACGCAGATGCGACTGACGCTGCCAGCAGCCGAGATTGTGTCGAATGTCGAAACGCGACCCGTGATTGTTACGTGGCACTCCCAGGCACGGCCATTAGTATTCCATTAACACGTACGACTAATACACCAATTTCACAGTGGTAGGATGATCTTACATGCGTCACAAGGGTGTTATGGCAAGAAAGGAATAACTACTATGGACAACGGTTGATTGAATCGAACGGCGGGTTGTATCCTACACCACGCAATGCTGGGCGTATAATCGTATCCGAGGGTATATAATGGGTCATGGGCTTCGTCTCCTCCAGCTACGCATCCTGGCACACCCCATCGACGTCAGGGGCCATCGAGACACCGTCGACACCTTCTAACCCCAGAGAATTGTGTCTAACTCCACTCGGACAGAAACCGCCGTCAACATGAGACTCTAAGCCGACAGGCGATCCCATGCCCGGCTTCGCCTCGAGCTCTTTGATCTTCGCGCGGTTCTCCTCTTCCTCCTTTGCCTTTGCAGCTTGAGTCTCGTCTAAGATCCGGATTGGGTCTCCGATGACTACGGAGTGGCCAGGGATCAGAGCCATCGCCACCGAACCGATAGTTGAGGTGAGGACGCCCGTGAGACGGCGTGAGAGCCAGTTGAAGCGCTTCGCGAACGGCACAAACGTGTCGATCACATCACGCACATCGACAACATCCCGGACATGCGTCGCTTTGCCGACCTCGTTGAACTCAACAATGGTCGAGACGGGCAGGTCCCAGTGGAGGAGGAAGTCGAACTCCTGCAGAACTGACGCAACAATCGAGTGCAGGTACGACCGCGAAGCATAAGTCGAGCTGAGCGAGTCGGTTGAGACGTTAGGCGACAGAGTGTTCATTCTCGGCTTGATGATCGACGGGAAGAGCGTCAGAGAGATCACGCTGGGCTGGTAAGCATTCACTGCGCAACAATTCCGCATTCGGACTCCAAACTGCACTCACTGGTCAATGAGAGCAACATGGTAACCCTCTGTTCAAGTCAGCAACTAGTAACTGGAGGGGTTTCTCGAGAAGCTCACCGTAGCACTCCATGCAACCAATGTCACGGCACTCGGCCGAGACGTCCCACAACTTCCACCATCCGTTAGGGTCGGCGTTGCGCCTCCTTATAAGCTGCGGCCCAGAAGACTGAAGCCACTCGTCGACCTGCCCTGTGGGGGAGACCTGGATGTCGTGGGTCTGGCCCGACGATAAGTCATCCGAGTCAGAGCCTAAGAGAGCCCGGCGGGCGTAGCTCGTAACGCTGCGAGCGTGGTGGAGAATTGACGATGGGGTGAAGGACGGCACGTAAGCTGTCGCGAGAAGCTGCAAGAGCGCGAAATGGGTGAGCACGGACTGCCTAGACGACAGCCGGACGAGGGGATGATCATAGACTGATGGGGTGAGCACAAACCCATGAGGAAGACGCCACAAACGACGCCATGATGTTTTACTCACTGCAGTCACCCTCAAACCACTGTTCGATGACTCGCTTGACCTCTTTTCCGTGCTCGGACCAGGCAGCGTTGTCTTCTCCCTCTTCGAATTCACTTCCACGGTACAAGACACGGTGGATATCGATAAGGGCGTCCAATGGCTGGCCAGGGATCCGCCACATATCAGAGTCCCAGCTTACCGGTCCGCCGGAGGCCTCAGACTGCTCGTACACGGTTCCGTCGAAGTTTTCCGGGCGTGCGCCGGGAGGTGGAGGCGGGCATTGACCTCTAGGAACGCTAGGGAGCTGTGCTGAAGGCGTCAGAGAATCTGTTGTGGGGTTCTCCGAGTATGTGCGATAGTGGTGCAGAGCGTGACGCAACGCGGCAAGCGATGTGCGCGACCCGGAACCGTAGAATGAACCCCGCTGGTAGGGCGTGCTTGCCCCAGAGTACGAGGTAAACGTGTTGATCGAAGGGTGCCGGGAATGCAGCGACTCTCCGCCAGGTAGCGGAGTCGAAGCCTGGGCAGGCGAATAAGACGGTCGATCATGTATGTAGAACCGAGGTTGATTCCGAGAAAGCGTCGGATGCGGAAGGTCGTACTCCGACGACGCGAAGGTGAAATAGGACATGGTGAAGGGCTGACAAGACGATTCGATACGTGAAGAGGTCGTGTGCAGGTCAGGTGGTGGTGGCGGCGGTCCAGGTGAGTCGTGGCTCGGTAGCCTCTGCGCTGGTAGTCACTTGAGCCGACGTCAGGTGTTGTTTGAGCGGGTAAGAGAGTGTCGATGGGTAGGTCGGGAGGTCGTAGCTTGGAATCAAGGAGAATCGAGAAGACAAGAATGCAGGAGTGGTGAGTGGCCAAACGGACAGTGAGCGGCGAGTTTGTCGATGTCGAGGAAGGATGAGAGGGGATTAAAGTAAAGGAAGGAGAGTGACAGAGTGTGATGAGATGGGATGGAGCCCAGTCGTCGATCGATGGGGCCTCACAGCCCTCACCGCAACGACGCTCCAAGCCAGAGCCAGGTGCCAGCCAGAGGTCAGCAGCCAGCGGTGCCAAAGCCAGCGCCAGAGCTTAGAGCTTAGGGCTCGGATGCAACTACGGGTCCAGTGGCAAATTCAGTGTGCGGTGGCGCGCTGATTTCAAGTGTGCCTGACTCATTAGGAAATTACATATTCACCTGGGCTTGGGCGATTTGACCAATTGCAGTAGTGACATACGCCGGCCCGCGGTGCGCCTGGCCTGCGCTCGCCCGCCCCCGCAGGCGCATACGGCGGCTACCCTAACCTAGGCGTCAGGCAGGCTGTGCTACGCACACTAACCTCTGCATACGACGTCATCCGGTCCATCTCGTGATTGCTTGTTGACCGAGTTCCTGTCGGCGCGTCAGTCTCCAGCGGCGGGTTAGCAGGATCTTCTCCGGGACCGTGCCGGCGCAGTCTAGTGTGCTTGTCTGTTCTCCCCTAGCCTTCCCTCCTAGCGCCGCTGTTTGCTGGCGCGCCGGACCCGGCCTCGAGACGCATCTGCGGGTATATCCATACCCCTTGCGGCGTCGTATGCGCCGTGCGGCGTCGCCAATCGTCGACACAACAGAGGCGCACATCCGAGGCGCCTCAGGCGCGGGGGCGGCCAAAACTGACCTTCCCCCGGGCGGCCGGCATGGAGAGCGGGCAAGCGTTAGGCGTCGGTTATGCATAGGGAACAGTGCGCACGGGGCTCAAGCCGCGCAGACTGGCAGGCTTGCAGGGCACCGCTCCACCGCTGCGGCCCACAATCCATGCGGCATGCGGGGCTCAGGTCTGCATTGTGGGGTTCGGTGAGTGTCCAGATGCGCTTATGCTCGATCGCACTGGGCTCCCAGCCTGCTGGCTAGGTGTGCAGCTGAGGCCAGCTGCTCCATTCTGCCAGTCATGTGTGCCGTTGTCTGCGGCAGACCCTGTAAGCCATATGCGTGTTGGGCGCGCTACGGCACTGCGCCGCTACAAGCTGAAAGTGTTCCTCCAGTTCCTCGGCACCACGAGCTAATCTTGAGGAGCCCAGTCTTCGGTCACCTCGCCGGCTGCGAGAGTGTTCCTCGTCTGCACTACTCCGGCATACCCGGACCAGCTTCCGGGGAGCCGAAACGCAAAAACACTATTCACTACTCTTCTGCGGCTCGTCGTCTGGACCGCTCGGCTGCCTAGACGTCCAAATACCTTCGTGCTAGTCATGTAGCTTCTGAACGTCTTTGTTGCCGAGAGAACGTTCCAAACGTTCCAGACCCCACTACTCTTGGCGCCCATTAGCTCGTAGCCTCTGGGCTGGTTGGTCTCTGCATCGAGGTCAGCTGTGATATAATTGTCAGTCTGATCGAGAACCGTGCGTAACGAGCCATGCTAAGCTTGTTCGTAGAACAACTACTGCCTAGGTGAGCCTTAAGTGTTATGACCTGTGCGGTCGTAGAGCCCCTCGGTGAGCTCGGCTACATGTTAGCGACAGTGGCTCACGAATGCACTACGTCCTGAGCTGACTTCGTCCTCCCGTTGTTATTTCAGTCATCTCGACGGCCTGTGATCGATTCGGCTGTCCAGCGTGAAGCGTAAAGGCAATGGCACATACATACAACAGGTGCGCACTGGCGCTATCATCTACACGTACACCTGAACGGCTCCCAAACCCTCCTTCTGTCCCCACTGGTCATCGACCAGAACACTCACGTGCTCACGCTCACAACCCTTGACTGGGCAGCGGAAGATGTGTTCACGATTCTTGGTGCCGCTGCGAGTCTTGCGTTTCTTTGCTGGCGGTGCAGCTTCCTCCGATGGTCCGGTCGCGAGCACTGCCATGCACTTGCCGTCAAGCAGATGCCCGCAGCGAAGAGCAAAGATCCGATCGTTGTCGTCACGCGCAGCTGATCCCAGTCGAAGGGGTTCGGGGCATGCCGAGCAGGACAGGTAGGGCTTAATCTGTTGCTTGACGACATCGCCCGTGTCATCCAGCACTATGCCACGCTGCTTCTCGCCTTCCTCCACCAGCGCTTCAGCGTCCCAGGTGCGAGTGAAGCCACGCTGGGCTGGTGGGACCTTCTCCGGTGTCACTTTCCCAAGGACGGCTTGAATATCTTGAACTGGTTGGGCACGAGGTCCTCCCCCCATGTAGTTGAGCGGATGCAGGAGAGCGTTCATGATGTTCTCAGCACGGCCGAACAACCCTCCCAGTCCCTGGATATACGTCTCGTGAGCGGCAGCAGCTCCGAGGTTGCCGGCGCCAGGGGCGAAGGCGCCACCAAGACGAGCTGCACGTGGTGGCTGGATGCGCTCGCGTTGTTCTTGCTCGGGCTCGTCGCCACGTAACCTGTACCGCACAATCGGTCGTCCTGGGGCAAAGCGGACAGCGCGATCTCCAGCACGGAAGACTGCTCCGCCGAGGCCGATGCGAGGGCCAGGCGGTGGAGGGGAATGCAGTTCACGGTCTAGACGATCCCGGACAATATCTCTCTCGCGGTTGTTAACCCGGGCGAGGTCCTGAATGGCTTCTCGGCGCTGCTGGAGAACCTGGTCTAGTTCTGTTAGTCAGCAAAGGCAGGACAATTGACGAGCACTCACCTTCAGATGCACGACGGAACTCTGTGTGGTCGATACGTGCTCGAGGTGGACCTCGCACCCGCCTCGAACTTGCAGGGCGTGCGGGGGGCGCAGCTCGCCCACCAGTCACTTCAAAGTCGTCATCGCTGTCGTCACTGAGTTCTATGACCTCGTTGTCGCGGGGACGCGGATCATATCGCTGGCGACTGGGTCCAGCTCCGTTGGGTATGCTGAGGGTGGAGCGGAAGAAGGAGCGCGGCTGGGCAGAGGTGGTGTTCACTCCGGGTGTAGATCCTCGGGACGAAAAGCTTGATGAGTTGGCGGCTGCGGTGGCTTGCGCTGCTGCAGCAACTGAGGATGAGCTCGATGCTTGTGCCGGGTCAAGCAGACTGCGAGGCCTCGATTGAAGTGAGATGGCTCGCCGGTTAACGCGGGACGGGGAAGACGGCGCACTAGAGTCCCTCGAGGACAGGGCATTGTCTGTAGCAAGCGTTGCGCCCCGAGAAGTAGCCGAGCGCGAGAGAGGCTCCTCTTCGGAATCGGATGCGTCGGAAGCTTGGTTCGAAAGATCAATGACGGCGGGCATGATTTCTGATTGGGAAACGCTTGAATAAGCTGGTGAACCCAGCACGGGGTGTTGGGGTGTCGGTGAAAAGGTAGATAGGTGCTGGATCAATGCACTGGTGCGGGTATACCCATCGGATGATATGCCAGGCTGCCAGCAAAGCCAGCGAATATGACTCTCGAAGTCCGATGCCGATTGTTGTAGAAGCGTGCGATACGTGAGGGTGCCCCGGTCAATGAGTTGAGAAGATGATGAGAAATAGATCGAGCTCGGCTGAGTTTGTTTTGCAGAGGGGTACAGCTAAGGTACCCTGTTAAAAGCACACCCCAATTATGGTCTGGTCAAGGTGGAGGTAAGTGTTGAAGTTGGGTGGCAAATGTCCACGCGATCGTCCGCTCCAGTGGATAAACACGACGTGACAAACACGACGTGACACGGCTTCAGAAACAACGTGTTACATGGGATTGCTGGCAACACAAGCATGAAGACTAATCATACAAATATCCATACCAAGGAGTGAGCAAAAAGACGAATGATCCGTTATACAAGACGAAGGCGGAAGAAGTTGGTTCGGGTTTGTCATCGCGGCGGTCCAGGTGTTCGTTGTCCATAAACTGCTCGTCGAGGGGTGGTGGCTGGCTGTGGCCGCCGAGGTGTGTGGGTCGAAGTAGCGAGAGTAGGTGCGACCGCTACGCTTGCTGCTTTCGCAACAGTGTCCGGTGTTTGAGACCTGGTGTCGGCAGCTGCCAGGGCGCGGAGCATGTGGATCGGGTCTCTCTGAGGCTCTCGGCCGGTGTTGCTCGTCGCGGTGCCGACACCAGCAACGGGTGTCTCGCGCTCATCGTCTCCGGGTGGAGCATCCCGCTTGCGCAAGTCCGAAGCCAGCGAAGCGTAGATTCCGTCTAGGAAGCGCTGAGCTTGCGCAGCATAGGCGGCTGCCTGGTGGACGCTCTGATGTAGTGTGTCCACTTCGTACTCAACCTCGGTGAAGTCAGCGGCAGTGCCGATCTCGTCGTCTCCCATGGCCATGATATCGTCCGTGATGCGACAGGCTTCTGCAAACCACCCTGACAACGCTGGCTCCTTCGGGTCGGCGACCTTCGTCCGCAAACTCCTAATCACGCGGTCTTGCTCGGCGTTGGCGTGGGCTGCTATCCGTGACCAATCGCGATCCTCGGCCTTCATCCGCTTGATGATGCCTTCCTCCTTGGCTTTCGTCGCTCGGTTCTCGACATTCCTCTCGTGAGGTCGAACACCGTTGGAAGTTGAAGCCGTGGTAGGATCGGTGTCGTAGATGTTCGTGTCGACATCTCCTTTGGCGACATTAGCCACGAAAAGGTCGATGACATCCCCGAGCAGTCGGTCGGCTTCTGGATCACGAGCCCGCACCTTGCCCTTCGACGTGTGCTCTTCAAAGGCTCGCTTCGCACACCATGAGACGAGCCACCGCACTTTCACTGGATCCGGGAGCTCCACCGGAATGTGCCTGTGAAATTCGTGCGGTTGCACGCTGGAGTGCGGGTAGGTAGGTTCGCCTCGACCGAACGAGGTCGATCCACGTTGTCCCCTCAAACCTAGTGACGGTCGGGCTTCCGTGACTCTCTTCCTCGACTCCTGCTTTCTCCGGTGCACAGGGGTGTCGGGCACGGGCAGAGGCTGAACGGAGTCGACATATTGCCGCCCCTCAACGATGGACAGTCGGCCTGAACGAGATGATCCCGCGATCGACTTTCGGCCCTGTCGTGGTCGTCCGGGAGATGGTGGTGGGGCAACACTAGGTCGTGGCCGATTGTACGGTTTGAAGGTAAGGTGCGGAACGGCCTTCTTTGGGCCCGGTGTGAAGGCGCTCCCCGCTGCCATCGACATGCCCTCGTCTTCGGAATCGGATGCGGCCATAGACAGTTGTCGCGCGACTCTTGATGGGGCGGGAGACGCTATTCGAGCCATCTTGGCTGCCGTAGATTGCCGTCGTCGCGCGGGTTTCTTCTCGGATGGAGGAGGCGGGATGTCAACATCGATGGCATCGTCTGTATCGCTAATCGGCCTTGGCTTGAACGCTGTGCATGCATTAGCTGCGCCACCTTCGCTGTCTGATCGCAACATACAGTGTTTCTGAGCGTCAGCACGGATGTCCTGGGATTGTTTCGACATACCTGCTTCCGCGCCTTCTTAGACGCGCCCTCGGTCGCATCGTTGCCTCGCTTGCGGCCGTTGGCCGCATCGGATCTGGAACTGTGTGAATGCGGCGTTCGTGACCCCGAGGCTGCCGATCGCGACGACATGGCACTGAAAGGCCGGCTGTAGTCGCCGTTGGACAGGTGGGAGCCGCGACGTCTTCGGCGGCGATGGTGGATGGATCAACTTTGGTGCGGAGGTGTCCTGTGACGATTGTTTGTTTATGTCTACCTTTGTGTACAGGCGGTCTCGGCGTCTCACTTACGGCGCCGAATAATCATTAGCGGAACCAAACTCACCGTCGCGATGCGGTAATGTTCTATTATTCTTCCACGCATTTCAGCCTTTTCTCCACCACGTGCTCCCCATGTCCGAGGATGACGTTCTACGATGCATTCCATCGACGTCCACAGCGTTAGAGGCGAACCGCGTCGTTTAACGTCGTCAACACATTCTTCCTCACCCTCCTCGACGACATGGCTAAGCCGAATCTTCCGGTCGTCATTTTTCTGCAAGTCCTGGTGACCCAGGTGATCGCTTGGGTCGGCAAGTCCTTCCTCCAGGACGTTGCCTTCAACGCCTACTCGAAGTTCATCCTCGGCGCGAACGCGAGGAAGCAACGGGAGCTTCGCAAGCAAGTCCTCCTCGACAAAGCCGAACTGCAGAAGACGTCTTCTCAAGATGAGTTTGCCAAATGGGCCCGCCTGAAGCGCAAGGTGGACAAGGGCCTCGAGCAACTGGAGAAAGAGAGTGAGTGTGATGTTTGCACGAGTGGATCGCGGTCCACGGGACGTCAAGGCAGGCGGTTCTCAGTCCCTTCGGAGAAGGTACCACTTGAACCTCTGTGGTCAACAGGCTAAGACTGGCCTTCTGGGGACCATTGTGAGCCGGTAACAGGAACTCCCTCACCAACGACTTTCCTAACGTGGGCCATCGAAGATAGTCTCCGTGGTCCCATTGAACAACAGCAGAATCTACGAGGGACAGAATGGAGATGCCTTTCGCTCGCTGCTCGATGATTTCACGACGAGTGTCACTGAACTTGGCTGACCGCAGACAACACAATCAATGCGTCGAAGGCTGCCTTTGCGACTCGCTTCAGCTCGCTGATCTGGTTTGTGACAACGGGTCTGCAGCTCTTCGTCGTATGGTGGTACCGCAAGAACGCCGTTTTCTGGTTGCCCGAGGGCTGGGTTCCCGGGTTCATCGCGTGGCTGCTCCGCTGGCCGAGTGCACCTAAGGGTAGGTATCAGATAGCTGTTCAAGGCAGAGCTGATGACAGGTGCTGTAAGCTCTGCTGCCTGGGCGACGGTGTGCAAGCGAGTGCTGCAGTCCGCTGAGGAAGTCTTCACCGCTTTGAAAGAGCCTGCTCCGGCCGCCTCGACCCCCGTTCCGGTCGCCGTACCGGCGGACGAGAAGCCGCGCCAGTCGACACGGGCGCCGACGGGGGCCAAGATCGAGGAACTCCCCGAAGTTACGGTGGAGGAGCTGGACTAAAGGAGCTCCGACGATCTGTGACCTGGGTAATGAGCGTGCGACCATGTAACAAGACGACGGACGGACTAGACAACTTTCCTTAGACTGCATGTATTCCAACAGCTGCTAACTAAAGACATACTGCTTACCCACCTAACCGCGCCCGACCCAACTGAAACTACTAAGATAGACATTTTTCTGTTCTCGATGGACCCTGTTCTTACGGTATCCAAACCACTTTCTAATTGTTCTCGGCGACACTGCGCGGCTGGCACAGTCGACTGCCTTGGTACCTCGGTGACCTTCGTATGCCCAGACCTTCGGCGCGGGTTACATCATTGTCCCAACGAGGCCGAGGCCGCCGGTAGCGGGATCGAATCAGGCCTTCGCGCGCTTGGAGGGCTTCTCGGCCGAACCGGGGTACTCCCTCTTGTTGGACGCCGAGGCCTCGTCGCCGCTGGAACGGTGTGAGCGAATCAAATCTCGTGCAGGGAGGATGCGAGGAATGTGAGGGGTGCGCAGGGGAGTCTATCGAGAGTGAGTGGACGCGATAAGGAACGATGATAGTCGCCGCCACCGCGCCGAGAGCGGCGGCGGGCTCTGTGCCCTAGCGACAAGCGCTCTTGGCCGTTTCGGCCGGTCTGATCGCGCGATCTCGATCTACGATAACGGAATGATTCAGGAAAACACGCTGTCTTTTCTTCTGCTCATTCGAGGGTCTCGCGCGGCTCCACACGTCGGTGGCTGGCCCAGCACGTCACGTCACAGCCGGTGATGCGTGTACCTCTCGAGAATAAAAGATGCACAGATTCCATCTAAGGTGTGGTCTAATGAATGAATTTTGGGGTTGTGATGGTGGGGTGTGTTGCGAGTGCGCGCCCGCCCCGTCTACCCCCTAGAGCAGAGCAGAGGCAGCGGCGCAGGCACAGGGAGACGCTTACTGCTTGGAGAAGTACTTCTTGGCGTCGGCGGTGTCGATGGTGTCGGCGCCCTCCTCCCAGTTGGCGGGGCAGACCTCACCGTGCTCGTCGGTGAACTGGAAGGCCTTGACGACACGGATGGTCTCCTCGACGGAGCGGCCGACGGGGAGGTCGTGGACGTGCATGGCGCGGAGGGTGCCCTTGGGGTCGATGAAGAAGGTGCCACGGAGGGTGACGCCCTCCTCCTCGAGGAGGACACCGTAAGCCTTGGAGACCGAGTGGTTGCGGTCAGAAAGGAGGCCGAGGTTGAGGTTGGGGCCAAGGCCGCCCTCCTTGCGGGGGGTCTGCGACCAGGCGAGGTGGGTGAACTCGGAGTCGGTCGAGAAAGCAATGACCTCAGTGTTGATGGCCTTGAACTGCTCGAGGGCGTTGTTGAAGGCGAGGATCTCAGTGGGGCAGACGACTGGACGTTAGCTGACGGGTGCCACATAACGCAAGCTGGAAGACCTGTCCGTTTGGAGCCGTCGACGCAGCCTCCACTCTCTGCCTCTTGTTTCTCCCCTTGCTTTCCGCGCACATAACAGCAAAGCGGAGCTCAGGCAGAAAGCGTCGCAGAACAGGCGAAAGGGAGCGCGAAAGTGGCAGGGCTGTTATGAGGCGGACGGAGACTTTCGAAACTCCGGTTCTCCACTCAGACAACTTCTTACGACCTTCCAACTCGATATGCTCGTCGTTTTCGATACTCACAAGCTGCTCGTTAGCTCAAGAACGCGCTTTTAGGTACGAACTGTAGTCCATGGGGTACGAGAAGAGGACAACCCACTTGCCCTCGTAGTCGGAGAGCTTGATGTCCTTGAACTCGCCGTTCTGGACAAGGGTGCCCTGGAAGGCGCTGGCCGTCAGTGGTGTCCGGGGGATGACGGTAGCGCAAAAAGGCTCCCAGTAATACGAAACATGTCGGCGAACACATGCGGGGCGTCACCGTACCGCAGACGGGACGATTAGAGCGGACAAGGCGACAGACCGCGCTGAGCCGTTGCCTGGCGACCGCGCCGGAAAGACCGCGGTCCAGCTCTGCAAGCGAGAAGAGCCCGAGCAAAACAGCGCACGCCGTGCAGCGCTCCAGGCAGGTTCGCCGGCCCGTTGGCTGCTGCAGCGGAGCGGAAGACTCGGCACTGATGCTGGCAGAGGCTTATCGGACTTGCGGGCGAAGTCGTAGCTAAGGACACCAGTCCGAAGCCGCCCTTATCTGCCGCATGTATCGTATGCTGGGGCGCCTCTTGCGTTGGGAGCACTCACGGAGCGGGCTTCTGGATCATGGCAGAGGGGGCCGACATTTTGTTTTGATGTGTGTTGGTCAAAAAGACGGTGGGGGAGAGGGGAACGGACGGAAAACAAAAAGCCCTTATGTACGGTCGGGGGATGCATGCAGTCACTGCCAGTAGTCGCGACCAGTCGGCAAGCTTCGGAAAAGCCCCCGAAAAATGACCACTGCCGCCTCGCGTTGTGCGCGCTGCCAGCGTGTCAACAATAACGTCACTTGTGCTTCGGATTGGTTGCCCGGCTGCCCAGCTGCGGCCAGCCAGAGGCAGCCGGCAGCCAAGTCGGCGAATACAAACGTGCCTTTCCAACATGAGCTGGACATGTGCTCTCCCAGCTGGACGATCTGCATGCGCATTCTGGCGGTGAGACGATGAAAGCCGCATTCAGCCAGAATGCTGAGTCAGCATGCGAGATGCGCCGCAATGCGCCGTGTTGCAATGAGATCGCCCGAGTCGACCGCGATACGCGCGACACCGTTTCCAGGCTGACCGCCGAGTCCGCATCGAGCGTGCTTAGTAAGCCAGCGCGCCAGCTGCTCGTCAGGCTCGTCACCAGGGCTGCAGGATTCGACTTCTTTCCATCGTTTCGGATGGCGTCGGCCGCCTCTGGTCACGTGCCGCACGTGCTTAGCACGTGCCTGCACGGCCGTAGCTGCTGGTGGCCTGGCGTGGCGGTGCGCTAACAGGAACGAATCCGCCTCTCTATAGCTCAGTTGGTAGAGCGTCGGACTGTAATTGGTTATCCAAATCCTCCCACTCGATAGAGTGAGAAATCCGCAGGTCCTGTGTTCGACTCACAGTGGAGAGACAATCCTTTTGCCCTGCTTTTCTCATCCCGTACCTTCACTCCCACTCCCTTTCAGCTCTCTGACACATCGTTCCAGTGCGGCAAATGAGGCATGGCTGCGCTTGGACCTCGGGTCCCCCACCTGAGCCTCTCGGTCAGCTGACACCCCCGCTCGATCAGTCAGGAGCCAGTGATCGCCGCCCGCCGTCCCGGGACAGCCAATTCAGTGCCGGCGATTCGGTATGACGTCAACCCACGCTCACATGGGATGCTTCATCCTCGCCTAAATCGACGCGACGCCCGGCACGTTCATGACGTCGGAGGTCTCTGGGCGTACCTGCGTGGTGCAGGGTGCCTTTGCAGCGCCGGTCGGACAGGGCGCGGCTGGGCGGGCTGGCGGGAGGGGCGCCGGGCGCAGCGCAGGGCGGCGGACACGAGCCTAGCACCCCGCGCCTCGCCGCTCACGCGCCGCCGCGCCCGTGCCCCTGTCCCTCGCCTGGCCGCGCTGGCCGCTTGGCCGCGGGCCCTGGTCCTGGGCCTCCGGTCTGGGACCTGAGTGGAGCGCGCCGGAGCAGCAGGTGGCCAGGCAGCCAGAGGGGCCGGAGCCTCGCCCGCGGTGCCTCTGCACTTGAATGGCGAGTGTGAATGGTGAATCGCCTCGTAGAGTTGTTTCGAATTCTCGCAGCGCAGTACAGAGTCCGGGTTCGAAAATGTCGGACAGCACGAGGCTGCCACCCCAGTGATCTAGTGACTGGACCCACCCCGGGTGCCCTGCCGGACCCAAGGCCGTCGATCACGTCAGGCTCAGAGCCCAGCTGCCCAGCTGCCACCTCTCGCCGCTGCCCGCGACGTACGTACACCAGCCTGGAGCCTCGGGCACGGCACCGAGCAGGGCATACGCGTTTGGCCCTTGGCCACCCGGTGGCGACAGACGAGAGCCATCGTGGGAATACGCATGCTGTGCTCAAGGCGGACCCTTGCTGAAGCAGTGCGATGCACTCGTCGGCGAGGGCCGTGAAGCATTGCAAGCGGCTGCTGCACAGGAGCACTGGCGCACAGCTCAGCTGACTACGGTCCAAGGCATTAGCGCTAGTTCTGTGCGTGAGCAAGCGCAGCGACTGTGCACGGCGCCCGTGGCAGGTGGCACAGAGTACAGAGCTTTGGACGACATGGAGCTTCTGTTCGTTTGACTTCTTTCATACTTCTTCTACGGTCTGTCGCAGGGTGCGGGCGGCATATCATGTTCCTGAGCCCGTCAAACCGGTCAGACTTGCGGTGTGTGACTACTATATGGGAAATGGATTCGGGGCGATGCGGGCAGCTGCTAGGCCGGACGTCTCGCCAGTACAGGCTTGTGGTTACAACTTGAACTCTTGTCTCGTTCTTCGTTCTTCGTTCTTCATTGGATTCGGTTCCGATGTGTGTGTTGCGTTGGAAGAAAAGGTGACCCAGAGACACTAAACTATAAGAGAAGAGGCAAAGGAGGAGGAACCGGAAAGCGGAAGGAGGCGCGAACGGACCTCTCAGAGATCCATGTTGTCGATCCCGAATGCAGGCTCGTCATTGTCTCTCCTTCGCTCGTCGGCTTCTTCAGAGCTCGACTTGGCACGGTTGTTGAAGCGCAGCTCGTCCTCGTCCTCGGCACCGCCGCGGACGCTCGAATCGGGCAGCTTGAAGCTGGCTCCTCGCTGCCCGAACATGCCTCCGCCGATCATCGTCGCACGAGCAGTGAGCGAGAGGGGCAGGCCACGGTTCGGGATCGGCGACGTTCCGGTCGGGGTGCCGCTGTGGAAGTGTAATCCGTTCATGTCGGCGCCGAGAGAACCGAGAGACGCGGGAGTCGCAGGTCCTCCAGGACCGGACGAAACGGATGACCGGCGTCCAGCAACGTTGATGCCCATGGGACGAGACATGTTGCCCTTGAGACCAAGCGTGTTGGGGTTGGGCGAAGTGCCGAGCGAGTCCGCTCCGTCCATTGAGTTGGTCGAGTCCGAGCCTGGGCTGGACTTGCGGTCCTTCAGAACGGATCCCTCGCGCAGCGAGGAAGGAGTGAGCGGAGGAGGGTTGACGCTGGGCGAGCGAGGAAGCTCCCTCGAGCTCGACTTGGCCGAACGCAGAAGGGGTGACGGTCCCGAAGAAGGAGACAGGATGGCCGGCCAGAGCGACTTGTCGTTCGGAAGCGACCTTCCGTGCGCGTTCGTAGGGTCCATGTGAGCGAGAATGGCGGCGGCCTCGAGCATCTGCACCTGCTGGTGCTTGGACATCGAGATCTGGGTAGGCTCGCGCCAGTGGGGCGAGTGCTCCCAGCGGTGCTTGATCAGACAGGACGGATGGCGGTACTCCTTGGCGCAGCTCTCGCACTTGAAGACCATGCCCTTCCTTCGTCCCTTGATACCTCCAGAGCCTGTGCCCAGCGCGAGCTTCTCCCACTCGCCCTTGTACTCGGCCTCTTCCTCAATCTCCATGTCAAAGTCGGCGCTGCCGCTGCGGTTACCGGAGCGGTCCTCGTCGTCTCCGTCAAACTCCATGTCAAGCTCCATGTCGTCCTGGGGGCCAACAGCGGGGGGAGGGTTGACATGGATGGGGGCGCCGCCGGCAATGCCCTGGCTTGGGAGCGAGGCAGCGATACCATTGGAGCGAGCGCTACTGGTCCTTCCACTGACACCAGGGCGGCGGTCAGTCTTCGCGAAGTCGAACAGCTGCGGGGACCCCGAAGCGGCAGCGTTCGATAACCTGCGACCGGGAATCGCCGATCCGCTCTGCGAAGAGGAAAGAGTAGGCCGCCTGAACCGGGGTCAGCATACATTGCTCATGACAGTGCGAGAGGTCCGACTCACGTGTCCTTCAGGAGGCCCGAGTCACCAGTGAGGCCGAGCTTGCCGCGGCCCAGGACGCCAGTCGTGGACGAGCTCATGCGGCGGGCCTTGGGTGCGGGCGTCGAGGCGGTCGTGCCATTGGGAGGCCTGGTCGCAGAAAGGTACGAAGTGGCCGGGACGGAGGAGCCAGGCTCGACCTTCTTGGATTGGTTGGAGGCAGCCGCCTCGGCGGACGAGGCTTTCGCAGCAGCGAGGGACAGGAGGTCTGTGACGGTCAGGATACGCGATGTACAATGCGGATGCAGGAAGCATGGCGTCCTGAGCACGAGCACCGGGTGGCGATCGGGGAAGCGCGCGGTGGCGACTTACCAAACGCGTGTGCATGCATTTCTCCGCCGTCCTTCGCGTGCTCGCACGGAGGCAGGAAGCTCGGATGGAGCAAGTCGGCCTTGGTAGGGGCCGGCGACGAAGTCTGCGGAAGGTCGACGGGCTGCCATTGTGTAGGGCCAGGATACAGAGTGTCGCACCGCGGGTACAGTCAAGTGGGTTGGGTTTGGGGTGGGCAGCAGCAAAAGTCAAATGAAATTAGGACGGACGCGTCGACGGATGATGAATTTGGGTTTCCCGGTCAACAACGGGCGGCGAAAATCGCGACGAGACGATACAGGTGCATTGCAAGTCGGTGCATCGATGCAAGGAGAGGACCATGTCAGCACACTGGTACGCATCGAAGGAAGGTGGTCTGGTTGCCAGGGTGACTGATGCAACGGCCGTGTGACACAGCCGCCAGACTTTTTTCGGGGAGGGGGTGAGGGAAATAATGGGGAGGACAAAGTCGGCGGGCGGCAACAATAGGCAATCAGAATACCGGTCCCCCGCCATCACGAATTTCCAAGGCAACGACCACCGAGAACAGCGAGCAACTCACCTCAAGCGCCGGCGTCGGGGCCGGAGGCGGCGAGCGCCATTGACTGAATGCAGTGCTCACGGGAGCCATGCTACGGTGCGAATGCTGGACGGAGACGGCTAAGTGTGCGTGCTGAATAACCGAGTCAGCGCGCGGCGCGGGTCGTGATGGGCACAGAAAGTCGACGTACAGAGGCGGGTGAGGATCGGTGGTGGTGGTGGTCGAGTCGATGCAGTGGAGAGCAGTCGAAGTCGAGCCGGTACGAGATGGTGAGGAAGAATGCAGAAAGCAAAGGCGCTGGGTGAGGGGCGATGAGTGGTGAGTAGTGCAGAGGTAACAATTGGCTGCTAAAGAAAGTTGGACGGATGTCTGGATGTCTGGGGACATTAGAGCCTAGTGCGGTGTGGGTGGGTGGACGGGTATGGGTGGTGGCCAGGCGGCCCAGCGCGCCCAGCGCGCGCTCGGCCAGCCAGCCAGTCGTGCATCGTGCTGCAGTCGTCCGGCCGGCAGGAGCAGCCCTGGCAGCCACGAGCCAGGCGGGCCAGGCAGCCGAGCAGTGCTGATTGTACCGTGCCGTACCTTCTCCCTAAGCCCATCATCATCGGCAGCTCACTCTGCAACGCCATTGCTCGCCGGTATACTCTCGTGTCACTCTCCTTGTTACTCCCGGCACCTGGCCGTGGCCCAGCCAGCCTGGCACCTGGGGTACAGGGCCAGGCGGGGGGCAGCGCCCGACGCCCAGCGCCCAGCTAGGGCTAAGGGCTGCAGGGCAAGGCTGGGATCGCAAGGGGATCGGGCCCTTAGACCATGGCCCTAATCGCTGTCAACGATGATTACTATTGGTTCAGTCACCATAACCCTGCCTTGAAAATCCCACACTCCGGAGTCCACCATAGCATCACAGCTTCGCAGAAGCTGGTCGCTGTCGCCGCTCGCTTCTTGGCCGCCATGCCCTATCCAGCAACTGTTGCAGCGTATGGCGTGTGTGCGTCGCTGATCTTCTGCGAATCGCCAGAACCCAGAACCGCGAACCAGAACAGAAGCGAAGCAAGGAGAAGATGCATTCTGCTCCGCTAGCCGCTACGCACTCTCGCGCCGCCCTCGAATCGCGCCAGACGCAGGCGAGACGAGATCTCTGGAATCTTGCAACATGTGCTGGCCTGAAGCCAGTAGCAGTTAACGCCTACTCGATGGTACACCCGGTACAACCTGCGCAGGCGGCCTGCAACTGGCCGCTGGGCTGCTAGGTGAACGGCGTTCAGGTGCCCCAAATGAACAGCTGACCGTCTGACCCGGTGACCCACTCGCACTACGCTACGCGAACAAGACATGGCATGGCGGATTGCCTGATTCAATGGATCGACTGATGCAGCACAGGCAACGTTTGCTCGGCCTCTGGTCCTCCGCCTTACGCTGTGGCCGTTATGGGATCCCTCTCCTGCCGGCCTGACCTGTACCGCCCGCACTAAAATAAGTTTATCTGCCGTTGTTCGAAAAAAAGAGTCGGTGTTACATCTCCTGTCGCGCATCCAATTGCAGCCTGTGGCCTGTCACAGTGTGCGACAAGACGTGGGCGGAAGGTGCAATGTGCGACCGCGGACGGAGCCCACAATGGCCCGCAGATAACGCCTTGTTACGCACTGATGGCACTGGCCTATGAACACGAAATGTGCTCGTATCGCGAAATGATAACAAGGTCTATTGTTGTCGAGTAGCGCGCCTCCGGGCCCGCTTCGGGCAGGCGCGGATACGTGGCGGCCTGTCAGGTCGCCGGCGGTACGCGGCAGGGGCATCGGGGGACCCCACAGATGGCATTCCTTGCCAGAGTAGGTTTGGTTCGCCCCCCCACTCGGTCCAGGAATCGCATTCAAGGTCGATAAATGCCGTCATTCCAATCCCAATTCCCGCCCGTCCCTGCCTTGTCGTCTGTCTTGCAACGAGCAAGCTCTGCGAGCCCGTCGTGCCGCTGGGAACGCCTTTAGGCTCTGAAACTGAATGCGCGCGAGGACAAAGAAGCCATCACGCACAGGCATGCCAGGCAGAGCATGCGATGCTGACACAACGCCAGCCGCTGCGCTGCGCGCCCGACGAGCCTATCCTCCACTAGATGATGATGCGCGGCTGACAATTTCGAACTTTGGCTGCCATTGTTTTGCAAAGGCTCCCACCGGCGACTTGGCGGGCCTGGCGGGCTGCCGGTCCGCCTGCCCGCCTGCAGCTTGCCTTTTCAGAACCAAAGAGAGTTGGACCAGGTACCGGATACTTTTGCGCGCGTGCGTGCGCGCGTGATTAGCGTGCTCTGACTATTCATCTGCTTCAGCCTTTAGTCATGCCAATTCGGAGCTCGATAGTACGATTCGAGAGCCGTAACGTCGGGCCGCGGCAGCGTCGGCCCCTATGCTTGCACGCTGGGGCACAGTGGCAGCCAACGGGGCAGCAGTTGAGCCGCCGTTGCTTGGTTGTGCCATGCGCCCTTTGCCTGGCGACACTCCGTGCTCGGTACCAAACACGCACTGCATCTGGGTGAGCCGGGCGAGCCCAGACGCTTGGCTTGACCTCGACCGGGCCGCCCCTGGCCCAGGGCCAACAGGGCTGGGGAGATGGGGAGGATCAGGCTCACCCGCCGACACTTGCCGCCTGCACCGTGCGCCAGAGCACCGGACGGTGCCTGCCTCCGAGGCAGGCGTGTACCTGGCTGGATATTCGAAAATGATGATGCCGGATAAAGCAATGGGGGCGGAGCATGTGATGCTCTCGTGGTGGGCTGGCTCGGGCCCCGCAACTGGAGAGACTGGAGAGGCAGCGCTCGACGGATCACGGAACTTAGGAACGGACTCACCAATCAGATAACGTTTCGACGATCGACCGACCCATCCAGCTCGAGCCACGCGGACGTAGAGCGCAGCCAGCATCATGGGCAGCCCGGCCTGGCAGGATGGGCAACGCCCGCCCTTGACAACCCCAATCAACGCACATCGCCGCGCTCGCCGCGCCCGCCGCGTGCCTCCGCATTCGACCGTCCCCCACTCGTTACACATGCCCTCCGTGACGAATCGGGCCTGACCAAACAGCGTGCTGCCTGCTTCGGGTCTCGGTCGCTGCTTCGGTGAGCACATACCTGGATTCACGGGAACTACCGGAATTTGCCAATAGCGGCGACAGGATGTATGTCGGTGTGGCGAAGTGCAGGCGATATCCGGGACCATCGCGCTGCGAGCGCTTTTCGTCGATCCGATCTCAACGTTGCTCGGAGAGCGCCATCGACAAGCAACCCACGGCTTCGGTCCATCGGGCACCGTCTGCTTGCGTGCCCACGTCCAAAAATAGTCTCTCCACTGTGAGTCGAACACAGGACCTGCGGATTTCTCACCCGTTCGGGTGGGAGGATTTGGATAACCAATTACAGTCCGACGCTCTACCAACTGAGCTATAGAGAGGCGAACAGATATTCCTGCTAGCGCAGCAGCCTGCTGGCCCGTAAGCAGCGCGAGACGATTTGCCACGTGGTCTTATCCCTCTTAAATGGCAGTCAGATCGGTCTGGAGGGCTAGCTGCATCATGTTCTGCGAAGAAGGGCAGTGGTGGGCATGGCAGTGTGGATCCGGCGTTATCCTCTCAGAGACGAAAAGGGCAGTCACGCGTATACCGGCTCGATGGGCATAGGCCGCCACAGTCCGGACTATGGGTCGAACTACAATAGCCATAGCGTGACTACCGCGGGTGCGATGGAGTGGAGACGGACATGGGATAGGTGAGACGGACATGGGATAGGTGTGCGAGTTGGTCCTTCCAGAGTTACTTGCATGGGGAAACGGAGCACCGGGCCGCGCGATAATGTGAACAGCATCGTGACCAGCTTCGATGATAGCCCCGTACAGAGCTAGCAGCAGTGAAGAGACGTCGTCGCGGGGCTCCAGTCATCGTCGAGGCACTGTAAGCCTTTAGGGGCCTGCCTACGACTGAATCTCAAGACCAACGGGACACCTCTGCATAGAAGCGGGCAGACATGATACTCAAATGCATATAGTTGTACATTTACATAGGTCTTCGAGACCTGAGGTTATGATGGCGCCGTGCGCCTTTTCCTATCTATTATCGCCACCAGAAGCTCTCTTCTCTCAACTGTCTCTTACCGCCGTGCTAAACTTCTTACTCCAGAGCGTTCTCGACGTCCGCCGCGTCGTCGCCTCCCTCCAGCGACGCGAAGTTGAGGAACGCCGACGGACGGTGGATGGGCGCCCAGAAGGGCTGGGGCTTGTCCAGCGTCATGGTGTAGGCGATCTTGTCCGACCAGGACTGGGTCAGGCCGACGCCGTAGTTCCAGACGCCGCCCTCGGGAACAAGGGTGGATCCAAGGATGCGGTCGGACAGCAGAAGCTGGACGCGGTTCGCCATGCTCGGGTTGAAGCCAGAGTTGGCGACGACGTCCTCGTTCTTGCGGCCCCACTCGAAGCCGGCGACAGTGAGCTCCCACGCGTTGAGCGAGACGGAACCAGGGGTGAACGCGGCCGTGATACAGATCGAGTTCGGTCCCCATGACGGGTTCGCCGCCATGATCTTCGCCTGCGTCGTGAGGTCGGCGGGCGAAAGGTGGTTGAGCTCCTGGCTCTGAGTCTTGATCCAACCCAGGGGCTCGAGATCCTTGAGCAGGAACTCGTGCTTGGGCAGGGCAAGCGGGAGGTCGACGCCGTTCGCGGTACCGCGCTGAGGAATCCAGGCAATTGCCTTAATCTCCTTGACCTGCTTGTTGTCCGGCGGCGAGGAACCGAACAGGTAGCCGACCACCTGGGTGCGTAGGTCGGCCGAGACGACAAACGTACGAAGAACGTTCTTCGGAAGAATGTACGTGTAGCTGCCGGCCTCGTCCTTGACCTCGTCGTTGCCAACGTAGAGGTGGTTGCAACGGAGGGGCAGGTTGGTGGCCGAGATGGCACGCACACGCCAGTCGGACTTGGACGCAAACGTCTGCTGCTCGTACTGCGTCGAGGTGACGGTCTGAATCACGTCACCGTGGATGTTGGTCGTCTGCGTCTGGACAGCAGTGACCTGGGCACTAGCATCGGCGCTCTTGTCAATCTCCGCCATCTGCTGGCGCTGAATAGACGGAGCCTGGATCTCCATGCCAAGAATGATGTCTCGGATCTCCGAAGCGGTGAGCGAAGCAACGTTGACGCTGTTGCGCTTGCCGAAGTCGGTGAGAATGACATCCTTGAGGGCGACTTCCACCTTCATCCACTCCTCATCGGAGAGCGTCGGCCAGATGTGGTACGACTCGGTGACAGTGTTGCGGTCCGGTCGCAGAATGATCTTGGCCTTCTCGTTGTTGACGTGGAGGGCACGGAGAATGAGGATGAGACGCGAGAACGCCGTGTAGCTCGAGATGCTCTTGAGCCAGTCATCGTAGAGGTTGAAGAGCACGAGCTGCGGCTGCGAAGCCTTGAGGATGAGGTCTCCGAACTTCTCCAGCTTGAGTGTGGCCTGGAAGGGCAGCTGCAGCTCGGATCCCTTGATAACGATGTTGGGGAAGTCGAGCAGGTGCACCTCGAGAGGGTCAAGCATACCCTTACGGGTGACGACGATCTGCTTGGGCTGCTCCTCGACGGGCAGCGAACGGATGAGCGCCGCAACTTCCTCGGCGGTCTTCCATTTGGCGAGCTGACCGAGACGCTTCTGACCGGCCCACACCGAGGTGTGAATGATCTTGAGGAAGAGCTGTCCGGTACGCGGGTTGAAGATGAAGATCGCACCGTTGATGGGCTTAGTCGTCAAGTTACCCTCGAAGGTCTTGTGGATCGTGACACGGTACACGTTGGTGTCGTCGACGAACCAGATGACCTGGTTGGAGAACAACTCGGAGTAGTTCGACGAGTTGAGGTACGGCTCGGTCGGCTCCGAAGAGTAGAGCTGGAGCGCCTTGCGGATACGCTCACGCAGGACGTACAGCGCAGGGTTCGCCTTCATGATCTTGGTCATGGCCTGCTGCATGAGGGGCTTCAGGCCAGTGAACCAGGTACCATAACCAGCGTAGATGTTGTACGCCAGGTCGATGGCGATCAGAGTACCGGTGGGCGACGGGTAGATCGACTGCGAGTCGCTCGAGTAGTCGAGGTACTTGGCACGGGCGTAGCGCTCGATGTCGTGCGAGTCAAAGTCACCCCAGCGGAGCTGCACGTCAATCCAGAACTTGTTCGACGTCGTGCCGTCGTGGGTGTCGCGGTTGTCGTTCAGGAGCGAAGGGCGCGTGATCATGAACTTGTGCGAGGCAAAGAGCAGGATGTCCGACGCCGACGAGTTCATCTTGTAACTCTTACGCGGGTGGATCGTCTCCTTCTGCACGGATTCGATGCCAAGCGCCTCCATCTCCTGGTCGAGGACCTGACACAAGTCCATGACGACGGACTCGTGGATCTTCTGCCACAAGTGCGCACGGAAGATCTGGATGAGCGAAATCTTGAGCGTCTGGGATGTCAGCAATCATTTTCCTGGCAGGTCGTAGCTCACAGGAAGCTTGCCGTGCATGAAACAGCCCGTCAGGTCGAGCTGTACCTGGAAACCGATGTAGATGTTCGCGCGGTTGATCGTAGGAGACCTGTGGCGGTCAGTGCCTGTGGCGTTTTGTCGCCGGAAATCCATCTAGAACCAAGTTCTCACGACGCTTCCCGGCCAATATACTCACCACCAGAGCGTGAACCGACGATTCGGGATCTGGCTAAGACCACTGCGCTGTGCATTGGTCAATTTCTTGAACTTCATCGACTCTGAATAGGTCAGCGAACGCATTCGGGGGTCACCTCACCTTCGAAGCCGGAGTTGTGGAGGATGAGGAAGTCGTCACGAAGGTAGCACTGGTCACCGTCGACCTTGAAGCCATACCACTCGCTCTCCTCCTTTTCGAGCTCGATCCTCTGGATTGAGAAGTGGGGCGACACCTTATCGCTGCGTGCGGTCGAATGCTTGCGTGCGAGAACACAGGGGACTGATTCAACGGGGCGGAACGAGATTTCGGCAACGCCTGGAACGTTGCGCTCGGCTCCCATGGTCTCGCGCTTGCCACCGTGCCTGGAACGCACCGAGCACCACCAGCCCAGAGAGCGGATCAGCACAACAAGGTCATCGATGAGCTTCTGGCACTCGAAGCTCTGCGTAATCTGGTAGGTCTTGTTCTCCTTGAAGTCGTAACCGTTTCCGTCGACAAAGCCAGCAAGGTACTCCATTCTGACCCTGCGCGAGTTGCGGAGCACGCACAGAGGAACGTGTTTGAGGTCGTTCTCCGCACTCGGCTTGTTCGGTCCCTGGACGAGCTCCATCTCGCAGAGCCTAGTCCAGAGTTCGTTGCGGCGTCGGCGTCCGTCGGGCACGCTGGTCTCGCCCTCAGAATCATCCGAAGGGCCAGAGTTCATAAGAGCACCGGCGAGTTCCTCGAGGTCGTCATCCATCAAATCGAGGCGAGGGGCACGGAAGCACCAACGCTTGCCATCCTTCCCATCGACCATAGCAGCCGACAGCACTGCGTCGGCAGTGGCTTCGATCGGGTCCTCGAGCTCCGAAGGGCGCATGGCTGGAGAGATGGGCGGTGTCGGTGCAACCTCTGAGGCCATCACAGCAGGCAGGGTAGGCTCGCGAGACGAAGGGCTGTAGGGCGGAGAGGGAGGCATCTCGACTGAGGCCAGACGCTTCTCGTGGTTCACACAGCGGGAGATGTACTTGCCCGTATGCACCCCCCCGTGAGAGTCGTCCGAAATGAGGTCGTACTTGGGGTTACCGTAGTAAACCCGTTGCATGTCGAAAGGAACCGCGATGCCCTGAAGCATGCTGTCCTGAACCTCCTCATTGTTGCCGACGTCGCCGGAGTGCATTACCTTGCAGTCGGCCGCGAGGAAGCCGAGAGCCCACGGCGAAACGGGGACGGGCTGCTCAGGATACTCGATGCCGTCGGTAGGTTTGACGAGGCGCATGCGGCCTAACTCCTCATCGGACATGGCCAACATCTCGGAAGCAAGGTACTCCTTCCTTGTGACACTCGGCATCTCGTCAACGACGACGATGTGGTTGGTAGTGCAGCGGAGCGTGCACTCCTCCGGGGCCTTGCCGCCGTCGTTAGCTGACTCGCGGAGGTCGGGGGTGATGCGGACGAGGCGATCACGGCCATACACAGTCTTTCGTACACGACGAGGACCGCCATCGGGGCCGAGGAGCACGTCGCCGTCCTTGACGTCCTCAACGCAGACGGTCTTGAAGTCATAAGTCAGAAGCTTCGTGCCCTTCGCAAGACAGCTCTTCTCCCAGAAGAGTCTGGTTCGTCAGTATACACAAGTCAGGCCACCACTCACCCTTCCCAGCTAGGGAAGCCGGTCGCCTTGAAGAGCGAATGCTCAAGAACACCCTCGACGCCGCCGAGCGCTGCGATGACGTCCACTCTGTAGCTCTGTGCACACCGTTAGCCACCCAAATCGCTTCCCGTCACGTACGTTCAAGTTCCAGAGGCGGCCATCGTGGCGGTTGTTGGTCCAGCTGAATGGGTTCGCACGCAGACGGTGGTACTGCTGGAACGCAGTGCGGACACGCCATCCCTTGTCGTAGGCGAGGGTGTGGCGGTCCTTCTGGAACAGCGTGTTGATACGCGGGATACCGCGGTCCCACGAGTCCTCGAGGTCCTCAAGCGTGAGACGACGGTTGGCAGCAGCGGCCTCGGCACGCTTCTGCGCATAGTCCGTCCAAACACGGGCCGAGTCGTGGAACTCGGACTCCCAAGGCTGGATGTAGCGGTACAGGTTGGGAATGAGCTGGTCCGTCTCGTGCGTCATACCGGAACGGAAGTGGGAGATGCCACCGCCGTCGGTCTGCTTCGACCAGCGCAGGTCCGAGGTGGGGATGAGCACGAAACCCATCGAGAGCATGCCGAGACCACCGAGCTCCTTCGGGGAGTAGAAAACGGCGGGCGGGAAACGGGACGGCATCTTCGAGTTGAGGCCCACCTTGACACGGGTCTGCACCTTGTTCTCCGCCTTGACGAGGGCGTCGAGCAGCTCCGGGGTCGTGACGACTGCCTCACGGTAGTACGTCATGAGACCGATCAGGGCCGTGTTCCACTTGTTGATAATCTTGGAGAACGTCGCGGATCCGGACGACATGAGAATCTGGCGGATACGATTGTTGAACTCCTGAATGCCCTGGTCGGACACACGCAGGAAGGCCTGCGCTGTACGCTCCTTCGTGCTCTCCTGAACGAGGTTCCAGCAGCCGTCGGCGAGCGAGTACTGCTCGCCGTTCTCAGTGCGGCAACGGGGCAGGATGCGCACCTCGAAGCCACACATGGAGAAGAGCAGCTGCGGGTTGTCCTTTGAATAGACCGAGCACATGGTGTCCTCCCACTCAATCGTCGTGAGGGAGCGCGGCAACGAGTTCTTGACGTTCCAGAACACGGCACGGCCGAGGTTGACATCGTGCTTGTTGAGGCGCATGCGGCAGTCGCGAGGCCAGCAGCGCACGGTGTTGTAGCCGACAACATTCTGGTTGTTCGGGTCGGGGTTGGCCGACAGGAACCGCTGGATGAGGTCGCGCGACTCCTCAGCCGTGAAGCGGAACAGGATGTGGATGCGGTCGATGTAGCGCGAGTAGAAGCGGATCGGGTGGCGCGTCTCGGTCGCGCGGTCGCGGTACTGCAGGAATCCGTTCGGGGCCTGGGGCGGTCCGGCCATCTCGGAGGCGCGCTGCAGACCCAGGATCAGCAGGTCGAGCACGAGACCGTAGTACTGGACGACGAAACTCGAGAACTGAAGTCCACGGATCAGACCGTAAGCGTTGATATGCGTCATGTCCTTGAAAGTCAGGGTCATGTTGTTCTTCGCGGTGATGTAGTCGGCCAGGTTGTGGTCGAGAATGAGACGGAGAAGACGGTTGAGAAGCGTCAGGTCGACCTTCTCGTACATCCTCGAGAGGACCGTCTGCATCATCACGAGGCACTCGCCCTCACTCGTGTCCCAGACGTCGGTCAGGTTGTTGATGCCCTGGCACCACTTGTAGACAAGCAGGGGAGGGGGCTCCGAGTCGGCGGGCTTGATCCAGGCAGGGAACAGGTGGCGCTTGTCGGCCTCATACCACAGGAACTGATCCAGGTAGGCATCAGTAATCTTCTCTACCGGCTCGATGTCGTAGCAGGGGATGAGCTTCTCGTAGGTGTCGAAGAACTCGATACCGGCCTCCTTGAACGCACGCTGAGTCAGCAGCAGGCGCTTGATACGCGAGAGACACTCGTGCGGGTTGTCGTAGGCCTGCTCAACCAGCGCGAGCTCTTCACGCTGCGACTGGTTCAAGCGACCGTGAACGCTGTACGCCTCCTTCAGCTTTTCGAGCGCAAGAACAAGCAGCTTGGTGTCGTGCTTGTACGAGAGGGGCGGGAAGGGGATTGGCGCAAACTTGCGGCTCTCCAGCCAGTGCACAGTCGAAGTGTAGATCGCGACAGCCTCCTCCGACGAGATGTAAGGGCCGTCCTTGAGGTAAGCGTTCTGACGCTCCTGCTCGGCCTTGAGGTAGAGACGAGTGAGACGACCAAGGTTCTTGCGCACAACGGCCTTGTCGACGGTTGCTCCGCGACGGATACGCTCGCGGTTGTAGTGCGCAACCGAAGTCCACCAATCCGCCTTGCTCTTGACGTAACGGAGGATGATGTTCTCGATGGCAGCAGGCATTCCGGGTACACGCCAAGGAATATTCGCTTTCCAACAACGCCATGCCTCCGAAAGATGCTGGAGGATAGTCTTGGCCTTGTTCTGCTTGATGCCCTCGGGCATCATGTCGAGAATATCGTGCATGACGGCAGCTCGAAGCTCGAGGTCGAAGTGAGACTCAACACGCTGTTTCGTCACTGTCGAAGCAGGCCCCTTAGAATTACGGCCCTCAAATTGACGGGCGAGCAGGTTTCCGAGCCAGCGCTCGAGGAGAGGGATGATACCACGCATGAAGAATAGCCACACTCGCCAACCGGGTTGCCAGAAACCAACTCCGGGTCCTTTTCCGACGGGACCAGTGTTAAAGCGGTAGTAAATCAGGTGTTTCAGATCCTTGGTCATGCGGATCTGACGCATTAGCTTGTACTTGTAGCGGTACATGCCGGTCAGCTGACCGACGTGCGCGAACATGTACTGCAGACCGTCTGCGAGCTGGAACGCGTCGACGTTGCCGAGACGGAACTGGACGTGGGCGTCGACGATGAGCTTGGTGAGACGGAGGATCTCACGGATCAGGTGGAACGCGTTACCGAATCGCGACTTCTTGCGCTCCTTCGTCGTCAGAGTCTTGATCGGCTTCAGGTTCATGTTGTAGTCGAGGTGCAGGTAGTTGAGGTTCTTGCGGTGGATGAGCAGGTTCAGCATGTTGTATCCCTGCCTGCACACCTGCAGACCAGCCTCGACCCAGTCGAGCGTCGTCGACTGGAAGAACTTGGTGTTCTTGAGCGAGCGGAAGAGGTTACGCTTTAGAGCGGACTTCGGCTTCTTGCGGTGCAGCTCGTTCAGGACGTAGACCTTGAGGAGCTTCTGGTAGGAGACACGAACCTTGACCGGTTGGTCTGGCGGGCAGTGCTCCAGGTAGAAGTTCTTCAGCATCGCAACGTCCTGGGCTCGGCGCATGCGTCCACTGCGCTGGTTGTACGGGTACGGGGCCCAGTACAGCGCGATCGAGTCCGCCGTGTACTCGTTCTCCAGCTCTTTCTCCGCCAGGAACGGCTCCAGCTCGTCCGGGAGCTCAAACTCATCGTCGTCCTCGTCGTTACCGTAGCCGAACACACGGTCCTCGTGCGAGACAAGCTCCTTGTGAGCCTCGGTGACGACACGCTGCGAAATCGGGTTGATCATCGGGTCGAAGTAGAACGCCGGGAGATCGGGGTCGTCCGTCTTGATGTACACATTCTTGGGCTCGTGGTAGAAATCGATGTGGACGGACCGCGGGAGCGAGTTGTACAGGTGCGGGTACGCGACCTTGTACTCGGAGCGGATGAGACCACGGATGATGACCTTGTTGATGTCGTTGAACTCGTTCCAGTCCTCGTCATACGGGTCATTGTCGCGGAAAAGCGGCTCGAACTTCGGTCCTCCCGGGAGGGCAATGTTGAGCGCCTTCGCCGTGAAGAACGCCTTCTTGTCGAAGAGGTAGAATGCGTTGCGATCTGAGTAATCGCTTGTGAGCTGACGTCCGATTCGGTACAGGTTCGCCATCTGCGGAAGGGTGATCTGGTAAAACTTGTAGCTCTCGCCATTCACCTGCGGCGTATCGACGAGTGGTCTCGGGTCGTAGAACCAGTCGATGATCTCCTTGTCGTCATCCTCGTCCAGCTCGAGCTGGATCGCCTCGAGCGGCTCGACGTCCAGTACGTTGTCGCCGTAGTCCATGGGCTGCTCCTCGTCATCGAATGGGGGGAATCGCATACGTTTGAAATGCCTACGATCACGCTTCTCGCGTCGCATCGCCAGCCACATCGACGACCACTGCGCGTGGTACACCGGCTCGATCACGCGGGGGATCTCGTTGACGAACGTGATCGCGCCAGAAACGTGGTACAGGACCTTAACCTCTCGAACCTGCTCCCAAGGGTTGGGGATGTTCTCGAGGAGCTTCATGACGGCGTGCGGCACGTACTTGAGCGCTCCCAAGTGCGCACGCTTGTCGTTGCGGAACTTGCGGTTCGACATGTCGCCGTGGTCCTTCATGATCTTGCGGATATGCTCGGGCGGCAGATCCTGCGAGGGAGATTGCGTCAGCACGCGCGCACGACCAAAACAACACTCAGCTCTCGGGTAAACATCCACACGCGCTCGGCGCCGCTGAACGACCATCACGTCACCGCGATGCAGCTCGCAAGCAGCCCCGAAACACTGCGGACGATCCCCGCGCCGATCCCAACTCACAGCCTTGCCCATGTCGATGCCCGCGCCGCCTCCCCTCCTGCGCTTCTCGTTAAATCTCCGTTTCTGTGACTGCCTCCACTTCTTGGCCTTCTTCTCGATCTCTGCGGGCGAAAGCGTTCCGAAGAAATTGCCCTCCATCCGGGACTCGCCGTTGGGCTGGAAGCCCGGAGGCGCGCCGAATCCTGGAGGCGCTGACATGCTGGGTCGCTTGTCGATGCCGGTCGGGGAGTCGGAGATGGATGGAGCTATCAGCTTTTGGTTTCGGATTCGAGATGTTCAGTGGCGAGCGGTGACCAAGCCTGCAGCGACCAGACGCGTGAGGCTCGCCTGGCAGGGCATAAGGCCGAGCATGTGGCACAGACGTCCTTTTATTTTCGTCATTTCAGATGGACGATGCCACAGCAAGCCCTCGCATTAGCGCGGTTTGTAATCGAGGCTAATGTGAGACCTGCTAATCCGTTCTAGACCCTGGCGGCGCTCTGCGCCCTGCGCCCCTACGCCACGTGGGGTTCGGGATTCAACCGGGGTACGATCGCGTCTGTGTCCGGCAGAAGACGAGCCGAATCTGGCTCCTGGCGGGCGGATGGTGTCACTGCTCGCTCGACATTACATCTGTCACCTCATCTGTGCTCCCACCCTCTCCACCACCTCCTTTCCGCACCCCACCATGCCCCCTCTTCTCACATATGGCAAGCGCCCGGTCGTCCTACTGACGGTAAGCTATTTTTCGTGTTTGAACTAGCTGACACTGCAGAACGACGATGGACCACCAGCCGAGCACTCGCCGAATATCTACGCGTTCAGCAAGCTGCTCCGAGAGAAGCTCGGGTGGGACGTGCGCGTTGTTGTCCCGGACGGACAGAACAGCTGGTAAGCTGTTTATCCCGATGTGGTAGCTGACATGCAGGGTCGGCAAGGCGTACGCTATCCACCGCATCATTGAGGCGCAGTTCTTCTACCCGCAAGGTGAGTTACTTCTTTCGCGATGGCAGCTCACACCAGAACCGGACGGACTGACGGGCGAGATCACGACAAAGCGGCGGCCGCTGAAGGAGGGCGAGACGTCGGAATGGGTGCTCCTGGGCGGCGTGAGTTTGCGCACGCTGACATTGAACTGACGTCAGACGCCTGCGACCTGCACCAACATCGCGCTGCACAACCTGTACCCCGGGGAGATTGACCTGGTGATCTCCGGACCGAATCGTGAGTGCTGTGTCCTGCGGGTGCTGACGTGTATTCAGACGGACGAAACTCCTCGGCTGCATTCGCCATGTCGTCTGGCACGATCGGAGCCGCGCTCGCGGGAGCGCTGAGTGTGCCGATCGAGGGCCCGCCGTCGCACGCGTCGCAGCACGTGCACAGCATGCCGAGCATAGCCGTGTCGTACGGCGTCGTGACGCGGCCGGTGCCGGAGGGCTGTCAGGAGCTCGCGGCGGACATTGCAGTCGAGGTGTGCCGGCGGCTGGTCGAGGACTGGGGCTGGGAGGACGCGGCCAAGAAGCGGCCCGTGCAGCTGTACAGTGTCAACATCCCGCTTGTGCCGGAGCACCTGGCGCCGGAGAACCGGCGCGTGTGCTTCACGACGCTGTTCCGCAACACGTACGGCAAGCTGTTCGAGGAGACGGACAAGCTCACGAACGACGTGTACAACCCGACGCAGCACCGCGGGCCGCAGCCGGAGCGGCACGACGGCCAGCTGCGCTTCGAGTTCAAGCCGTCGTTCCAGAAGATCCTCAACCCCGACCCGAAAGACGTCCCCAAGGGCACCGACGCGTGGGCCTTCCTCAACGGCTACACGAGCGTGACGCCCCTGCGCGCCGCGTACGGCGAGGTCGGCGCCGAGGGCAGCGGGTTCGGCGACGCCAAGGACGTCGGCCTCTTCTGGGACCTGTGAGTGGGCGGGGGAGCAGGCAGTTGATGGGCAGGCGCCGGCGGTCGCAGCTGTAGCTCCGCTCTGGCTGCAGCTGCAGCGCGCCACAGCAGCAGCAGCAGCAGCACCACACACCATACCAGTCATTCTATTCTAGCAGTTCTAAGATGCATACCGGGCAAAGCACAATCTAAACTAGGCTCTAGGCGAGACGGGGTACAGGGCGTACCGCTGGAAAATGAAGATGAGGTCGAAGCCGAGCGTGAGCAGCGAGAGGCCGAGCTTGGCGGGGTTGGCCCAGATGCCTGCGGGCTGGCCGTCGATGCACACGGCCTGGATGACGAGCTGGAGGAGGGAGAAGACGCCGCCTGTGAGGTCGCAGAAGATGGCGCCGATGGAGAAGCCGCGCGTGCTCTTGATGGCGTAGTGCAGCACCATCTGCGGCAAATACTTCAACACGGTGATGACGAGCTTGACGCTGGACGCGTAGTACAGGAAGTCGAGCAGCTGGATGCGGCCGAGGTTGAGCGCGGCGAGCTCCCAGAGCGCGCTTACGGCGATGAGCGCGAGGCACACGCGCCCGGCGAGGCTCATCGTCGTCGGCGCGCGCATCACGCCGTCGTCGGCGTCCTCGGCCGCGAGCAGCGGCGTCTCCTCGCGCCCCGTCCAGCGCACCTCGCCCAGCGCCGGGCCCGCCTTCAGCTTCTGCGTCGCCCGGTGGTAGTACCACACCTGCAGGAACGTGATGCTGCTGAGCAGCAGCGCGTGCGCGCTGAACACGAGGTCCGACACGGACACCTGCGGGTAGTGGCCCTCGTGCCGCTCGGCGTACTCGCGCCGCGCCGTCGGCGAGAAGAACGCGCCCCAGCTCCACAGCGCAAGGCAGAAGAAGCCGATCGGGTTCACAACGACAAAGTCCGGCGACAGGCCCAGCGTGCTGAAGTCAGTTGTCAGGCAAGGGGCATAGCTCACTTCTTCCGCCGGTAGTTCTTGATCAGCTGCGGGTAGAACGACGCACTCCACGCCGTGAAGTACGTCACGCCGCAGGCTGCGCTGGCGATGTGCCAAAAGTCCCAGGTCGCCATCGCGCAAGCAGAGCTCAGCGGGAGCTCAGAGTGTGTTGATGAGTGTTGAAGGACCAAGAAAGAAGGTTATGGTTAGACGGACGGACGAGTGTTGTTATCAAGCAACGGATTGGCCACCCAACGGCGGGCTGATAAAACGGGCCAATCGATGGCGCAATGCACTGCCTGGGGGGGACATGAGCGAGGTCACACCATCAGCTTCCGCGATGACACCGGCCCAGTGGCGCTTATCAAATACCCGATCCATCGGTAACTCTGGATGTCACTCTGAGCCTCTCGGTGCCGCGGTGTCGGCTACGGTGTTGGCTATGCATCGGCGAGAGGCAGTTATTGATCTTCACGAGGTGCTGACTGATCCCCAATGTCTGAGAGAAAATCAGCACGCAAGGCATGTACAGGGGCGGGGCAAGGGTCAGTCTGCACGGCTGCGTAGGCATTGCCAGTGGTAACGTTTGTCACACGATCACTTCTGATTCATCATCGTCCTATCTTCCGTCCCCAATTTTGCTATGAAACTGGCCGCTGGATTATTGCACCACTACTTGAGGCCGACCTTGTCGAAGCTGGGGCGCTGCCTCCACATGTCCCAGTACTCGCCGATGAGGGGCGGGATCTCGCGCCCCTCGGCCTTGAGCGCGATGAGGCGGAGGATCTCCTGCGACGGCGCACCGGGGGTGGCGCCGGCGTTGGACGCGATGCGCGCGAGCCACGTGATGAAGTGGAAGTCGGCCTCGTTCGGCTCGTCGTCGCCGCCGAGGAACTTGCCCTGGCCTGCGTTCTTGAGCAGGTGGTGCGCCTGCCCGCGCAGCAGCTCACCGGCCGAGCGCCACTCCTCGTTCGCCTTCTGGTAGATCTGCGTCTGCGCGTCCTGCGACGGCGAGCCCGTGATGAAGTCCAGCAGCTGCTTGTTCGCCTTCTGCTTCTGCTGCAGGAACTCCTTGAACTCCTCGGGTGCAGACGGCGCATACCTGGGCACGTGTTAGCTGTTGAAGACCACGAGTGCTTGGAAGCGAGCTGTAGCTCTACGGAACACTCACTTGTCCAGAGCCTCCTGGCGTCCCCTCAGGAAACCGCCGACCATGCCCTCGGCCTTGGTCTTGCGTTCCTCCTCGCTCGTGGGTAGGATGAAGAGGTCGTTGGGGTCGTGGTTCGACTCGTGGACCATCTCGATGAACTTCTTGAGCTCCTTGTGCGCGCTCGACTCGGGCTTGGGCGGCTTCGGCGCGTCCTTCGAGATCTGGTGCGTCGCGTTCGTGCTGTCAAGGTACCTGATGTTAGCTGGGAACCTCAACGCAGCAGCTTCAATGGCAGTAGGCCACTCGCCGATGGACGGGGTGCGGGGACCCCACGCTGCGTGACTCACTTGTGCGGGCTGTGGCCCGTGTCGTCAACGAGCGCGGGAACGGTGCCGCGCGGGTTGATCTTGAGGTAGTCCGGGCTGAAGTTGGCGCCCTCAGCCAGGTTGACCTCCTTGATCTCAAAGGCGTCGGGGCTGTAGCCGCCCTCGACGATGGCGAGGCGCGGGACCTGGGCCCAGGCGGAGCCGGCGAAGGAGTACAGGACTGCTGTCAGCTGGCTTGACTAAAGGGCGATTGTGCAACTGGAGCCATAACCGGGTCCACCGCCACAACAGGGTGTGGAAAGCCGAGGAAGGCCTCAGAAAGTAGGGAAGACAGGCTGCCGTGGATGACAGCGCGAACAGAGACGCGTTCGCTCGCTGCCGTTGAGCTCGCGGCGATAGAGCAGAGCTCGACCTCGCACTGCACAGCGCTGCAGACTCACCAGGCTTGTTCGACATGATTGCTGTGGAGTTGTCTACTGTAGTGTGAGAAGACGAAACGCAGCCGAGGCAGGCCGTATTTATCTGTTAGCAGCTTAGCAGAGGCCGCAGAGGATCGGCGATTTCACGTCTTCCTCATGAGAAACATCCGTTGACGTCACCTGCGCGGTATGTCATTATTTTCGAGGACGCCCTTTGCTGCTATGAACACATCGTGTGTCAGCATGTCAGCAGGGTACAGAGGGCGCAGGAACGCCAGGGTTACAGGAACATGCTTACCCTCCGTACCTCCGCTGCTGGCACGTCAGCTGCTGCGGACAGGGAGGCAGCCTCTCCGACGCGCTGCGCGCTGGCGCGCCGGTCGCGTGAGAAGAGCGCCTCGGCCAGCTCCAGACTTTCCGGCCCGGCCGTCCCCCCGAGTGCCTCTTCAGCCCGACCCGTTCAGTTGCGTCAGCAGGGTGCTTCAGGCCGCCACCAGATCTGGGATGACAAAGGTGAGCGCCGTCGTTGACGTTTACCACGATGCATTCATGCTATGATTTGACAGAATCGGAGACCACTACGTTGATTTGATACAAGGAGAAATGAACGAGAACAGATGAGTGAGCTTGATCGTTGCGCGAGTTGATGGGTGGGGGCATGGGTTGGGCATGAGATATGGGGTAGGTCGGAAAGTGTTCGTGTATCTAGTCATTGTCCTTGAGAGGCACAAACATGTTGGGCGTGTAGCCCGAGGGGTTGTACGAGACCTCGCCGTGATGCACGGCGGCGGGCTCGGAGACTTGCGGCGTCTGCCGCGGGCGCACGACGCGGAAGCTGCCGTCCCCGGGCACCATGGGCGTGTTGAGCGACATGGGCGTCGGCGGCTCGGTCGCTTGGGACTCGGGGCGGGAGCGCGTCTCGCCCCGCTCCGGGCGTGCAGCGAGGAGTAACGGCTCAGCACTAGTGCGCTGCTGCTGGCTCGGCCGCTTGTGGTGCACGCGGAACCCAGTGCCGGTAGCAGCTGTGCTCGTCGAGGTCGCGGACGCCGGCGTCGCGATACCGGCGAGCTGGGCGGCGTTCTTGTTGACCTGCGCCGCCTTGCGCGCCGAGTTCTCGTCTCGTTCCCGGTCGTCGAGCGTGCGGCGCTTGCGGAAGATGTTTCGCCAGCTGCGCGCGGGCTCCTGCGGCTCCGGCCAGTCATCGTCCACAACGTCGTCGTCGTCGTCCGAGTCCTCCGAGTTGTTGCGCCCAGAGCGCCCGAACCATGAGCGGCGCTTCTTGCTTCGCCCAGTGTCGGCGGGGATCTCGTTCAAGCTGTTCCGACGGCCCGGGATAGTCAACGGCGGCGGGCGGTTGCGCTCGTTCAGCTGAGGGTACGCGACACCCTGCGCATCGAACGACGGCGGGTAGCTGTCCAGCGGGCGCGGGGACGTCGACAGCGATCGGAATGTGGGGTGACCAGGCGACGACGCTTGGCTGCTGCTTCCTCCCTCGAGGACCTGCGGTGAGGACTGTGTCCGCCCGTGTCCGCGCCAGTCGTCCCGCGATGAGACCGACGAGCCGGTAACGTAGATGTCGGGCGGCGAGGCACTGCGCATCTGGCGCTCCATCTGTCGCGGCGACATGAGCATCTCGCTCTTTTCCTCCGGTGGCGACGTCGGCGGTACCACATCGTTGTAGTGGGTAGTCTCGTAAGATGTGCGAGGCTTCCAGGCGTCCATGATGCGGCTCTCCATGACGCGGCTCTCGTCCGAGGAGTTGACGCTAACACTACTAGCACCCTTTCCTGGGACGGGGAGGTACGCGCCACGGTGGTCTGAGTCGCTGGCGGGCGATAAGATTGGGTATCCCTCACGATCGACACCGCGCGAGTGTCGGTCGAGGATCATCTGGGTCGTGAGGGACCCGGCCATGTTGACATTCTGCTGCAGGGCCTGCGAGTCCTGCTTGCGGCGGCGGCGCTCGGCGGCCTTGCCTCCGCGGTCGCCGTTGAACATGTCCAGGTCCATGATGGCCGCGAAGATGCCACCGTCGATCGGGTGTTTCGACTCGTCGAAGGGCGCGCGTCCGAAGAGACGGATGAGGCCTTCGGTGATCTTCGTGATGAGCATCAGGGCGTAGAAAACAAACACGATCGCCTGGATCAGGAGCACAACGTAAGCTAACCACTCGCGCGAGACCTCGTCGAGGTGCACGGCGTGCGAGCACACGATCGCGAGTACGACCGATGCGATACGCGCGATCGAGATGAAGGTGACCGGGGCGCCCATGCTCGCTCCCTGAGCCCAGGGCGACCAGAACGTCGTCGCGAGGAATGTGCACAGCTCGACGACCATGATCACGATGGCCTGCGCCAGGCCGCTATCCTGGCCGGCGCCGATGGCAATGCCGGACACGAGACTCGCCAGCAGAGGCAAGACGCGGTACATCTGCTTCTCCTGCTCGTACTCGTTGTAGACCGTTCCGAGGGACAGTAATGTGCGTGCGGCATCGTACAGCTTGCGAGTCGGCGTGCGCGAGATCTTGTACATGATTCCGGCCGGCAGCAGGACCGAGATGAAGCCGAACGCCAGACCCGCGAACACGCGCGACACAATCGAGGCGTGCGTCAGCGTGAGCTGGTACATCGAGAACGTCGTGATCGGGAAGTGGAACGAGAACAGCAGCCGGAGCAGGTTGCCGTACAGCGCCGCGAAGTGGAAGGCACCGGCTTCGCCCCTGAGTGAGAAACGAGTGCGGATGCGATGGAACTTTGACGGAGCGCTCAGCTTCTTCACGGGGGTCGCTCGGGGCAGGGCCTGGCCCTGCGTGTGGTATGCTTCGGGCAGGTTCAGGTTCGCGTAATCGGTGGACTGGGAGCGTCTGCCATCGAGCCACTCCTTGCTGCTAGCAGAGGTCGCGGCGGTGCTCTGGAGGCTGTTGCGGTATAAGGCACGGGCAGCCTGGTCCGCCTTGTTGCTCTTACCGAAGAACTCGGTGAGGAGGTGCGCGAGCCACAGGAATAGGTGCACGACGATGATTCCGGCTCCGAGGATCAGGAATAGCGACAGGCAAGTACCGAACAAGTCCTCCGGGTAAAGTCCCACGACACGCGCAAAAGATTCCATGCCATCCTTTGATCCCTTCAGATCGAGGACGTGGTCGGGAGCAGAGTTGTTCAGATAAAGCGGGTACTTCGGGTCGTTGATCTGATACGCCAGATCCGGGTCGGCCGTAAAGTTGTCGGGCGGGTGCACGCTCTGGAAGCTGTTCGCGACGAGGGTCGTGTCTGCGGCGTCAGTTTCACGAAGAAGTGCTCAACTCACTCCACACGAGGTCCGCCCAGGCGCTCTTGCCGACGATGGGGTAGAAGAACTTGGGCCAGTGCACGGCGAGCATGCCGAGCATCGTGACGAACTGGATGTGGTAAATGATGTCGCGAAGTCCGGGCGTGACGAAACGGATAAGCGCCGCGCTAACACTGAAGCGCTCGCCGCTAAGTCCACTGATAAGCATGGTCGCCCACTTGATCATGGCCGTCTCGCGCCTCCCGGTGCCTGCGCGGTCGACGCCGATGACCCAGCCGGCGGCGAAACGGGCGGCCCACGTCACGACGAAGAAGCCGATGGCGAGCGCTGCCGGGAACCACAGGAAGAGGCGGTACGGCCAGGACTCGGCCTCGTACGGCGTGACGCGGACGTTGTAGCAGCCGAGCGTCTGCGTCAGCGGGTAGTCGCGGGTGTCGACGATGCGGATGCGGGTCGAGAGCGTGGTCAACGCATGCACATTGTAGAGCGGGACGGTCACGTTCAGGCCGAACGGGCCGGCGGCGATCGGGCAGTACGTCGCGGCGCCCTCGAGCGGGTACGGCTTTGACAGCTTGGCGGGCCACATGGAGGCGCACGCCCACGAGGCCGTCGTCCACTGCTTGACGCCGGCTTCGTATGTCTCGACGAACAGCGTAGCTATGCATTAGTTCGATACACTAGAGGCGAATTGTGGGTGGTGTGGGTTGCACTGCCGATCTAGCGAGGGAATGTTCACACAAACCCACGGGGACAACTCACCGACACGATTGTTGGACTCGTTGTAGCCGTTCATCTTGGAGCCCAGGGTCCCGATGACATCGAGGCGGAGCGTGTCATGGTCGTCGACGAGGTTGCGGGCCGCAGTGTCCTGGGAGGGCACAATCTCGGCGTAGACGTGCTCGGCCTTGAGCTGCTCGTTCTCTGGGGCGACCGGTGAGTAGTGCTTGAGACAGCTGGTCCATTCGGCAACGTAAATTGTCGCGTAAGCGAGCTGGAGTTGGGTGACGGCGGTGGCCAGTAGGCCTACGATGAGGGTCGCCCGCATGCTCCTCGTTGCGCGTTGCAAGCTGTGCGAGCTGGCCCGACGCCGGAGGATGCACCGCTGATGGTGGGGAGGAAAGTCGCAGACGGACGGGGGGAAGAAGCGAGGCGAGTGGAGTTCCGGGCGCGCGCACTTGAACTGCTGGGACGGTCGAGGTTATATTACTTTTTCAGTGAGAAAGGCAATCGAGCAACGGAAAAGGCGCTAGTCGAGTCGGTGTTCAGTCCAGGCGGAGCGGGCGGCGGACGGCGGACAGCGACATGAAGCACGGCTCCGCGAGTGCTTTTCGCAGGGATGTGGTTGCGCCGATGAGGAAGGAGTAGTGTGGAAGAGAGTGTGGAGGGACGGTCGCAACAAGATTCGGTGGTCGTTGTGTCATGCATGCGGGCAGGCAGTAGCAGGCTAGCAATCGGTCGGTGCGCAGGAGCGGTGGCCGCTGGGCGTGGGTGCGGCGAGCCCTAGCCTTAGTGGACCCAGAGACGTATGTACGCCTGCGGGCCTGCGAGCGCTGGATCCCTTGGACGCTGGACCGAGCGACGAGCGACAATCGCCAGGGACGGCACAGCATCGAATGCCAGGATTGCCAGACGGCCAGGATCGCAGGAGCGAGGACGACGCCAGAACGCCAGAACGCCAGCAGGCAGTGCTCCGCTTGGCACGCGGCTGGCCGCGCCGGGAGCTGTGGTTGGACGGCGCTTGTGCATGCCAGTGGCCAGCGGGCGGCGGAGTGCACAGAGATTGGGACGGACGCTGGTCGACGGCCGCGGGGGAGCGCTGGTGTCCCTTCGCTGTGGTGCGTCAGGTTGATACGTGGGAAAGGGGGAGACAAGGGCTGCCAGGGCCAGCAGAGGGAAGCGCAGGGCAGGCGGGGCGAGCAATGTCCGTCGAGAACCAGCTCGACGACAGCGCCAGGAGGCCACCAGGGAATGCTTTAGGGCTCATAGAAATGCCGAGAGAGAAGAGCGACGTTGCGTCACTATCTAGGGTCGCGGGCCTGGCGACCTGGAGTGCACGTTTCAATCCTCAGCCCTCGCCCAAGCCACTGCACTATCCACCTGCCGCCGTCCTCGACCCCTCGGCCCCCCTCTGGCCATCTGTTTCTGATGGCAGTCTTGGTATCACACACCATCCACTTAATCCACTTCCGCTGTCCCATCCGCATCCGCCCGGGACCATGCCTGCATGGATGAGACAAATGTAAACAACAGTCAAACGCCTAGCAGCCCGTTGCACTCGCGCCTCGCGCCCCTCGGAACCGGGCTCGCGCTTGGGGCCAAGGCGACGGAGCCAGCGGTGCAGCCGTGCTATAATGGTGAGGAACGTTCAAGGAGTCATACCTCTTTCAACTCGCAACCCTATATCCTGCGATCCTGCCCAAATGGAGGGAAGCGGGCGCTACCGACGCCGACTCGCAGCGCCGCTCCCAGCTTCCCAACCATTCCATCCAGTAGCAGCCGGCCCGCTGTCGGGATACTCGGGGTCGTGAAGTCACGAGCGCTTCGGGCTTGTGCCTTGTGGTGCAGGCAGCAGAGCCATAGTGCAAATCGACGACACTTTTAGATTGCACCCTGCACGTCCGCCGTGCCTAGCCACCCATCTCTAGGAACCGTGCACCCACACTACTGGTTACCCTCCTGCCGTTTGGGCCTGGCGTCTGCCCATGGCCAATTCACAATTCAGTCCCAGCAAGGCCCAGCAGTCGTTCGCTAGTTATCGCTATATCGCTACAGACGACTGACGCAGATTGGAGAGCTCGAGTGGGTGCATTCAACCCACTCCATCCATTGAGCCGTCCATTATGACTCGAAGATTGCGACGTGAGCTTCGAAACGCACATGATCAGCGATGCAACGCAAGGAGAAAGGAGTAAGCTCAAACTCCTTGGCTGCATTCAGCCAGCCAGCATTTGAGCCAGCTCTTTTGCATTCGTCGGTCGACATCTCCGGCGGCCGTGAGCCAAACAATGAGTGCGATACATGCTCCATATGCTCTACCCGATCGCAGCCATCAATCAGCACTTGGCAGCTTCCTCCGTCAGCGTTTGCGCCAGTGCCTCGGCGACGTCCTTCGTCTTGACCTTGAGCAGGTACGGCTTCATGTTGCCCTCGTTGTCGAACCCGGGGAACTTGATGTTGTTTCCCTCGACTGTCGGCTTGAAGGCGCTGTGCAGCATCATGTTCTGGTCTGTCAGCACTCGGCCATTCGACGCAAGCTCTACTCACGAGAACAACGGTACCGCTACCGTCAGCGCGCATCAGAAGTCGTCGCTTGTCCGTCTTCGTGTTGTGCTTCAGCTTGAATTGTCCCAGGCCGACAACGGTGTATTTGCCATCCTCCAGCTTGTGGAGCTTGCCGCGCTGCTCCTTGATCGTCTCCTCGTCCTCCTCACCGGCTCCGCTCGCCTCAGCCAGATTCTTTGATGGCTCAGCGTCCTGCGCTTCGCCCTCGGCGGGAGCTGGCGTTGCGGAGGACGACGTAGCCGGCGCCGGTGTAGAAGCTGCGGGGGTAGCAGACGACGATGCCGGCGCTCCGAAGGAGAAGCCAGACGACGAAGGAGCTGATGAGCCGAATGAGAAGGGCTTCGCGGCTCCGGCAGCAGGCTGAGCCGAGGTCGTTCCGAACGAGAAAGCCGGTTTTGACGCCCCAGAATCTCCCGACGGCGTGGACGTGCTGCCGAAGGAGAAGGAGGGCGCGGACTTGCCAGACTCATCAGCCTTTGACGGCGATGCGCCAAAGGAGAATGAGGGTGCCGACGACGACGTTGCCTCCTTGGCGGGCGACCCGGATGCCCCGAAGCTGAATGAAGGCGAAGATGTCGAGGGCGCGCCAAAGCTGAATCCCTTCGAAGCAGGAGCAGCGCTGGGTGATCCCTTCGCTCCGCCGAAGGACAGCTGTGGCGTCGTACCATCAGGACCGAACTTGCCGAGCTTGGCCGGCGGCTCTGTCGAAGAAGAGGTGAACTTCTTGCTCTCGGGCGTCGTCGCAGCCAGCGGTCCAGATGGGGCGAAGGAGAAGAGCCCGCCAGAGGCTGGCTTCGAGCCGAAAGAGAATTTCGGCGTCTCATCCTTCTTCTCATCCTTTTTGTCGTCTTTCTTCTCTCCCTCCATCTTGTCATCCTCGGCGAGAACGTCCGCAACCATCTTGTTCACGGCGTCCGAAGCCTTCTTGGGGGTCGCGGCGGGAGCGCCGACGGGCGCTGTCTGGGGGACGGGAGCAGAGAACGAAGGTGGCTTAGTGGTCGGCACCGACGGCGCAACCAGGGAGCTACCGTTGGATTTGGTGGGCGCAGGGACGGGCTCTGGCTTCCATCCGGCCTTCTTCTCGGCCTCCTGAAGGTACTTCTCGTACTGCGACAACAGGTCGGGCACCACCGTCGTCAGATCCAGGAACTCGTTCGTGTTCAAGGAGTTGGACAAGAACGACAGGAACGAAGCATTCAGGCCGCGGAGCGAGGTGTAGTACGAGACCTCGCGAGAGTCAGGCGGCTTCTGCTGCGACGGCCCAGAGCCCGAAGTAGCACGCGCGATGGAGGCCGCAGGAGCAGCGGGGGCCGGTCCCTTGGAAGATGGTACCCGCTGAGACGCCGTTGTCGTCGTCTTCGGAGCTCCGAAAGAAAACCCGCCAAAGGGCTTGGGAGGCGCAGAAGATGAACTGGAAGATGCAGACTCGGCTGCTGGAGCAGCTGGCGTCGAGGTCGTTGCGGTGGAAGACTCGCCGTTCTTCTGACCGAACGAGAACCCGCCGAATGCAGGCTTCGGAGCCGCAGCTGCAGGGGCAGCCGCGGGCGCCTCCTTCGTCGACTCAGCAGGCTTCGCTCCAAATGAAAATCCACCGAACGGAGCCGCCGGGGCAGAGGTAGAGGACGAGCCAGACGGTTGGGCGTCCGTGGAAGCTGGCTTGCCGAAGGAGAATCCGCCAAAGGGAGAGGACGCAGCAGGTGCAGTAGTACTGGCAGACGTGCTGGCTCCGAAGCCACCGAACGCAGGCGTTGCTGACGAATTGCTGAACGAGAACCCTCCTGAAGTGCTAGCTGCCGGCGGAGCAGGTGCGGGAGCCGCCTGGATTGTAAGACTCCATTACCTGCCACAACAATGAATAAACGGAGAGCACTTACTGAAGCCATACCCTTCCGCTTGGGCATACCACGAATCCTGCCCTGTCAGCGATACTCCATCTTCTAGACTGCAAGAGTTCTCACTTGCGTCCCTCTACAGGGGCGAGAGCCGCTGTGCGGACGCCGGGCTGGAGTAAGCTATCAGGCCACAATCAGATGGACTTACATCCTCCTCATCGCCGTCCGAGACATCGTCCTTCGTGATCTGGTCGTCGGCTCCGCGCTTTCCCATTTTTTGAGATGATCCGTGTCGGGAGATCAAAGGGGTTTAGTTGCTGGATGTTGGTGTGGAACAAAGAACGGACAAAGCTTCAATGCTGTCGCTCAGGCCCAAGATGGAGGCCGGAGATCGAGTGTTGAGGAACCCAGAAATGATGGAGATCAGGGGCCACGTGGGAATGGATCCGCCTACGGATGGAAATGACCGAATGGACGCCTGAGCGGCAATGTGGTGACGACAGTAGACGGCTGCGACAACTGACAAAGCGGTCCATTGTAACAGCGCTCGTCCACAGCCTCCGCTACACCATCAACGACACATTTACCAAGCTCACAGCATAACTTTGGACCTGTTAAGTGAACGATCCAGCGATCTCATCGACACTTCTCCCACACCGAGAGTATCTGGGACCGGAAACAACAGCAGAGCTACAACAACGTCACCCCGCCATCATTCGCTAGCCCGACCGTCGCCTTGAGATCGACGTTGCGTCGCGGCGGACCATGGCTTCCAACATACCAGGCGGGGCAGACCACCCCACCTCCCCGCCGTCTAGAAGGTCATCGACCGTATCCCCAACCTCTGCACCGTCCAGGCGCGAGTCGGTGGCGTCAGTGTCTCAGCAATCGATTGCGAGCTCTCGGCCTTCGTCGTCTGCTTCCAGGCGCCCTCTGCCTCCGCTTCCAACAGGTGGTTTGCGTCGCACAAGTCTTTCAGAGACACCTGGAAATGCCGTCTCACCGCTCCCGGCAATCGATACCTCTGTTGGATCAGCCTCGACGTTATCGTCCGTCGACAGCGCTCCGAGCACGATCACCTCCGGCACCCAATCGCCGGCGCCCACACTGATCTCCGGCAATGCAGTCAGTCGACCTTCTACTTCTGCGTCCGTACCGGCTTCTGGGGATGTTTTGCCCCCCTACGAGTACCGGTCGCCGGAAGCAGTCGTAGAGCACCTCGAGGAGCCCAGCGAATCGAACCTCCCTCCTGGCGTCCTGGCGGAGCACTTGGGAGAAGACGACAACATCACGCAGACTGACTGGGACTCCAAATGGTCGTTCGGAGAAGTGCCGCCGATCACCAGAAGCGATTCGAAAATGGACATCGACCCAAGCAATGCTGCCATGCCTCCCGTGCTGGACACGCCGCAGCGCCCACAGATCGGCGCCGGTGTCCTCCCGAAACTCTGGCTCGACCAAATTCATCCTCATAAGCTCTGGAGGCCGCTCATCGACGATTTGCCCCGGCCTAAGGAGCCGAAGTCTCCCAGTCGCCAGAGCTCTCTGCAGCATCCTGTTGAACCGGTGACGCCTGCGGACGACCCAGAGCCTGAAGTCTCACCTTTCACCTTGGACCAGGTGTGGGAGTCTCTCCCAGGAGGTAAGGCCGATCATCAGAACTGGTACTTCTGTCCTCAATGCTGGGGATGGATTCATGTTCTCGTCGGCAAGGGCGATCTACCAACAGTGCCTTCTCTCGAAGAGTGGGAGACGACGGTCACCTTCAAGTCACAGGGGGAGCGAGAAGCAGCCCGTGCGCACAGGCAGGAGACGATGAAACGGTTCCAGAGCATGGAGCTATCTCGGTCTACGGCAGAGAAGTCGGCCCACCATCTTCATGCCTTTGAGGGTCTCATCCCACCTACCACGGAGCGCCGTCTGGAACGCGTAAAGGTCCCTTCTCATCTCGACGCCTTCTCCTTCCACGACCCGAGTTACGGCGAGTCACCTCCGGCGTTGACCCGCTATGTTCATGACACCAATCGCGACGCCGTGTTGTACGTCAGCTGTTCGTCGGATCTATGGGTATTTGTCGATAAGGGCCCAGTGTCTGGCCAAGTTCCTGTGGGACTCGTTAAGGGCTTCACCGCCGAGAAGAAGGACAACCCGAATGTCGGCTTAAGCGGCGATGACAGTGTGGTCACGGCTTGGAACCTCCTGCTCACGTAAGTTAAGCGTGCAACGCCAAGCTGACATATCAGGCTCCTCCAGAACCCGCTGTTTCGCAAGCAACGTGGTTGCTTTAAGCTCGACAGCAAGACCTTCAGCAAACACATCGGAGCGAGTCTTCTATCGTGAGTCGGCACCTTTGTTTCTGCAGCTGATAGGGTTTTCAGGTCTCATCTTCTATATCGCTTAGGCTTCGTCTGCAGAGAGAATGACGATGGCTATCTCGTTGGACCACTTGGTCCCAGTGATGCCTCCACCGAGGACGTGCACCACATGAACAAGTACCTGGCAAGAGCTTGGGTGGAAATCTCTCTCGGGCTTCTTGAGTACCGCATGAGCGCGGGTGAGCAGTCGCGACCTTCATGTGCTGACGTATTAGAGGCCGCAGGGTGGACTCCCATGGATTCGACACTCTTTGTTCGTGGGCAGACTCTTGGAGAAATCCTGGATGGAGCCATGCAACTTACTCGCATTCCGGAGCGTGAGTTCCCACATGTGCGACGAGCTGACGATAGTCCATCCACCGTATCGAAATGACCTCGAGCCGGCTTTGAACGCACTGGGAGCGTCCCGCTATGATACTCCAATGACCATCGAGGAGGCGTACGACCTGCAGGTGTCAGACGATTTCGCCAACTGCTCTACCTATTTAGGTGCTCTGACTCAGTTGTCCCATGTCTTTGTTGCGGGTCATGAGACTCTGCAGATCAAGGTTGCCACGGAGAAATCAATCGATCGATACACTATAGGTGAGTTCAGGCGACGCTTCGTTACTGACAGACAGACGAGCTAGATTCGGCATACGAGAAGATCGGACTGGGGCGGGCCGAAGTTGAAGCAATTGCGGTGCCTCGAGAGGATATTCCGATCGAATACATCTTGTCACAGCACAGGGAAGCAATGAGCAAGGTGTTCGATTCCACATCTCGTTCTGAGCTGAGTCGAGCGCTGTTCCTGATTGGAAAGGAGCGGAACAACGAACAGCTTATGGATCTCGGACGATCCGGGGAGGCATTCATCTCTCTAGAGGACGCGTACAAAGAGTTTGGGCTCAGTCGCGACAACAATATTGACGACGAGCTCCTCATACTGTGAGATGGAACGAGAGGAAGAGCAAAGAGGCTGACGTAAGGCAATATGAGACTTGGATCCAAGATCGCCCTTCTCGCAGCGATCACTACCGTCGAGCCATCTCAGTGATTGCAACCGCGCCGGGTGAGGAGCGGCCAGCCCTCCGTGCTTACCTCGAGGGCAAGGACAGTGCGTATTTCTCACAGTTCTGCACTGATGTCAGTTTCGGAGTTCCAACCGCCACCCCGGCTGGACATCCCAGTCGGCCTCCGCAACATTGGCAACACGTGCTATCTCAACTCGGTTCTGCAGCTTCTATACGCTTTGAAGCCGGTGCGCGACGCGGTCATGGCCTTTGCGGATGGCGATTCCACACCGGCCTCCAACTCGTCCCACGAGTCGGAGAATGCGGGAGAGAGAAGAGTCAAGCTCCAGACTTCAAAACACTGTGCGTAGTTCGGCGCCACGCGGCAGATCAAAACTGACTTGCAGTTGTTGTCCTGCTGCGAGAGCTCTTCGAAGAGATGTACAAGACCAACAAGGCTGCTGTTACTCCCCGAGAGGAGCTGGCACGACTTGCTATCCTGCCGATTGACCTGGTGGCAGAGAGGAAGGAGTCGATCATGATTCCCGAGAAGACCAGAGTGACAATAGACTCGCTTCCGACCATCCCGTCACCATGCTCATCACCCACCTCGTCGGGGGCGGCGACCGCGAACGACACGGTTCCGAACACCCCCGTTTTGGCCGAGTCGCCGCGCTCTACGACTACTCCTCTCTGGTCGGAGCGTCGGGGCTCGATTTTGGGCAAGCGAGTCAGCGAGGACCGAGACTCTGTCTTTGGAAGCTCTGAGGAGCGTTCGCGTCGGCCGACGGGCATGTCCGACAACCTGATCGACCTCCAAGGCTCTGGCCCTCCGACCCCAACCCGTTCCCAAAGCGTCCCCGCTCATGGTCGGGATCGGGAGGACAGTGAGCTTACTGCTCCTGCGGCGGACCTGTCCCAGCTTGATCTGGCATCTCCCTTGACGCGATCGCAGGGAGTGCCCGATGAGACGTCTTCCTCTCCCGCAAAGGAGACCGGAGCCCCAGTCGGACCTGCGCCCCAGTCGGGTCCACCTCCCCTTCCCCCGCGCAGGAAGTCTATGGCTCTCGTCGCAGCTGAGAAATTCGGTCAGTCCACTCTGACATCTTGCCAGGCTAACATTGCAGGCTTGCAACAGGACGCCGCTGAGATTCTTATCAATGTCCTGGCTCAGTTGGAGTACGCCCTCGATAAGCCCACCGAAGGTGACACTAAAGGAAAGAACCTGATCCAAGAGTACGTCGCAAACGAGTAGTCTCCCCTAACAATCCAGGCTGTTCTCATCAAAGTTCCAACAACAGATGCTCCTGCACAACGCTGACGGCACGCCCGACAAGGCTCACCCTCCCGTCGAGTCGGTCTTCGTGCACCCCATCATCGGGGTGGAAGAGGATGGCAAAGACCTGTACGACTGTCTCAGCGAGCTGTATCTCGGCGGCGCAGAGATCGAATACGATGGCAAGAAGGGCTTCAAGATGGACCTCGTCGAGAAGCTACCACCGGTGCTTTACATTCAGATGCGCCGATCGCAGTATGATCCGGTGAAGGGCCGCCAGGTCAAGATCAACACACATGTGCCGTTTGGACGGGCGCTGGCCATGGACCGTTTCTTGGCGAATGCCGACCCCGAGAAGCGTGAGCGATCCATCGCGCTGACGCGCGAGATCATGAAGATGAGAACGCGACGCCACGAGCTGAAGAATCACAAACCGATGTCGATCCCAGAAACCTTCCGATTCGTTCGGGACGCGTTCGCAACTGAACAGACGGCGAAGGCGCTCTCTGAGCAGCCGGAGGACGGGGACGTCGACTTGACCTCGGAAGACATCACCCCTGATCTCCTGGATGCGCTGGCGAAGGAAGGGGAGGACGCCGAGGCCGAGATTGCTGCCTTGGAAGCAGCAATGCCACGTGCTAAAGAGGAGCTGGAGGCGATATGGGAAGGAACCAACGCTGTCGAGTACGAGCTAGTTTCCGTGTTCGTCCACGGAGGTACCGGGACCGGCGGCCATTACTGGACTTACCAGGCGGATCTCCCTACCGATGGCAACAAGTTCTTCTACTACTCGGACGACGTCGTGAAGGAGGTGCCATCCGATGACGTTTTCAGTGACAAATCGGCGCAGGGGGTCAGCCCTGCGCTGTTGTGTTACGTCAGGAAAGACAGAGATCTAGTCGATACCCTGCATCGAGAACCGACTCCGGAGGACGAGCAGTCTGCTCCGCCTTCGCGCTCATAACTTAGAATTAATACCACAACTTTGTCAAATAAATGTACATGATAGAGTCTCTACACGCATCTAATCTACTTCCTTGACCGCTTACGATGCCTTCCACTGCCCTCTGCCTTGCGCTTAACGCTCTGCACGAGGTCACCAAGACCCTTGCTCTCTCCTCCCTCAGCGCCGTTGGCCGCTCCTCCGCGAGCAGCGGAGTGAGCCTCGCGGGTCTTCTTGAGAATCTCGCGGTTGGCCGGAATGTCGGTGAACTTGGAGTGTGTCGGATCGAGGGCGAACGCGGGCTCAGAGTACATAGCCGAGAAACGGGGGTCGGAGACATCAACCTTGAAGCCGTCCGGACCAAGCTCCGGAACGTGATCCGGCCCAGCCTTGCCCTTACGCTTCCTGCTGCGCTTCTTGCCAGCCTTCTCGGCCTTCTCAGCAGCAAGAACATCCTTCATGCTGAAATGGTGGTGGACATCGTCCTCGACGATGCCGGCCAGGTTGTCGTCCGCCTCGGTAGGCTTCTCAGCCTTGACCTTTGACTTGCCCTTGGCGTCCTTGCCCTTCTTCTTGGACTTGGTCTCAACCTCCTTCTCGCTCTCCGAGTCGCTGTCACCGAAGAAGTCGTCCTTGGGCTTCGAGGTCTTGCCATCGTCCTTCTCGGCGCGCTTCAGCTCCATCTTCTCCTTCTTCTCGCGCTTCTTCTCCTTCATGCGGAGCTTATACCGCTCAAGACTCGTGAGGTTCTCGTCCTCAGCGTCCTTGCTGAGTCCGGGCTTGAAGGTGATCTCCACGGCCTCCTCCTTCGCAGCCTTGTCGCCCTTGAGATCGGCAAGCTCCTCCTGCCATGCGCTGCCCTGCTTGCCCCAGATATCTCCGTTCTCGTCGTCGGCCTGCAGCAGCAGCGAGCGCAGCTTCTCCTTGCGCTCCTTGGCCTTGGCCTTCTTCGACTTCTTCTCGGCCGGCATCTCGTCCTCAGGCTCTTCCTCCTCGACCTCCTCGTCGCTGGAAGCAGCTACGAGATGACCAAAGTCGGCATCCTCGATCTCCTCCCGCGTGAGAGCACGACGGGTCATCTTGGCACGGTTCGGGTCGTCCTGGTCCCAAGTGAGCTTGACCTTGGAGTGGCGCAGGGCGTCGGTCACGAAGTCGTTGCCCTTGTACGACTTGGACTCCTTCGTGGCCTCGTCGTGAACCTCGTCCTCGGCGAAAGTCATGTCCTCGGGGACATAGCTGAGGTCAAGAATGTTGGCGGTGCGCTCGAATTCGGATCCATTCAGCTCGTCGTGCACTGCCTGGGCAGCCTCTACAGTCGAGAACGTCGCAATGGCGTAGTAGTAGCGCAGGCGCTCCAGCTGGTACTGGCGGAGCTTGTCCATGTCGACGTCCTCCTCCCCGTTGTTCGATTCGACATCCGAGACAATCTCCAGGTCGTCGATCTTCGCATCCAGACCATCGTCCTCGAGCTCCTCTTCCTCGGACTCGCCCTCCTCGGACTCCTCCCCGTCCTCGCTCATCTCCTCATCCTCATCCTCGTCTTCGCTGTCCTCTTCGTCCGAGCTCTCTGCCTTCGCCTTGCGCTGCGGCTTCCTGGACTTTTTCTCGTTGACCTTGAAGATACCGCCCCCAGGGCCGGCCGCGTCCTCCTGAGCCATGCGCTGCTTGCCGAACTCCGAAGGGTAAATTTTCACGCTGAGGAGCTTTCCGGGCGGCGGAGGCGCGGCCTCTCCCTTACGAACGACCGGGGTCAGGAAGGAGTTGAACAGAATGTAAAGGTCGTCTGCACGCATGTTGTCCCAGTCGAGGTTGACAGCAGCGAGGCGCGTCGTAGGGTCAACACCTGGGCCCTCATCCTCCTCATCCTCTTCTTCCTCTTCATCCTCATCGAGGTTAATGCCTCCCTCGTCCTCTGAGAGGTCAACCTTCAGTTGGTCGTCGCCCGAGTCGGAGTCACTGTCGCTGTCGGGCTCGAGCTGGTGTGGCCGTAACCGTTGCTTGCCGCCGATCTCAATTACGTCCTCCTCAATCTCCGACTCCTCATCCTCGCTGTCCTCGTCCTCAGACCCCGAAGAGGAAAGGTAGCCTTCTCCACGGGCGTAGTCGATGGGCTTCTCCTCGTCGTCTCCGTCGGGCGACTTGAGGCGGTAGAATCGCTTCATCTCGTCGGCGCCGCTTGTAGAGGCGAGAGCACGACCACGCTTGTCAACGCGAGCTGAAGTAAGCATAAATTCTCTTGGCCAGAAGGTCAGCCTCACTCACCCTTGCCCTTGACCTTGCCGAAGTCCTCGGAGAGGACATCCTTGAAGCGCTCATCGATTTCGGTCTTGAGCTGCTTCTGTTTGGGACGCCTGAAGCGCGGGTCCGTCTGTAGTCGAGCGAAACGCGGGTCACTCATTTTGATCTTCTCGAAGCCTTCCGTCTGATGAATAAGTGTGTAGAATTGCAAGCAGGAGATCCCAAGACCTCTCTATGTTATTGCGGTCGGCGCGAGATAATTCTGGACACACAGAAATCTCATGACGAGCGGCAACTTTTGCCGTACACGTCATAAAACCACGTGGCCTCCACTTCTACCCCGCTCTTATCAGCGCCCCTCAGCGGTCGTCCAAGCCTTAGACGACCGACAAGCGCCTGGGCTTGAGCGGTGACGTTGATGCGCGTGGCGTGAGCTCGATCTCTGCTGATTCCTTCATCCTCACTCACTCCATCAAAGCGCATTGACTTGGACGACGTCTTCGAGATCACACCCGAAACAAACTTTGGCGACATGTCGTCCCAAGGGGATCCCTTCCAGATCCAGCCGGTGCTCTCTGATCTCTTCGTCTCGCATGACCTGCTTGATCTCACGTCATGTGAGTTCTCCTGCTGCCCGGTGCCGAGCGCCCGCTAATCATCAGCCTCGCCCACACAGACTACGGCCCAGACGGTAGCCAGCAATTTATTCTCGTCAGTGTCCCAGCTCGCTGCTGGAGTCACCCATCGCGCATCTCCGTCTTCAGGCGATAGCACCCCACTGTCAGCCTCTCCGCAGAAGGCCGGTGCACCCCCATCAGGCTCGCCTAACCGGACCGCGCCAACAAGCCCCGAGGAGCACAAGCCCGAAGTACGATGTGTCGAAGGCTACTCCAACAACCTCTATGTCGGCGGCTCAGACGGCGTGCTGGAGTGGTGGGTCTACGACGGTTCACCGGGCACCAGCGAGGTACGTTAGCATTAGCATTTCGGTTGCCTGACACCAGAATCGCGGATGGAAGCTTCGACATAAGCAAACTGTGAATCCTCGGCGGTCTATCAGCAAGATCATGCTTCTTCCCAAGGTGTCGCGAGCTCTGATCCTTGCCGAAGGAGTCCTGCATCCTCTGAGCTTGCCGAATCTGGAGCCGCTGCCTCCAAGCTCCCTTGCTCCAATCCGAGGCGTGGTGTCGGTCGTTCTCAACGATGACGAGCTCGATCTCGCCGGCAAGGACGGAGATGGTGTCACTGACATGACCGTGGTCGTTGTTCGACGCAAGGGATTGGCCATCTACCGTCTTGGCTCACGTATGATGATCGTCAAGGAGATTCCGCTTCCAGCGCCTCCACGCTACCACGCCCTGTTCTCCACGTTCCTATGTGTGGCTGCCCCATCAGAAGGCGGCGGTCTTACCTACAGTGTGATCGACATATCGGATGCCTCCATGACAGAGGTTCTTCCGGTCACGCAAGTTCCGCCAGAGGAAGGAGACTGGACCCCGAACCCGAACGTGGTCGTGATCCCGGGCGAGAACCAGTTTTTGGTGACGAGCTACACAGGCTCCAATACCATGGGAGTGTTCTTGAACGGACAAGGAGACCCAGAACGAGGTACAATGGAGTGGCAGAGTCATCCTGTCTCCATCAGTGAGTTTTCCTCAGTGCTTTTCAAACTGACGTTCAGCGGTCGAGTCTGGCTTCATCATTGCTTTGTTGCGCAATAACACGATTACCATTCACTCTCTGAATGATCTAGAACAGCCAGCTCAGACCATTAGCCTAGACCCCGCCCTCGACATTCGCACTCTTAGCTACTCGCCATACGGCATTTCGATCCGCGACGTTATCCGAGACGAAAGGCTATCGACCTCACCTTTCACCTTGCTGAGTGGCAAGCTGACGCCACCTAATGCAGACAAGAGCCCCGCAGGGAGTGTCAAGTCTCCAGACCCGCGAACAGTAACCCCGCCTGACGTTGCTCGCCCCGAGATCCGGCCGGAGGAGCCTGTCAACGAGGAGCCGGAAGCCGGGTCGGGCCTAACCCCACCGTCTTCACCAAAGTTCCAACGGCAGCCGATTGTCGCTCCGAAGAGCTCTTCGCTGCTGTCTCAAGCGGGTGCCGCTAGAGGCTCACAGTTCTCCTCAGCTATCGCGGAGACACTGCTGGTTGGCCCTCACACTGTGTGCGGCCTTACTCCGACACCCGCAGTCGTCCGACTTGAGCAACTATGCGCAGAACGCAGGATGGACGAGGCGATGTCTCTGGTTGATGATGAGCGCCGGAAGGGTAGACGTGGGGAGATCGAGGCCGACAAGGTAAATCTCAGTGCGCGAACGTAGCTGACACCAGGCGACCCACTCGTTAACAATGAAGCTTCTTCATGGGTATCTCGCCTTTCACCTCCTATATGAGACCGTTTTTGAACGAGCTGAGGACTACTTCCTCCGCGCCAAGATCGATCCGCGTCTCCTCGTTCGGATTTTCCCGAGGTATCGAGGTAAACTGATAGGGACAGCGGAGGAAGTGGAGATCTTCGACGGGTTGAGGTCTACATTGGAGGACATGGGTCCCATCGAGGATATCAGTATGTGTCTTCTCTGAGCTTGTGACCGGATCAGCTGACCAGACAGTTGCCGACTTCATTGCACGGAGTGCTGAAGGTGGCACCATTGATTCCGGCGTGAATGACGCACTTTACGACAGTGCCAAGGAAGTGTTTATGGACTTCCTGAAGAAGACCAGGAACACCCGGTTGAATAAGGGCTCTTCCTCGACTATAGATGCTCGCAAAGTGGACATGGTCGTGGATACTACTCTGGCGAAGCTGCTGGCAGAGGATGGAACCACGGACGAGCTGCTTTCACTCTTAGGCTCGGTGAACGAGGTCGTATTCTCCGAGCTGGAGCCCTTCCTGTACAAGCGCAAGTACATTCTGTGTACCGTGCTGTTACAGCAAGGCCGGATTGATCGAGTCCTTGAACTTCTCAAGGAGTAAGTCCGCTCAGCCTGCGACGTTACGCTAACTTCAGAATCGCGGAAGATCCCACACCAGACCCGCTGTGCCCAGACCCTGTAGGCGAGCTCGTTCAGCATCTTAGCAGCATCGATGATCCGGAGCAGCTGCGCGACTACACTCTGTGGTTGATTCGTCGTGATCCCGACAAGGGACTGAACGTACGTTGAATTCACGTCTCGAACTGACAGCAGCTTCTCTTGTCCAAGGGAGCAAAGCTCAACACGGACGACGCACAAATCGTGGAAGACATTGCTACCGTCAACAAGGATGCCGCCAACCGATATCTGGAACATGTTGTCATCGACAAGAAGTCGACTGATCCCGAGCTCCACGAAGCCCTGTTGAAGTGGCTGTTGGACAGCGTTGAAGAGCTTCTCAAGGATGACGGTATCAAGTATCATCTGGAAGAGCTTGGTAAGCTACATTAAGTCTTGCATGAGCTGACTTTAGACGCTGAATACCGGCTGCAGGCAGGTTCTCAAGCTTACGCTGTCTTCTTCGCCGACATAGCTCCCGAGACGCCTTTCAAATCCTTCAGGCTGAAGCTCATGATGTTCTTGCAAACCAGCACATTTTACGATCTCAACATCACCCTTGCTCGCCTTGAGGAGTGCCCGTCCCTAACGCTTGAGCGGGCGATTGTTCTTGGAAGGCTCGGTCGTCACGAGGGGGCAATGAGAGTCCTCGCTTCCGAACTGGCGGACCCCATGTCTGCGCAGACGTACTGCACGCAAGGCGGCGAGATCGTGCCGCCCAAGGTCGCACACGTGATTGCATCCAAGGTGCCATCGCTGGCGGCCTGGACCGACTTATACACTGGTGATCGCCCACCTGTCGACGCGAGCACGCAGCACAAGTTGGTCGTCGAGCTCCTCCGCGCGTACATGCGCACACCTGCCCCGCGAGGCAAGAAGACCACTGGAATCGCCGACGGTGCTGCTCGAGCGCAGCAGTTGCTGTCCGCCCAAGGCGTGCATCTTGACGTGAAAGAAGTTTTGGACATGGCGCCGAAAGAGTGGCCGCTGGATGCCATCAACACGTTCTACACACGATCGTACCGGCGCCTGCTCCATGAGCGCACCACATGGCAGATACTCAAACATGCCTCGGCAGGGCAGAACCTGGAGGTAAGATTTATTGCATCGCATCGAACTGACCCCAGACTTCGGCTCAATACCTCGATGCCATGGCGAAGATACCGCCCGTCGTTGTGGACGCAGGCGAGGGTGACTTGGACGAGAAACTGAGCGACCTCGAGTTGAACGAGAAGGATCCTCTAGCGTCTGACTCTGCAGAACCTGGAGACCCTCTCACAGAGAAGACGGAACAGACATCGGCGCCGGACCCCTCGTCGAAGGAGCTGCCGTTGCCTCCGCTGCCGGACTCAAACTCGAATCAGACCACGAATTAACGGATAACAGAAACGAGACACCGGTTGTATTGACACGATCTAGATACAATACCCTGCATATAACAACAATAAGGCATGCACACTCATCTATAATTCTATCGGGCTGGCGCGTACCCGGTTACTCCAGCTTCCAGACCTGTTTCCGGTCGAGGCCGAGCTCCTGCAGCGTGCCAGTCAAGGGGCCCTGTTCGAGCGTCGGCGTGAGGGGCCCACAAAGCGGGCCCATGAGCTGCGGGGGCAGGCAGACAAGGACGCAAACGCGACCGCCGTCGGCGAGGGCATCCGAAATGTCCTGCTTCTGTACGATTCCCTGAGGGATACGGCTCACGTCGAGCTTGTCACCGTACTTCTGCTGCTGCTTCTTGATGAGAGGGGCGCTCCAGTCGTCACCCTCGGAAGCCGCCTGCGCCTGTAGCAGTTTGTAGGTCGTGTTGCCCGGCTTCGCCTTGTCGAGAAGCTGGAGGAAGGGCGCCACAGCCGTGCCAGTCGAGACCATGACGATGGTGTCGTACTCGTCGGGCTTGATGGAGAATGTGGTGACCGGGCCGCGGAAGCCGGCCTGGTCGCCCTTCTTGAGGTTGAAGACCATGCGACCGAGCTCGCCGTTGCGAACCTTCTTCACGACGAGCTCCATGCGTCCGTCGCGCGCCACGTCGTTGACGGGGGTGTAGTGGCGCTCGATCTGAATAGCGGGATTGCGCAGCATGACGTGCTGCACCACGACAGAACCATCGTCGGGCGTCTGGTCCTGAGTCTGCGCTGTGAGCGCCTCATACATCTGCGGCGAGACCGAGTAGATGCTGCCCGTGTACCCGACGAAGGGGAAGGGGAAGGCACCCTTGGCGAACTGGCGCGTCTCGACGGGTAGGAGGCGGACGCTGAGCTCGGCGTGCCGCGGCGACAGGAGGCGGAAGGTCTCGATCTCGTGCTCCGAGTACGACTCGGGGTTCAGCACCTTGCGCTGCGGAAAAAACCAGTACCCGACGATCGGCAGAAGGGACGCCCACATAATCGTCTTCTGAATGCGCGTCGCGCGGCGCCGTGAGTCGCTCTCTCCGCGCCCGGAGGGCCCGCTGCCCCTGCTCGTTCCTGCCGGCCCGGTCGGGGTCGTGGAGCGCGGCTGAGCCCCAAGCGCGCGTGTCGGCTGGGCGTACGCTCGGGCGCAAGTCGTGGGGCGAGGCGGTCGGACAGCTGCTCGCGCCGTGCTGAGGCCGCGCAGAGAAAGGGACATGGAGAGTGCGTGGTATGTGGTGCGGAGCGCAAAGTCGGTAGGTACGTCGTCGGATGGATCGTCGGTGCCCGAAATCTCAGACCGAGCGCGGACTCCCGCCCAATCTCCGCATCGGCCGCGCTCACGTCGCCCGCCGCGCATGCCGCGCAAGCCAAACTTTGATAGAGACCCGAGCTCCCAGGCCCACCCCCGCCACGACGCCTCGCTTCGCCTATCTGGCTATCTGGGCCGCTCGTGCAATCATGTCCAGCCTGTGCTCGCTATCGAATGGAGCGCGCCTTATTTGTATGACCGCTTGCATGACATACATGAGTGCGGGCAAGTGATGAGCTGCTGCTCGTGTGCGTGCGGTATGCATATTCGCCTGCATGTGTACATGTCGAGCTCCTCCTTTCCGATGCGCACTCAACCGCGCGCACACTTTGCATGCCACTCACGCATCCCTATGATCCGTTTGCAGTGTCCTGCGTCTCCAGCGCACACGCGTCTCACAGTCTTTGGCAACGCAACATTTGCGGTGTCGTGCTCGGCGGGCGGTTTCTTGCTGTTCCTTGCAATTGCCGCCGGCTCGCTGGGCACAGATTATCACATTCCCGCCGAGCCGAGCGGCGTCCCCATGCATTGTCTGTCGATCCGAGCGCGTCCCAAAGCCGTGGTTTATGCCGGTTGTGCCTGTGTGAGCGTCGGGAACAGTCGGAGATGATAACACTAGCCAGGGTGGACCCATTCCTCGGGCCATGGCAGCCGGCTGGGTTAACTGGGTTAGAAACAATTTTGACGAGGTACGAACCCGGTCAGTCACTTCGAAGTACGCCACGCGTACCCGTACCGTACCCGCTTTTGTTGATCCCCAAAAGACATGGTCTAATATGTACATCTCGTGTAGGCACGCAATGCAGTTCTACAAGGACAACAGAGAGAGGTCCCATGGGCGGCGACCTCGTCAAGGCTGGTGCGGCATTTAGGCAGAAGCGGCCTTGGCGGCCTCCTCCTTACGCTTGGCCCAGAACTCGGGGTTGTAAGAGAGCTGGTCGTGTCAGTGGACCGAATCACAATCGTTACGAGTCACGCTGCCAATGATACTCACGAACTTGATGTTCTCGTGCTGCTTGATCTTGTCCCAAGGGCGCTGGTCACCGTGACGGTTCCAGACGACCTCAGAGCCCTGCGAGAGGCGGTAAAGGTAGTAGCCAGCACCGATGACGGCACCCGAGACAATGGTGACAATGGGGATGGTCTCGGTGGGGACGTTCTTGCGGATCTTGGCGAAGAAGGACTGAGCTGTCAGACAACTGAGAGACGAAGCCGGAGACGGAAGAGGCAAGAGGTCTGGGCGGCGTGTTGAACGGGGAAGGAGCGCGAAAACTTCAAGTCGAGCGAGACGAGGTCGTCGAGAAGGTCGAGGTCGTCGCGGTATGGCGGTGGCAGATGACACTTACCATGGTGGCTAGATTCTACTTTTACTTTTACACGAGTACACGAGAGAGAGTGGGGAGTGTGGGGGATGAAGAAATCACAAAGCTGAACTTAAGTACGGAAACACGAGCGGTATGCTGGTCGCAGGGGCTCAGCGAAGCGGAGGCGCGGAGAAGGGGTCTGAGGGAGCTTGGGGTATCGAATGCTGGCAGCGGGCTATCGGCCGTCCATCGGTCCGTCCCAATTCACCAATGGCGCGACTCGCAGAAAACTTCCAGGCACGCCACCTTGTACGGGGTTAATGCGCGGCTAAAGGGCAACGATTAAGCGGCGACTCCGCTCAGGGAGCACCGCGTGAGAACCATGCATACCACACGCGCATTTTCAGGCACGCATGAATCGAAATGTTGGAAGTCAAAGCAGCGCCCGGCGCCTGGATCAGCCGCACGCACGCCCTTGTCCGACTGGAACGGCCAACCTGCGATACCTCGCATCTCATTCACGCTCGCCTTGAGCAAACCGACTCCAGCACCCTCGCAGCAGCTGCTCGACAGGATCGTTACCGCAACGACCTGAACACCCCCGACCTGTACCACTCCGACTCTCCCTCTCGCCCACCCCTCAATCAAAAATGTCTGCTGCCGAGCTCGCGTTTGCTCAGGTCCAGGAGGAGAAGGCTCCGGCCATTCCTCTCTCGCCTGAGGCTGAGGAGCGCTTCAACCGCATCACCCGTGGTCTCCAGGAGGTCACCAGCGGCGACATTATCCGCAAGGTTCTCGCCGATGGAGAGACGCCTCGTCTCTACTGGGGTACCGCGACTACTGGACGCCCCCACATCGCCTACTGCGTTCCTCTCATGAAGATCGCTGACTTCCTGAACGCTGGTGTCCACGTCAAGATCCTCCTGGCTGACCTGCACGCCTTCCTCGATGCCAACAAGTCGACCATGGAGGTCCTCCAGTACCGTGTCCAGTACTACTCTCACCTCCTCAAGGCCGTCTTCACGACCCTCGGTGTCCCGACCGACAAGCTTGAGTTTGTGACTGGTACTAGCTACCAGCTCACCCCCAAGTACACTATGGACATGTACAAGTTCCACGCGCTCACTACCGTCAAGGCTGCCGAGCACGCCGGTGCCGACGTCGTCAAGGAGTCCGAGTCCCCCCTTATGTGCTCGCTCCTCTACCCCGGTCTCCAGGCCCTTGACGAGGAGTACCTCGATGTTCACATCCAGTTCGGTGGTGTTGACCAGGTAAGGCTTCCCCCTTCATTTTGAAGCTAACAGCAGCGTAAAATCTTCATGTACGCTGCCCACTTCCTTCCCCGTATGGGCTATGCCAAGCGCGCGCACCTCATGAACGCCATGGTTCCCGGTCTCTCTGGAGGCAAGATGTCGTCATCGGACGCCAAGTCGAAGATCGACTTCCTCGACACTCCGGCTGAGGTCAAGGCGAAGCTCAAGGCCGCTCTCTGTACCCCTGGAGAGGTCGAGGGCAATGGTGTCCTCGCGTTCCTCAAGACTGTGCTGATCCCTGCTCAGGAGCTGCGCGAGGAGCAGGCTCGCGCCCGTGGAGAGGAGCGCTACAAGGGCGAGGGCAGCTTCGCTAAGGCCGACTCCCCTGTCGGAACTGTCTTCTCGATTCCCCGCCCCGAGAAGTACGGCGGCGACATGCACTTCTCGTCCTACCAGGCTCTCGAAGACGCTTACGCCAAGGAGGAGCTTCACCCCGGAGACCTCAAGGCCGGTGTCACTGAGGCTCTTACCCACCTCCTTGCTCCCATCCGCAAGGTCTTCGACGCTTCTCCCGAGTGGCAGGAGGCCGAGAGGCTCGGTTACCCCAACGCTTCTGTCGCTGCCGGCGCTGCCCCCGTCAAGAAGGAGCCCAAGGCCAAGAAGCCCCAGAAGAGCAACAAGCCTCCCACCGAGGAGGAGCTCATCAAGCTTCGCGCCGAGAAGGAGAAGCAGAAGGCTGCTAAAGCTGCTGCCAAGGCTGCTGCCGCCGGAGGGGCTGCTGGTGCTGCCGCTGGTGCCGCTGCTGGTGCCGCCGCCGGTCCTAGCCGTGCCATCCTCAACACCGACATGCCCAAGCTCAAGCTCCTTTCGAAGGGCAAGGTTCGTGACATCTACGCTCTCCCCGATGCCAAGGACGCCGACAAGCTCCTCTTCGTCGCGACCGACCGCATGAGCGCCTTTGATGTCATCATGAACAACGGCATTCCCCAGAAGGGTGCCACTCTCACCGAGCTGTCCCTCTTCTGGTTCCACAAGCTTCGCAACGTCATTCCGAACCACGTCCTGCTCCCCAGCCTGGAGGGTGCCTCTCCCGCTGCCCTCAACGGCGCCACCGCTTGGGAGGAGTTCCCGCGCTCCCTGGACGAGTACCGTGAGCAGCTCGAGGGAAGGAGCATGATCGTCAAGAAGTGCGAGGTCGTCAAGATCGAGGCTATCGTCCGCGGCTACATCACCGGATCTGCCTGGTCGGAATACAAGAAGAGCCAGACCGTCCACGGCATCCCTATGCCTGCCGGCCTCGTTGAGAGCCAGAAGCTCCCCAAGGCCATCTTCACTCCCTCGACCAAGGCTGACCTCGGCGACCACGACGAGAACATCCACCCTGACAAGGTGAAGGACATTTGCGGCGCGGAGCTCGCTGCCGAGATCGAGCGTGTCGCCCTTGCTCTTTACAACGAGGCTGCCGCGTACGCCCTCGAGCGTGGCCTCATCCTTGCCGACACCAAGTTCGAGTTCGGCCTCCTCGACACTCCCAACGGCAAGCAGCTCATCCTCATCGACGAGGCCCTCACGCCCGACTCGTCGCGCTACTGGGCCGCTGCGGACTACGAGGCTGGCAAGCCCCAGGCCTCCTTCGACAAGCAGTACCTCCGCGACTGGCTGATCAAGGAGAACCTCAAGGGCAAGGAGGACGTCACCCTCCCGGAGGACGTCGTTGCCGAGACGAAGTCGAAGTACGAGGAGGCCCGGGATCGTGTCATGGGCCGCGGCAAGTTTGCCGCCAAGAAGTAATCTGGCGTTATTGTAATGAGTAGGAGCAGTATAGGCACATCTAGATGGATCATTTTTCTATATGGCAAGAGGTGTTAATGACATGCTAGTGACAATGATGGTTAGGTACGAGTTACAACTGATGGATGACAGACGCGCGACATATGGTACAAGGGCAGTGTCGTTGGTGGCAGCTCAGGCGCTCTACGCTGGCACACCTTCCCACTCGTACACCGCGTAGGCGTTCATTTGACCACGCCCACGCAGACCCTTCGCCTTCTTCCGCTTCCACCACGGCCGCTTCTCAGTAGCCGCGTTCGGGAACACGGGCGCCTGCCCAGGTGTGTCGGACCAGGCGGCGGACTCAAAGCCGCGCTTCTTCTCCTCTTCCTCTAACTGTGCCGATAAGATGGTCTCTCGACGGAGTCGCTGGTGGTATCGCAGCCATCCGGAGATCTGATGTCAGCTGATCATGTATCAACAGCTACTTACCTTTAAGAAGAGAATGACGACGAGGACGGCCATGACAATGATACCGGCTGCGATGGCCACACGGACAATCAAGCCCGAGTTGTACTTGTAGCCGAACCCCTCCGGGGACGTGATCGTCTCCTTCGTCGCTGGTATCGTGGTCGTAGACCTGTCATTGCCGTCCTCGGTCTGGTACGTCTTGTCGTGGACGGTGGTCTTGGAGGGCTCCGGTGTCGAGGTCGCGACGGCGTCCGAGACCTGCGACATGACGGCCGACGCCGTCTGCGTGATAGACATCGCGATAGGAGCAGTGGGGCAATGTCGCGCCGGTCGCGCTAGCTTGTGATAGGGGAGCTAAGAGGGGGTGAGCGCATCCGGCGACCTGGTAATCGCCTGAGCCGCAGCCTCGCGCGCCGTAGTGAGGAATCCAGCGAGGAGCGTGCCTGATCGTACCTCCACCTGGGTGGCGACAAAGGGTGACCGCCACACGGCATTTCGCCGTCTGGTTCCGCTGCGCTGGCTCTGGCTGGCGCGGAGGCAATGCCCTGGCTGGCGGCCGCAGGGAGCACCATCCCGTAGCGCTCGCCGAGTTGACAGTGAAGCTTCAACGTCTCCGGCAACCACTACTCACACACCATGCTCGGCCAGCCAGCACTCCGACTCGCCCGCCCCGCCCTCCGGGCACAGCGCCGCTACGCCTCCCACGGACCCACCTACAACCAGCCGTCCGGCTACGTCTTCGGCGAGCAGGTTAGTTTCCGCCTCGCCTAATTTAAGCTCGATATGGGGAGGATCGGAGGATCGCCAAGCTGCACCCGCTGCGGAACCACTTGGGTGCAGCTGGAAGGGACGCAACATGGCGACGACATACGGCCGGAAATTGATGGGCGGCAGCGAGGAAGCAGGCGTGGGCTCTCGCGTTCGCACTGGAGTCGCGCTGTGGACAGTCCGCACTCCGCACTCCGATGGGGCGCAATTGTGTCACGCACATGTTCTCCGGCCCACATCAGCCGAAGCTGCCCCATAAGCCACACGTTGCCGCCCACTTGCCATGCGCTCGCTTCAACGCTGCTGGAGATCATTGAGGACGAGGATTCCGATGACTCCGACCGTTGGCTCCGGCTATTGAAACGCGGACTGTCCGAGAGAGTGCGCGACTGCACTTCTGTCTGCCGTGCGCGACGCGTCGCCCTGATGACCTGATATTCCGCGTCCTCCCCATCTCGAGCCCTCCTACCGCCTAGGTGTTGAGCTGACCTCAGATCCCCAAGGGCCAGAAGCGCCAACGCGAGTCGTGGGAGTGAGTATACCGCGGACGAGCAGCGAACGTGCGACATGTCGGAACCGGGTAACACATTCGGATTAGGTTGGGAGTGACACAACGTGCATCCGTGCATCAGCGTTGCATGCGGGCAGCGCTCTGCCTATCCAGACCGCGACCCGTGTCACCTCGATACCGACGGATGCTTGTGTGGTCGGCGAATCCTGAGCGCTCTTGGTGTTGTGCGACTCTCAACGCTGAGGACCGATGAGCGAGCTCTGTGCTTCCGTATCGGCAGAGGTCGTGCTCAGCTGGGCTGTCAGGAAGCGTTCGCTTGTTGCACACCGGCCTTGAGAGGAGCCGACTACTGTTCGCGCGTAGACGTTTATGGAGCTACATCACGCTGAGATATGACTAACATTCACAGGAGCCTCTTCTACGTCGGCATGTTCGGTGGCATGGCCCTCGCTACCGTTGTCTACATCTACAAGCCCGACACCAGCATCCAGACCTGGGCCCTCCAGGAGGCCAAGGCCCGCATGGAGGCCCGCGGTGAGAACGTCGAGTACAACAAGCCCCCCCAGTAGAATTTTTGCATGTTACCCGTAGATACCAGATACAGCAAAGGCAGTGTGCGCGCGTCACTGAAGCAAGCACCTGCTGGTGATAGAACGAAGACAACTTATGACCATGACCGGACTGGACACGAGAACACTTGCCGAGCTCATGCACGGGGCGAAGTTGGAACAAACAAGTGACATCACAATGAGACAGGAGAGGGTAGTAACTACGAAGTGAAATACGGAGACGGAGATTGGCGGGATGGCCCTCAGCGTAACTGTCAAACAGGCCGACACTCAACAGCACCTGGCTACGTATAGCAGGTTTATGAGCTTGACTCTAATTGTGTTGGCAATTCTCATCATAGGGTACCCGGTAGGAGGAAGGGGAGGGGAGAGCGGAAGAGGAAGAGGAGCGGAAAGGGAGAAGACGAAGGGGAACGGGGGGGAGCTTGCAGCCCGAAGGAGAGCTGTAGATCAGAAGTGAGGTTAGTAGGGGGGCGGAGGTCAACGTCCTGCATGTCGATGTCGACTGTCGAGCTTGCAAAGAGCCATGATGAGGTGAGAAGAGATGTTGAGTTCAAGAAAATCGCGAGATGCTCACAAACTTTGGTAGCAGGCGCTGGGTGCGAGGGCGCGTGATAAGAGCGGAAGTAAACGACACGTATGGCAGTATGCCTTCAGCATTCCCACGCTGGCCGCACTGCTACATTCTCCCACGACCTCACATCCATCCTTCCTCTCAACGTCACCGCACCGTGGGAGAATCACCTCCATCCTCGAGGTCCACAAGCCCGACAGCAACAACAACCATGACGGACCTCCCGCTGCTGGACGACAACCCGTCCACAACGCCTTTAGACCTCCTCCTGAACGCCATATCAGGCTCTAGTGCCCTCTTCCCTCAGGCAGGTGAATCAGCAGACGATTCAGACTACCTGGGCGAGAACGGGGGCGAGCAGCATCCTTCCGCTCCGGCTGATGGCATCAACAACGAATCCGCTGCGGGGAACGGCGCCGACGACGCCGCGAACAAGAAGCGCGCCCATGACGACCTGGATGAGTCTGGGGAAGGCTCCCCCCGGCTCTCGAAGATCACCCGCACACTCTCATCTCACTTCGGCAGCCACACACGTGGACGCGCCTTCTCCACCGTAGAGGTCTGGCATCCCAAGACCGGGCAGAAGAGCTATGGAAAGGAGAGACGGTAAGCTACACTGTGTTCGTGCTTAGCTGATCATTGCAGTATCATTCAGCCGCCGCCAACGCTCCGTGTCTCCGGGCCACTTCTTCCCCAACTCACTCAAGTAACCCTCAGCACTCACCCGAACCCGGATCCCCCTACCGGAAGCATCACGTTCTCGTCTCAAACACATCGCTTGGCCCTGAACGATGCTCCGACCGAGGACTCCTCTCTTCCTAAGACGAAGAAGGCTGAGCGAGACGAGAAGCGCCGACAGATGCGTCAAGCCGCCTCCAAGACTGGTTGGGGAGGCTCATTGCCGTGGGAACGCAGCCGCAGCGACATCCGCGAGCGCTCTGAACTTGCCTCGGGATTGACCTTCCCCGGTCTGTGGATCGGTGAGGAGACGGGGAAGAACAAAGAGTTTCGTCTTGAGCTCAGTGTTGGTGTCCCGGGCGTCGAGACAGACCCCGCAACTGGTGCCCCGACTGAGCACAAAGACGTCGAGCCCATCGACGAGGCTGCGCTCCGCCGTGTTCTCGCTGCTGGGGTGGAGCCTCTGATGGGCCTGGAGTCTGACGACACCAAGGAGCGCCTTGTCGAACTGGAGCAGCCGATGGAGCAGACGCTGGAATCGGCAACCGAAACGCAGCAGACAGAGCAGAACGAGTCGCAGCAGCAGACACAACCCCCGGAGCCCCCCAAGCCTTGGGCTACGTTTGTCTCCGAGCCTCTGACCATCGTGTCCAAACCCTCGCAAAAGACGGCGAAAGCTCGCTCTATGGCAAGCTGCCTGTCCACAGCAGACGCCTTCGCGCTGTACGTCCGCGTCAACGCTCAGACAGTCCGCACCAAGTACATGAAGATGGACGAGGTCGACGGCGCTCCCATTCTTGCAGCGAGAACCGGAAAGTGGTCTCCATTCCGCTTCCACGTTCTGACCCGCGCTGCCCCGCCCGAACCCGAGGACAAGTCGTCACGAGCCCGGTTCAAGCTCGACAACGACAAGGAAGCCGGAATTATCACTTACGGCTCCATCGTTCAGCTAGTCGACGTTAACACTGGCATCCGCTCTGATCCTGTCCGCCTAGTCCGCGTTGATAAGAATGAAGCTGTCGTGGGTGAAGACGAAGGCCACCCAGTCAGTGAACTTCAGCGTATCGGTCTCGTCCGCGTTGTCGATGGCGTCGATGACGACACCGGAGGCGCTCGTTGGTACTTGTCGGCACCCGGCGCGGTCGCCGGCGCAGGGGAGGTGGGCGTCACCAGAGCACGGCCGGGCTCGCGCAATGCCACCAAGGACGCAACAGGCAATGACGGATCTGTGCCTGAAACCCTCGGTGGCCTCGATTCCCTGGATAATGGTGAGGGTAGCACCGCCGCTGCACCCGTCAACGAACCCAAACGCAAGCGCAAGACGAAGCGGCACGCGCTTGCCCGTGCTGCCATCAACGAGGAAGAGAGCGGGAGCGCGGCCGCGGGGCTCGTTTGGCACCAGGCGAAGCGCCGCCAGGGTACGCACATTGTCACTGAGGGCAAGGTTGCCACCGCTCGGCCAGCCAGTATCGAAACGGTCGATGATTGGATGAGCTGGACACTCGGTGGTGTCTGTAAGTAAACCAGTCGCGTACGACTCGCTGACCACGAGGGTGCTTCTCCTACTCGTTCTTCAATGGCTTAGGGGACTCCGATGCCTTACCGAGAGCCGCTCTGGACCCCGTCCCTCGTCTGCTGGTTGACCCCGCGTTCAAGCCCGATCTGAACTCTCTAGACCTGACGCTGTCGTACTTCTTCGTCGATGACGACCAGGGCCAACCGCAGCCTCTCAGTGTCTACATCGGCCCCATCGGACCGTTGCGAGTTTCCACTTGGCGCTCAGTCGCACCCAAGGAGAAGTACTTCGACCCTGGTGCACTCTACCCGGCGGTGCCGTACGTCGGCACTAATGAGGAGCCGCCTCTACCTGAAGGCCAGCGCGTGTACAGCAACTTCCCCTTCAATGTGCCTCACACCATCGCTAAGGTCGAGCTTCCGGACATGGAGGAGATTCTCCGCGTCATGAAGGAAAGTGCGGATGAGGAGACGCCCGCCGTAACTCAGGCGGTGGAGGAGACCTCTGGGGAACAGCAACCAGTCGCCGACTCTAGCGAGCACCAGCAGCCTGAACCGACAGAGCAGAGCACCGCCGATGACGCGTGGCTGGGAGCCATGGGCCCTGCTGGAGAGCTCACCATTCAGGAGGCTCTCCAGAATGCTGGCAAATCGCATGCGCCCGAGCATAACATCTCTGAGGTGCTTGGATCTCACGTGGGATTTGCGGAGATTCCCAAGGTCGGTGACGAGGAATTCAAATTTGAACAGCTCCCAAGTACCCTTATCGACAGATCTCTCGAGGAGGCGGCCGCGGTGGCGGCTGCCGCCGGCGATAACGACGTGTTCGCGGCCCCCGGCACGCTCCAGCTCCACAAGCCCGAAGATGCTCCGAAGAATGTCCTGGCCTCACTGCCGCTGCTGCTGGTGCGCCCCGACGGCGTGGGTTATGGCCTGGGATGGAGCATCGAGGCTGAGCGTGGAAGCCAAGGTGACGAAATCGAGGGCGCGGGGCACGGCGGTGCTTCGGCTGTCGGGAGCTCCGGTACGGACAATCGTGAAAGTTCGGCTTCTGGTTCCGGCGGCATCACCGGCGCTGGTATTGGTTCCGGCGCTCCATGGGGTGAGTGGCTTCGGCCTGGGCACGCGTTCTTAATCAGGGCTGACATTGCGGACTTAGGGCTGCGAGTTGTGCAGACAAGCGCGCGCGGACAGAGCTTGCGGACGTGGTAGACGGATTGCCAGCCGCTAACAAGGGTCTGGGTCAGGGACGGACAAATGGTACACTGAGGATCCGGATACGTGTGCGCGTGTGCTGGAGCAGACGGGGGTATCAGGCCTGAGGGGCGGTGCAGGGTAAGCCACTGGTGCCATCAGGCATCAGACCCGAGGCTTCAGATCCCATGCTGCTCTTGGTTCGTGCGTACGCCTGCGGGTCTGTAGTGAGAAGGGGAGGTTGTGCATAGGCTCAAGGCACTTGTCCGTGCCTCGGTGCCTCCGAGACGACCGGGCTGGGAGGCGCAAGGCGTGAGGCGACGGGCGAGATGAGCCGTATGGTTAAGGGGGGATTGGAAAAGGGGGCTATTGTAATGTATTTGGCACGTCGGACGGGCGCGTTTATGCCGATTAAGGAAAGTAACTATGGCAGGAAGGGGAACGAAAAATTGCTTCCTTACACAGTTGTAATGTGTGCATTATGTAATCAGAAGTCGATCCATTTGAACCCAGCAAACGGCCAGGATGAACCCAGGATGAACACGGCCGTGACCCGGCTCATGCGGCTCACGCCAGGCCGCCGAGCTGCCCGCGAACGGCTGGGTGGGTCCCCTGGGCTCTGGTGCCGTGCCCTGCGCGGTGGTACGCGATCTCCTGGGCTCGTGCGCATTTGGGACCCCCTGGACGTTTTCCGGGCCTGACGGCTTGTCGTTCCCTGTACCTGCCGTTTTCGAGAGTCATTTGTGTACACCAACCCTCCAGTCAACTGCCACAACGGATCAACCTTGCCTTCAAAAGACGGACGCAACCTCGCCAACCGTCTTCCTTCTTCTTCCCTTACCAACCACCCACCTACCCCACTTTGGTCACCGACTCGTCTCCTTCTTCGTATCCATTTCTCATTTACCTTTCCTCCCACCGCCCGCCGGCACTTGTTCGTCTCTTCACCACCACCACTACCACCTCCTTCGATTTCGCTGTCGCGTACAACCGCGACTAACCCCCCTCTTTTACTTTCCATCGCGTGCCTGCCGATCGACCTGGCGTCGACTCGTCCGACCTCATCACATTGCTCTCCCCATCGCATCCATCAACCGCATCCTCCATCATGGCCACCTCCGCCTTCATGTCCTATGTGCCCCAGCAGGCCCCCCAGCCTGTCGCCTCCACCTCCGGCTACAAGCCCAAGCGTAAGCGCGACGCGTCCGTCGACATGGACGACGAGGCTTTCGAGAAGGTAGGTCAATGACACATCCGCATGGACGCGTTCTGGGAGGGCGATTGTTAACATGCACGCAGCACATCCGCACTCTCCCCCCTTCCGTTGAGGGTCCGAACGGCTTCGCATTCCCCCCTGACCTCATCCCCTCCTCTGCCACCTCCGCCTCCGTCTCCGAGTCCGACCGCATGGACAACGACATGGACTTTGAGATGGACGACGCGAGCTACGTCCCCCCTCAGAAGCAGTACAGCTACGCCGAGGGCGGCTCTGGTGGGTTCGGATTCGGCCCCGGTGCCGATGAAGACGAGCTTACTGACGACGATGACTTCTCATCCTCGTTCTATCCCTCCATGTATGCCCACCCCACTGCGCCGAACACAGCCTTCCCTTCTAGCGCGTCCGCTCCCGTGTCTCCGACGGCCTGGAACGCCCAGCCCTACGCCCAGAACCTCGAGGCTCCCAAGGGCGCTGGCCTGATGCAGCCCGCCATGTCTGCTCCCCTTGGCGACGACGCGAACGCTGTCGAGCGCGCGCGCGCCCAGCACGGCCCTCACTGCACTAGCATCCCCAAGCTGCGCATGAGCGACTACCCCAACGCGATCACTGGCGAGCGGAGCCTCTGGACCGTTTGCCAGGATTGCGGGGCCATGGAGATGGCCAAGTGAACTCCACGAGCACAGCTGGACTCTTGCTCGAAGAAGACCTGGACCCGATCTCCCGCAAGTCTATCATCAACCATTACTTCATCATCCGTCCGGCCTTGATCTCTGCTGCTTGGAGGGAATGATCGCATACAAGCAGTCAAGTGATTTTCCGAACCAGACGAGCGGAGGCAGCGCCGGTGTGCGCCCTCTGCTGCGGGCAGCTTGCGAGCCCCCGCCGGCCCAAGGCGTCTCAGTATCGACCGCCTCAGCCATGAGCCATGTATTGTAGTTTTGTATCGAATGCATCAAATTGAGCACATTGCGTTGTACACGAGACCGGTGAATGCTGGATGCATGGGAACTCAATTGGTGGAGCTGGGCGAAGAGCAAGCGCGCCTCGCAGTCGCAGCTCGCGGATGCATCATGCATGACCGGGATGCATGGGAGCAATCTGTGGTGTTCCGAGCTTGCTGGGAAGAGCCAGAGGCGGAGCGGGCGACGTTGGCAAAAACAAATCACTCAACTGCCACAGGCGTGGGCGCCTCCACCGTTGGCCGAGCGTGCACACGCGTGCAGCCGAGGGCGCGCAGGCGCGAAGGGTCGCGCTTCATTACGACCAGCCACCACAAATCTGCTACCGCCAGCTGTGAACGCGTGTGGCCTAGGAGCTGGTCGAGCTGGGTGGGCTAGCAGCCCGCCCAGCCCAGGAGGACGGGATCAAATGGAGCGGCCTGGCTGGGCGCGCCCGCGCACGGCGGACAGCGGACACGGGGCGGGTGGGTTAACGAGGGTGACTCAGATCTGGGCGGTAAGCGAGCGAGGCGACCGGCCAAGGGCCGGACCGTGAACGAGCTAGGCGGGAGCATCGTATTTCAAATCTGCACAAGTTGCCAATTCAGCTCGCGTGAGAGTCGCGTGATGTCCTGGAAGATTTTAGGCCCGCCTCCTCCCAACTTTTAGGCTCCCGCCGACCTCTTGGCAATACGAAGACGCCTAATACAGCCCCCTATGTCACGTGCGAAGATCACCTATGTGCCCCCTCCTGATAAGGCCCCGATCGCTGGTCAGTCATGTGACTCGTCCACGTGGGAGAGTACCTCCACTTTTGTGACGCGCTCAAGGTCGAGATTTTGGAAGTTTCGGATGCGAGGTCTGAGTCGTCAACAACAGTCACCTGCCGGCGCTTCACACCTCGCAACCGTCGCCGCTGCCTTCGCGACTAAGCCAAGTCTCATTTTCGACTGTCTTTCACCGGCTACTTCCCTGCTCCGCCGGCACAGACGTCCTTCCCAGTCCACGGACCCTGCACACGACCTCAGCCCGCCTTCCCACTTGCCTCAGCATTCACCCGTTGCGGCGGCGCACTTGTCTTCCCCGTCACCTCCTCCGATTACCTGTGGCAATCCAAGATGGAGGACCCCTCGGCCGCGCTTAAGTCCTTCGACTCGACGCTTTCTGCGCTCGAGACGGCTGTCGCACCGCTCTTCGACCAGAGCCTGAACACCCTCCGAGACGAACTCGGCGGGATTGACCGCGCGAAGCTCGATGTGCTGCTTGCGTACGCTATCAACAACCTTGTTTGGAGTGAGTTTCTCTCATCGAATGCGTTCCCTTGTGCTCCTGTCCCTGTCCAACCAGCGGAGAGGACGGGTTGTCCATCGGCCCTCCGAGGGCACACAGCCGTCGCGTGTGATGTTCTGTGTGCCTCCGCTGTACGCATGAGGGATACAAGGAAGCTTCCCCAAACCGTTTTGCATTTAGCTTACATGCAGTGTACCTGAAGACGAGAGGTGTTGAGCCCGATGACCATGACGTGACGAAGGAGTTGGTGAGTATTGTGAGAGGGGAAAGGACGCGATCGCCCTGCTAGGGCGCACGTCGGGGTATAGCGACCTCGTTGACCCCGTTATGTCGGACGCAGCCTTCACCCCCGCTGTCGACAGCTGGGGTTTTTGAACTCAAGCTGACCTCCAGGACCGCATTAAGACGTACTATGCCAAGGTGCGCGACGCCGAGTCTGGGGTTTCCACTCGTGAGTGCTCGTCGGGGGGGGGGGGGCTGCAGAGTCCCTCCTCAGCTGGGGCGGCAACTGTCCACCCCACCCGGTCCAGCTTCGCACTTCGCGTATGAGAGTAGCTGACATCCCAGGCCGCTCCAAGATCGACGCCGATGCCGCACACCGCTTCGTCATCGGAAATCTCCCGCATCTGCAGAAGTCCAAGTTCAAGGGTCAGTCGCCCTCTGCTGAGGCCGAGGCCAGCACATCTGCGGCGGCTGTCGCGCAGCGCCAGGCTGAGGCGGCTGTGGGGCGGCCGAGCCGCTTCAAGCACGTTGCTCAGGAGACGGAGCGGATAGTTCCGGGGGAGGGCGACGAGGATGAGGACGAGGACGAGGAAGAGGATGAAGAGGATGATGATGAGGAAAGCGACGAGGAGGAGGAGGAGGATGGAGACACCGGAGAAGACGTCGAGATGGCCGACGCGGAGGCACTGCTCGCATCCGTCGACGAGCAGATCGAGGACTCGGACAAGGGCAAGGGCCGCAAGCGGAAACGGAGGGCCGCGCTCGAGTAGTGTCCGGCGGCTGTATTCTGGGTTATGGTGGTTTGTAACATGTGATTGCTTTCTGTATGACGAAGGCCGCAACTGACAGTCCGCTGACTGCTTACTGACTAAACACTGACAATGGCTACTACGTTACCGCAGCTGCCGGCTCCTTTTCCGCTACAGGCAGCCCGAGGGGTTTGCTAACTGCTGGCTCTGTTGCCTTCGCCGTGCGCACGCGGGACAGTACGTCAAGACACTGAGTCAGGGACATCCTTGACGCGCGTGAGGATATGTAGGGCCGGCCATTTTCCGTCGCTCCACCAAAGTACCTGCATGAGCTGCTGCGGTTATCGCCCAGCCTCTTGTATCATGAGGCGGAGACTACGGCGACCCACGCTACGACCCTCACGACCCCCATGACCGAACGTGGAGGACAGGAGCAGCCAGCAACCTCCCAGCTCTTTGTGCGGGCTCCGGTGCAACTATGAAGCTACGGAGGCAAAGTCGACCGGGTCAGATATGCCACCCCCTTCACGCGGCTATACCAGTGTTGCGCGAACTTCTCCCTCGTGATGGGGTAGCGGGGCGGCTGCAGCTCCGGCCCCTCTGGTTTGACGATGATGATGTGACTTTGCAGACCGCCCTGCGCCTCATGGCCATTCAGGAGGTCGAACGCGTGCTTGACCGTGTCGAGCGAGGGCGTCCTGGCACGCAGCTCCCTTACGTCCGGCGAGAGGAGGGACGACACTACGTGGCAGCGCGCGCCCGTGACGGGTGTGTGAGTGCGCCGCCCGGCGAAGAACATGCGGAACGTGACGTCGACGTGCGCCGCGCCGTGCGCGAACGCGCCGGCGGGCCCGCGCCTCGCGACGTCCTTGCAGTCGCACGACGGGTCCATGACGAGCTTGAGGCGCCGGATGAGCGGCAGGCGGAAGGCGGACGCGGCGTTGCGCCCGTGCTCGAGCGTAACGTCCGCGTCCGGGGAGAGGTGCGCGAGCAGCGCGTTGATGCGCTTCGACGGCGCCACCTCCCTGTACACGACGACATGGCGCGCGCGCCGCATCGCATGCACCTGTGCGGGCGTCGGGAGGGGCGGCGAGCGCCGAAAGAACGGGAGGCAGCCCCGCTCCGACGTGAACGTGAGCCGGCCGCCGAGCTTCATGATCGCCAGCTCGTCGCCGGCCACCAGCTTGTCCGCCATCGACACCATGCACGGGCTCACGAGACGTGCAGTCAGCAGATCATCGTACTCCAGGTGCTGCAGGACCGACTCCACTATGTGCGGGTAGTTGTGCGGATGCAGGGAGGGTGCCATTGCTGGTCGAAGGTGGCGTGTGGCAGATGGTCGATGGTCGAGAATCGCAGACGATGTCGGACAGTGGTGGAATGGGTGTTTACGAGGAGGGACTCGTCGACGTGGCTGACAGATTCGTTTTCTCGACTCACGGGGGCGGAGCTCCGAGGTTCTGCGGACATATATCCATATCGATAGCTATCAATAGCTATCGATATGGATATGGGATGTGATATGGGATATGATATGGGATATGGGATATGAGTCTATGAGGAAGGATATCGCGAGATATGACGGGATGGCGCAGAATTGCGAGGATGTTTATGGGTTAGAGATAAGCATACACCCCTAATCACCCGGGATGCTCTGTTGCTGAGGTGCATGGCGCAAGCTCGGAGCAGAACTATGCGATAGATCGGCAGACATCGACTTATACGGGCGAAATATTGGCGGAAACTTGCCAAAATTCCACCAACGACCATTAGGAGGGCCCGAAGGACTCGAGTTTTCGACATGCGCTTCCAGTCAGTGGGTAAAACTTCCGCTGGGGTGCCGTCAGAATGCGTGGTGCGTATGTGAAGTCAGGAGATTAGAGCTGCCAGGCGATAAAAGCGCAGTTGGTACTGGGAGTCCTCTGTTGTCATGTACACCCTGCAAGGCTATCGTCTGGCCGCTGCAGTGTGCTTGAGTGCCAAAGCGCCTTGGCGGATGCCGGGGGTAAAACGGACCAAGCAATGGTACACAGGGGTGTCACGACGAGTCGATCACCACCGTATAGCATAATCTTCCAGCCCGCGCCGCTCCCACAGGACCTATGCATGACGCATGCTGGTCTCTGGCCTGTTTCTAAACCCCATTCTCTGTCCGTTCTTGGGTGTACATCCGGCGTTTGTGCACGACGGCGCTCAGAGGAGTGCGGTGAAATCTGATCGACCTCAGGTCAACAGCCTCTACGGTGGACATGTGTGATCGAGTCGGGCTGACACCTGTGTGTACACGGTAAGCGGCCGGCTGCAGCTGGCGAGGAGGGGGGCAAATGGGAAGGTCCGAACAGAGTGGATTTGCTCGTATAACATGGGTGTAAGTCACGTCAGTGAATGCGTCGAGGCAGGTCGGCTCCTTGCAGGAGATTTCTGAGGGGTGCTAAATGGAGGGGGGAATCTGACGTGTGCCGAAGAGCCGAAGAACTGCACCGCGAGCCCTCACGATGCAACCCGCGGTCACTTGGAGGACCGTGTTAACATGTTGGAGCTCGCGAATCGGGCGGTGATCGTACCGCGGTTTAGAGCTTTCACGTTGTTCTGCCAATATACGGGACGGCCAAATCACCGTGTATACTACAGACCTGACAGCCGGCGTGATTTGGATGACTGTGGTCTGGACAGCGATGCGAGGCGTCGGTACTCACAGAGAAGCCGCCAAGTGCCACATTGCACTGCCCGTCGGATGAAGGGGCCTTGCGAGACGTCCTTACGAACACTAGAGCGGTTACGGGCGCTACGCCTCGGCCGCGTAGGCTGTCGTGAAGGAGCATAAGGGGTTGCCGGTAGAGAGAATGCTCGACTATCCGTCCTCATTGACAAGAGGACTTTTCCTCGGCGGTCCAGCGAGGAGTTCTGGTCAATGCAACCACAATGCCCACTCACTACTGATGTCAAGTCCACACCACGTCGCCACCCTGAGCAGCAACGCCTCCAGAAGCACCAATGAAGCGACAGTTTTGGACAGTATACTTCAAGGTGAATCTGATTACAGAGAAAGTCAGAAAACCGGGGGAAGAGATGGCCTACCCCGAGACGGACAGACCCCATTCCTCACCCCGCTCTCGAAAGTCAGCCGGAGTCAGCTGGCGCAGCTCTTGCCCGTCCCAGCCGCTCTACATGCCTCTCCGCAGCCAAAGACGGCGCTCTGCTACTGTGCATCATTCCAGCGCTCCAACGGAGTCAGCTGCCACGAAAAGCTCGGTCACACGTGCGGCCGTATTAGCATGTCAATCCTACGAAACGGGGTAGCGGGCCGTTGTTCGGTTCTCGGAGGTACTCCGGAAGCAGTGCACCGACAGCACCCCAGCGTCCGAGCTCCGTAACGAGTCAGGGGTGGAATGGGGTCGCAGTAGCATCAGGCATAGTGCCACCTCGCGATCGTTGTCACCAGGCGACCGCCCGGCGTCCTTGGAGCGCACGATTGTTGTTGAAGTTCTGGAACTTCTCCGTGGCATTTAACTGCGGAGAGACTGAGATGAACCACAGGACGGGCGAAGGAGTGATACATAGCTCCGCCGCTGCGGCGCAAGGTCTTGTCTGGCTGTGACGAGCACCTGCACCTGTCACAGGGCGCTGAAGCTTGGTCAACTCGAGCAAGGGCCGCCAGCGGTCCATCTGCAGCTCAGAAGCTGGGGGCACAGGCAGGCGGTTCCGGCGGCCGCTGCACCGTCATGCCCCGGGCGCGAAGTCCTGCTTCTTTACGAATCCTCGGATTCTCGGATGAACGGACTTACAAGCACGGTGCCGCGCGCCAATGTGTGCAGTGAATTTTGTGTGACCTCCGCCGTGGCGACCATGGCCCACCAATCTGAGCCCACCATCGACGCCCGCCCGTGATCCAACGTCGGACCGGCGCGTACCGCCGTGTGGGAATTGTGACGGGAATCAGGTTGCCCATCTGCCCATCCGCTCATCGATCTGGGATCTGGGAGGCGCCGTGAGGCGGTGTTGATCGTCATCTCGACTGACGCATCGCTGCGGGACCTCTTCGCGTTCTCACGCAATCGCCCGGATCGGCGATGCCCTAGACACCCACTGCAATCGGCGGCGGAGCGTATGCACCCAGTAGATGTTTGACGAACGATGACAAGCGGAGTGATCGACGCAGAGTGTATCACACCTGCGCTGCGCTGACGAGTCGCTGCCCTGTGCACCCTGCACACTCGCGCTCCAACGATCGGCGTTCAGCAGGCACTCATGAACGCCATAATTGTGGGCCAGCCTGCGTACCGTAAGCGCCGTCGCCGCTTACTGCATCATCGCCTACTGGCAACGTAAAGTAAAGTCTGTCACCGAGGAATGGAGCGGCGCTCCACGCGAAGCCGTGAGCCCACCAACCGCCGTCCACGGCTGTCAATTGACGGTGTCGAGCACTGGTATCGAACGAGGACGGAAGGTGAGGCGTCTGGCTCCGAGCTCCGCTGCAAACACTGAAGACTGAAGCTTGTATACTCGTTCATGGTACCTCCTTTCGTTCCTCTGGTCCCTGTACCCCAGCGCCGCCATCGGCGGCCGCTTGCGGAGTTCCCAGGCGTTCGCTCGGCGAGGAAACGATGTCCAGGACATGTCCAGGACTGGCAAGGACTTGTCCAAGCGACACCCGATCATGAGTCGTCGCATGTCCGTGGAGGAGTGGGCTGTGCCTCCCTAAAAGCAGCCGAGCTCCGAGCTTGGCATAACGCAGCCCGAACGAGCAACGGTGAGTACGAATGGGAGTGCGACTTGAGCAGAGGAAAGTCGATCATACGATAACGGTGCAGGCATACAAGGTTGATTCAATGGCACCGTGCTCCGTGGAGAGGAGTACGCAATGCCATCGTTTCGGACCGACTGCCACTCATGTCGTACTCGTTGCCACATCGAGCGTGAACTGTGTCCTGGATGAGCCATTACCCGTCCGTACATGAGCCTGTACAGCCCTGTGCGAAGCCTATATGGCCGTTGGTGAGCGTCGGGTGAGACCAATCTCAACGAAGCTCACGAAAGAAGACGGGAGCACGTGGAGATTGAGCGCAAAAACGTCGATGAACCCAACTTGAATTGCTCGGTACACACGGCACGAGATACGAGCTGCACTCTAAAGCGAGTCGGGGTGAGACGAACTGACATGCCTCGATGCACCAGCCACTGGAGCACATGATTTGCTGCAGAGAAGGTTCCGACGTGCACGTTTGAAGCGTTCGAGAGCATGTCTCGCATGTCCTGAGCGGCCGTGGTGGTCGTAGCTCTGCTGGAGTGCGTTCGGCGCGGGTATTCTCGTAAGGGCAGCTCTGGAAGCATTCGAGCTGCGCAGCCCAGAGGTGACAATTGTCAACACGAAACACATCCTTATTCCAACCTGCATTCCAACGAGGCCCCTTTTCTCCCCTTTCCTGGCTCGCTCTGGCTCCTTCGCTATCCCATGAGTCCTACCGCTTCCAGGCTCTGACCGGCCCTCTTCTCGTGCCTGCTGTTCAGTCGCTGGTACTCGGTCAGCAGTTCGTCAGGATCGCCCACCCACCTACCGAAACGCTGAAAATTAAGGAAACGCTTTTCAATCCTCTCACATTCTGCGGGTCCTGCGAGTTCCTGGAGGTCCTGCACCGAATAGAGTGGCGTTACAGTTACGGTTCATGGGTCCGAGCATAAATGGTGCCTGGTGCATTTGGGTCCACTTAATCCGTTATCGCATGTTCTCCATGGTGCCTGCATTCCCTGCTCGCCGGTGGGGCCAGAACCAGGCGAGCCCGAGAGTCCGCGCACGGCAGAGCCGGCTGCTCGGCATGCCCAGCTTTCGGCGGGTTCGATACGGACACTTGGTAAGGGTGCCCTTCATATTTGAGTTTTTGATTTCGACCTTACAGCATCAATTCTGTTAACCTTTTTCTAAAGTTTTTTCGCTGCTGTCATCTTGGAGGACCAGAAGCAGCCCAAAGCTGGTAATCAGACCACATGCTCGCCTACTGGAGTGGGAAACTATGCAGGAAAGAGTCAACATTGACACATTTGTGGGTGCGTTAGTCCGTCGGCTGCAATTCATGAGCAAGCGTCGTCGCAACGCAAGCAGGTGATGCACGCGGAACGAGGCGCCGCTCGACGACATCATGCGCTCGGTGACCTTCGTCATTGGATCCCCAATCGGTAATGCCCGTGCATGGAGGGGTGCGTAGGCTGCGCTCAGGCGAGGCGAGGCGAGGCTCCGCTTCGAGGCTCTTCGTTCGGGTCGCCGACACCGAGACCCGAGCGCCGCATTAACCCACCCACGCCGGAGGATCCGGGGTAAGTAACCACCACGCGGCGTGACCGACCTGGAGCTTGTTCTGGTCGTAACGTGGACGAACCACTCCGCCATCGTTGTACCTCGTTACATGCGGCCAGGATGCGCAAATCCAGGTGCAGCTCATAGGTACGACGGCCATCATAAAGGCGGATAACCTTTGTCGGGGTAACGTAAGCGCCGTAATGAGGAGGGGAGGGTGCGGCGCGGCCTGCTGCGAGGACATTACGCCGCACTGGACAATTAGGAGCGATCAAATCTTTGGAAACACCAGATGCCGGCATGACACCATGTTGGAATCGGTAGTCTGGACGACCGTGCGTGACCCCGGTAATCCGGATCCCTTCCACGATGAAAAACCGAGGTGAGGGGTGCTATAGTCAATGGACTAGCGGATTGCACGATAGAATGATCGCGCTCGGGGTGCCAATGACGCCTCGTCTGAATTCCGAGTGGGAATCGATTAGGCCGACGCCAGCAAGCGCGCCAGCGCGCCAGCGCACGCCTCATGCCAGCATGCACCGCTCTGCCGAGCTGTCTGCAGCCTCACATGACGTGCATGAAATACCCCAACGGCGCCATCTGCGCCGGGGCTCTACGGGGCGCTGCGTCGCAAATGCGCTAGGTGGTAGCTCGCTTAGGCAGACCATTCACGGGTATATCTGCGACGCATGGCGCCATGCTGCAGCACACTAGTTTCGGTGCTCCGACAGGCAGCGGCGCACGTCCATGTCTCAGTCCCAATCTCGACATGCTAATGTCTCAATGTCGGTCGATCTGGGCTTGCACGCACGCAATGAGTGGTCAACGGCCGCCGTGGCGGATCTGTGTCCAGACCCGCAATCCTTGTAGGAGCCTGCAGGATACAGGACAGAGCCGCATACAGGATGCGGGACATCTGACATGCAAAATTGCACGAAGTGCGGCTGTCGGGTGTACGAGCAGGAGGACGACGCACTCCCCACTCCCAACGCCAGTTGAGGGCGAGGTGGGAAGAGGGCAGGCGCGAGACCCGAGGGCTGAGGGATCTATTCGGAGGTTGATTTCTTTTCGCCTCGCCTGCGAACCGCCGACTTTTGGGGTGAGGGTCCCAGTGAGGGTCAGTTCTGAGTCCTGGCTCTCGCTCCACCCACCGCTCTGGTAATTTGACCGATGCTGATCGGCCGAACCAGTCGCCGGGTCGCTTGATTATCTACATGCGATTGCGATGCGTGCAAGCTCCGCTTGCGCATACTACACAGGCGTACGCAGGCTCTCGCACGCTCCCAGGACTCGCTTCTCGGCGAGCGCCCCAGCAAGCCCACTGCTACGCCAGGCAACGCCAGCTCCAGCTCCCATCTCGGAGCCAGTCAGCCCTAAGGTTTCCCCCGATGCGGACCTGGCGGACCTGGGTGCATGCTCCGCCGTCCGCCCAAAGTCCTCCACGAGGCTTAACGCCGTACCGTCCTCTCGCGAACCCAGTACCAAGGAACGGCGGCTGACAAAGTTGAGGATCAGGTAGAGCCTTCAGAGGTAAGGTGCTCTGATGCAAGCAAACTCTCAACGAAAAAGCAAGACGGCAGCTCGGGACGCCATGCGGAATCGGGCTGCGTACTTCACCCTAGCTAGAGCACGACAGCAGGCCACGACCGGTAGCTTCGTAGCTTCGAGGCAAAGCCTTGTTTCCGGTGTTCTCTCCGCCGCCCTCGCTGGCGTCCGTTCCGAGACCGCCCTCAGGAGGCTAGGAGGTAGGAGGCGTGAATCAATGCATGGCATGTACGAGAGGACGGAGCGGACGAGAGTACGCGCGCGTTCGAGGCGCATCGAGGCGCGGCGGGGAGGAGAAAGTTTCGAGGTAGCGAATAGAGTGCGTGGTACGGTGCGGGGGTACATTGCAATGCTAGGTGCTGGCACTAGACCCGACGACGGCTGGCGGCACGGCGGCGCCGCCGTTATGTTTCTGGTACCCGCCCGTCACCCGCCGGACCGCGCTGCCCCGCCTGCTGCGCGCTATTCAGTGACTGAGATGGGAGTATGTATGTTGCCTGTCAGGCCGGCCTGGGTACGGCTGTCTCTCGCATCCGGGGTCCTTTCCTCGCCTTCTGCGCGCGGGTTTACTCGCCCGCCCATAGGGAGCGTAAGGCGTGGAAAGGTACGGCAGCAGCAGCAGGTGGAAAACGCCGAACAGCTTCGGTTGCGAGTGGATCGCATGGAACTGTGGTTCGCGCGGAATCGATGGAAGCAAACTCTCTTCTGCTACTTCCTCGTACCTCCAGTAGCCCTGGATAGGCCGAGAAGGGGAGGGGAAAGGGAGCTAGAGAGGGGCCAGACGCTGACCCTAAGCAAACCTAGGCCCCGCTACCGCCTACATCCATAGAGCGGGCAGTGCACGATGGCACTCTGGTAACTCTGGCTACCTGACACGAGGATGCTGTCATCCAAAACTTCGTACTCTGTGTCTAATTGAGCGACTGAAAATCCGCTCATGTATCCGGACGGCCTCAAACGCCCTCACCAGGATTAGGGTTCGAGGAAAGCGTGACATTTTGGTAATTTTCGAAACCTTTCCTTGATTCCCACGGCAGAGCGGCCAGCGAGGCCAGCATCGCCAGCAAGCTCAGCCAGTAATGCTCCGCAACGCTAGTATCGCCAGCCCGGCGAGTACGGCAATCACGGCTATGCGCCTCCTCCATCGTGGCGGGGAGGCTTCGCACGATAGAGGGGCCCAGAGTAATTGGTCTAAGCCAGTCAATGATGGCAGTACCCGCGCTGTCTTGATCCTTTGATCCTTCATTAGGCTGGAACACATTGACCAACCACAATGCTCTGCGACACTGGACCGCCGTCCTGCTGACCCATTCTTCTGAGACGGGTCCCAGGCCAACCCTTAGTATGGAATCGGTGTAATGTTGTGCACGGCCGTCCTAGGAGTTGCCAGGGGTAACGCCTCATTTCGCCTGCTCATATCAACGGCATTGGGATGTCTCCACTGCAGGGCAACGGCGGGCTATGGCTGTAGTGACAGCGCGATGACAGCATGCACGTACTGTCCGCTCGTCCCAGTGTGTCTCATGCGCCTGTTTACGAACTGTAATCGCGAGCCGTACGCGGTTGAATAATTGTTTTGACTTTGATTTCTTGCGTGTATGCGAGCAGAGCCGGGTGTTAGGCTCGACTGAATGGCCGTGATTGCAGTGCAGCATGCCTTGCGTTATGCCGATGAGACGATTTTCGCTGATTGCTGGTCGTGATTGCAGCGCAGCGCAGCGCGCATCGCGCCCGCACGCCCTCTACGTCACGGCTGGTCATTTGATTGATGGCCTTCAACTGTTGAACGTTCAAACAGCAGGGCGCACCAGGGCTCTCCCCGCGGACCCTGGGGCGCCCTGGAACCCTGGAAGTCCCGTCGCGGTCATGGCTGATTGGCAGTGGGTCGGTTGTCAAGGAGGAAGCGACGCGAGCAGGACACGAGGATGATTCCAACGATCTGATCGAATCATATTCACGCAAACCAAATTCCTTCATGGGTTTCAGGTCCTTAGTTTCTCCAGCTCCCCTGCCCTCACTTGCCCCTGCCTTTAGCTCGACTAGCGCCTCTGCTATCTGCTAGCAGCGCGAGCTAGGAGGCTTCGCTCTACGCACGCAGGTACAGAGGTACGTAGTACCAGGTACACGAGGTACGCTCGACGCTAGCTAGGTAACACTACCACGCACAAAACATTAACCGCTATTCTAAACGACCCTTAGTTTTGTTGACCCCCGATGTAATGCAGGAATTAGCACGGTGCCCAGTGAACAGCCTGCCAGCACGCCGGCGCCCATCGCCCATCGCCTGCCCCAGCGCCCGGCTCCCAGCCAGCGGGCCCTCAGGCTTAGCCGCGAGCGACCGTCGCCGCTGACCGCTGACCGCTGACCATCCGGGGATCGAGGGCTAGAGCGAATGAACCCGCGCTGTCTTGCTGCGCCCTCGCCTGTGTCTGTTGCTTGCGTCCGAAGCTTCTGTGGTTCGTCTGACGGGCCCTCGGGCGCTGCGCCGCGTTCACGGCTGTTCTGGGAGCTCTGGCTGCGCGGGATGCAGATGCAAGCGCAGTGCGACGCCTATCAAACTGTCTGTGATCAGTGAGACATGCCTGTATGCATACACAAGCTGCGTCGACCTAAAAATGGTCCCGCAGGGCGGGCCAGGCGGACCAGCGCTCCGAGTCTCAGTCGCGACGCCATTCAGTACCTAGTGCGCAGTGGGCCTGGTGCCGCAGAGCGGTGGGCGGGCGGGCCAATGCAGCCACGCGATACCGAGCGGTGGGTGTGGGATCGGTGGGATGTGGGCGGGGGATCGGACGCGAGCGCCAACACGCCCGCTCGCCCGCCCGCCCGCGCATGCCATGCGCGCCATGCGCCAGCGCACAGCAGTGGCCGGCTTTGCTCTCGCCCTCGCCTCCGTGCTCCAGTCCTGAGACCGCTCGCTCCTGGGTCCTGCGTCCCAGCCCTTGGCCCTTGGACGACGCCCTGGCCAGCGCGACCTGACCTGACATCCTGCGTCTGTCCTGCAAGTCCTGCGTGCCCTGCATGCCCTGGCCGTTCTGCAGCCCCTGCGTTGCGTCCAGTCGACCTGCGACCTGACAAGTCCTTACCTGAGCTGCCTGGGCTGCAGGGCGCCAGGCGTCCTGGGGCGCTGCGCGTCGCGTCCCTCTTTCCTCGCGCGCTCGGCCCAGCGCCCACAGCCCGCACCGTCCACAGCCAACACGCAGATGCTCGGCTCGCATGCCTCCGGCCCCAGCCCAGCCCAGCCAGCGTAGCGCAGCCCGGCAGACAAGGGCAGACAAGCCAGGTTCAGACACACCCGCACCCAACACACCCCATACCGCACCCTCACCCTACGCCGTGCGACCTCGCTGTCTTCCTCGTCCACCTTCATCTTGCAGTGTCTCCACCTCTCTTCTTTCTTCGTCCCCCTTCGTTCAGCTCCCACTCTTCTTTGCGAGGTTATCAAAAGCACCAAGAACGCGGCAGGCCCACGTCTCTTAACTCTTCTGTTAATCTCTGTTCATAGACTCCCTTTCTTCGCTTCTACCCCCTTTCACCATTTGCTCAGCTCGCTTTGCTGCTACGACCACCCAGCACGCATCCCGGCAGACGACAGCTCGACGCTATCACCCCCGCCGCGCGCAACCGTACGAACCTTTCTTCTTCTTCGTCACCAGCGACCCCCTCATCGTCATCTAGCAGAGCTAGACCCGCGGCTTCCTCGACGATCCAACACGAAGTGTGGTAGTCACGACGCACCATCAGCCCAACCCTCACCTTTACCATCACCACCACCCATCACATCCCCATCACTCCGTCACCGTCAACCCCCAACAACCGCTTTACATCATCTCCTCCTACCCAAAAGTCAATAGCGGTGTTCTCTAGCATTCTTCACATTGCAAGTGAAGCCTATCAACAGAGATAACGGGTACGTAGGGTTTGAAATTCTAGCCCCTTCACAAAATCCAACAAGCACGGAATGGGGTCGTAGCACGCATGTGCCTGGGACCCCCTTTCGGCTTCCTTCGCCATCGTCGCACTGGTTTGGGTTGAACGCTTGCTGACATTATGCTTGTAGCCCCGCCTAGACACAACACACATCAGTCCCAGCCAACGACTGATTGCATTCATCGAAAGTGAACGTCTGAGAGACTCTCCAGTCATCACTGTCATAGCATCCCAGCGGTCAGACTACGGGTTGAATCGATCGTCGGTGAGTCACAGCAACGCCTTCCCCTGTACCACACCTCCTATCCCGTCCGACTCTGCCTCTTCTCTCGTGTTCTCGCGTTTCCAACCGTCCGCTCACACCCGGCCAGCATTGCCTGCACACCATCTCATCGTCCCGATCGACAAGCATACTACACAAAGCCATCCATCCCGCGACCCATATCCCGCACCATCGCTCCCCCACCCAAACGCGTCCTCCTGACAGCCCGAACCTCGCAACCAGTATCCGGTCTCTGAGGTCCCCCAAATTGCATTAGCTCAAATCACGATTACCCCTCTACGAATTGTTCGTACATCCGACTCGGTGAAGCCTCGTCGCTCACATCTTCCACAGCAGGTCCCCTACGACTCTGCATTAACGAACGAATTTCAGATCGCCGGTCGATAGCAAATTCGTCCCTCCCACTACCATGGCTTCCGCTGTCTACTACGCCGCCCCTCCCAAGGAGGAGGTCGACTTCATGGCCATGTTCACCAACCAGCACGAGGAGTCGCTCGTCGACACCAAGCCGGCTGCCCAGCCGCAGTCGGCTGATGCAGCCTCCAACTCTTCCGAACAGCCGCAGGTCTACGACCTGTCCACTCCTGTTCCTTACAACACCACCATTCCTCCGGCCGCTGCCGTGCCGCAGTACCTGGAGCCGGCTCTCGCTATCCAGAGCACGTCCTCGAGCGTGCACCAGTCGCCTCAGTTCGGGTCTTACGGAACTGTCGCCCCTCTCGAGCCTTCTGCGACCTCCACCGAGGCGCAGGCGATCGCCGGCGCCGGAACCCTTAGCCCCACTGCTATCACGGCTTCGCCCACTCTCCCTGGCTCGGGCGGTGCCACTCCGGAAACTGCCGTCGCCACTGCCGACAAGACTCAGATTCGCCGCAAGCGCAAGCTTACGCCTGACGACAAGCGTCGCATCTGTGAGATCTACCGCAACTCGCAGGGCAAGATCCGCCAGGAGGACATCGCGAAGGAGTACTCCGTTGACCGGAGTACGATCTCGAAGATTCTGAACCAGGAGGACCGCTGGCTCGACCCCCAGCAGCCTAACGCTGCCGCCATTCTTGCTCGCCGCCCTGGAGGCCGCTACCCGGCTATTGAGGAGGAGATGCACCGCTGGCTTGACGAGGCTGTCATGCAGGGCCGTGACGTCCGCGACTCGGAGGCGCGCGAGGAGGCCCTCAAGGTCGGTCTTCGCCTTGGCCACCCCCACTTCCAGGCTTCGTCCAAATGGTGGGACGGTGTCAAGCGTCGTCGCATTGAGGAGGGCCGCCCCATGCCCAACACCCGCCGCCCGCACACCTCCATGCCCCCGCTCATGCCCGGTCTCATCCGGTCATACTCCACCATGACGATGGACTTCCCTCGCGAAGCCTTCCCTATGGCCGGTCCCAGCCACCACCCGTACATGATCGACCCCGCCATGATGCACCCTGGCGTCATGGGTGTTCCTCTGCAGCACGCCGGGCTCCCGATGGCCGTCCGCGCTCGCTCTCAGTCTTCGCCGCAGATGTTCAACCCCTACTCGGCGCAGCAGCAGCCGTCATTCGGACCTGCTCCTCGCCAGCGCCAGAGCCCGGGTCGCCCCTCCCCCGTGACACCATTGACCCGTCACCGCTCTTACCAGGGATCGAACGGTGGTTCCCCCCAGCGTGGAAGCCCTCTGCACCGCGCAGGATCGACCCACGGATCGCGCCCTTCGCCCCACATCCGCCTTGGGGCTTCCGCCTTTGGCATCACCCCCTTCCGCCCGGAAGACGCCCCTCCCATCGGCACTCCTATTTCCGGAGGAGCCACCCCTACCGAGGCGACCCCGACCGGCGGCTCTGCTTCCGCGCCTGCTTCCACTGCTGGCGGCGCTGCTCCTCCCGTTAGCCTCTCGCCTCTGTCGATGGCCGTGTCGGACACGCCGTCCGAGCTGTCGGCCGGCAACTCTCTCGGCCTGAGCCCCAGCACCCCCTGCACCCCAGCCCAGGCGTCGTTCCCCCAGGTCCCCGAGTACATGGTTCCTGCCGGCCCTGACATGATGGCTTGCCAGCCGCAGCAGCAGCCGGTCATGATGGGTCAGCCCGGTCTGATGCAATTCCAGCCCGTCCCCGTGTACACGACCCCCGGGTACGGCGGCGAGTTTCAGCACCAGCAGTGGCAGTAGAAGATTATAAACATCAATTTTAGAGTCGGGCTGGTCCCGACGATAGCAACTTCGTTCCATCACCCACTCCGCATATCAACACAACAAGTATTACAACTCTAGCATTGGTCTCCCGCTCTCGTCGAAAAGTGTCTCTTAGTTTTCCTCAAGTATTGCATCATGTCTCGCTCTCAATCCACGTATCTCATCTGGTAGTTGGTTAACGACCTGCAATGTATATGATTATGATAGGTTTACCATCAGTGTCGCAATGCCTAGGTCACTGGAACCTGGAATCTGGCTGACATGGCAAAAGACGCGGTGGGCCAGACTTCACGCTGCGGAATGTGACGTTTGGGGTCGGAATGCTGGAACCGGTGGAGGAATGTGGAGGACCGCGTTCGGTGGGGGGTGTTGGTGTCTCAAACTAAAACGTGTTACGTTGTTCCGGGGCGTCTGGGCGTTTTCGGTGAGGAGCTGGAACCGTGCTCTGTCGTTGTTGTCATGAAACGGTCGATCGGCAGGGTCAGTCACTCGTGCATGCTCCTGCCAGAAGGGGCAGGCGGCGTGTCCGGGGTGCTTCTGCGACTTGCCGCAAGGGGCAATGGACGACATGAAAACTGGGCGCCGCGGCGTGGTTCTGGTGCTGGGCATGCTGGGACTGCCAGAAGCGGAAGGCGGCGGAAAGGGGGTCGGTGTCGCGGACGGAGCATGTGACGCCGCTTCTGTGCGACCCCTGGGCGCCGCGGGGCGCAAGCATGAGATGCATGTTTGGGTGGGCATGGGCGTTCTGGGTCGGTGGGTCGTGGGTCCGAGCGTACGTATCCGTGCGCCGCGCGCCAAGCGCCATGTACGAGAGTGACTGCATGCTTGTGGTGTTAGTGCAATCGCCGGCTGCGCAGATAGCGGCAGCGGCATCGTGGCAGCGGGGGCATGAACACCGAGATACCGATCTAGGAGCTAGTGGCAAGGCTGTGCGGCGCGCTGCGTCTGCTGCGCTGCGTGCTGCTGCTGGGCTGGAGAGCAATGGGGCTAGCATCGATACGAGCGGCGAGCGGACCGACGTCGCAGAGCGCTGGTGCGGTATAGACTGGGGCTGGCAGGCAACGCCGCGCACCGGGCGGGGCGTGGGGCTTGGGGGAACGCGGGTCAGATGACTGCATGACTGCAGAGCGGCGGGTGCGCGGGCCAGCGTCGCGCGCAGCCGTGTCCGAGGTACGCGAGAGTACGAGAGGACGAGGGGGCGAGGGGCGGGGGCGGCGCCTCGTCGCGCAGACGTACTACGCGCTACGAGATCAGTATGGGAGTGCTAGGGAAAGAGGGTGAGGCGCATGTGCTGCGGCGTGGGGCGCCCGATCAGCAGGGAGGGTCGCCGGGCCGTGCGTGTTGCGTGTGAGGTGAGGGTGTCAGTCACAGCTCGGTGTAACGCTGTGCAGCACATGGTGCGTCGGTGCGTCATGCATGAATTGGGCGGCTGGGGGCTGGCGGCTTGTCGACGGCGGCGTCTCGCATCTCGCAGGGCATCTGAGGCAGTATTCGCAACTCGCAACGCCCGCGGCTGACTGCAGAGGTGGAGTCGGAGTGACGTCGGGTGGAGATGTCTCCGAGCCGTCCGAGCCGTGGCCGTTGGGCCCGGCCTTGTCTACGCTCCAAGGACGGGCGATAACAGCTATCAGAGTGCAAGCTTTTGCCTTTCGCCGCCCAGACGCCGTTAGTGTGCTCCCGGGCGTTATCAGAGTTGGCCCCGGGCGTCGGGACGTGGCGAGCGGCGCGCGGCGCTGCGCGAGCGGCGTCGGTGCCTGTAACATCTGCAGCAGCTGTTGTCTAGACGAGCTGGCGAACATGATGAGCATGACGCGGCCGGCGTCTGCTACCAGCGCTATGAAGCTTAGAGCCCAAGCTTACCGTGTCTATGCAACGCGGTGCTCGGTCCCAGAGTTGCGCCGGGGGCCACTGAGCGCCCGCCGGTGATGCGGCGGGGAGCGCCGTTGCGGCGCAAATGACAGGGGCGTCCCGTCTTACAGAACGCACATGGGCCCCGCGGCCTGGAGGTCTCGACCCGGGCCTGGCAGTTGGCAGGCAACAAACAACAGGTAACAGGCAACAAGCAACAGGCCACAGGCGTACGTGTTCATGCGTCAGAAGCATAACGCCGTATGCATACTGCTTACGCTGCTTACGGCCTGTCGCCAGCCGGGGCAGGGTGCCTCGTTATGCCCGTCGGTGCCGCGGTGCCGTTGTTGTCAGTCTGGCTGGTCTGGCCAATCTCACAGGCGGCTGTCGGCTTAGCAGGCGAGCAGGCGAGCACGCAAGGGCCAGAAGCGTCCAGGCCTCGGTCCCTCGTCCCTCGTCCCTCGTCCCTCGTCCCTCGAAGCGCCCGGCCTATCGTTATCGACCCCCGCGCCTCCACATGCAGCATGCAGCAGCCGTGGCGCGATTGATTCCGACATGTAGCGCCGCCCGACGCCCCTCGTGTGTCGCGCGAGTCCTGTTCCTGCAATGTTCTGCACGTTCTTCCGCTGCAAGCGCAGCCGTCGCAAGCCCTACGTTATCGCGAGCACGTTGGTGCGAGGCTCCTAAACTCCTAAGCTCCTAAGCTCCGCGGGGCGCTGGCGAAGGGAGGCAGGAGAGGAAGGAGGGGAACTGCTCCTGGTAACGCCCGTTTCAAGGAAAGGCAGTTTCAGGCGTGTCAACCAGCACCCAGTGACGCGCGAGGGGCAAGAAGGCTCGTTTCAGATAAGGTTGGGTTGGGCCAGTTCCTCAGCGACTTCCACCCCTCAACGCTGCAAGCGCTGCAGCGCTGCAGAGAGATGCGGCCGATGCGGGATACGCGTCGTCGACACTTTATGCGCGCGTCCTTACGGCGCGCTTACGGCGCGAGTTACGAGAGAGCGAGCATTCGGCGCCTTCCATCGCTGAACCCACGAGCATACGCGCGATAAGCTGTTGTTCTGCCAGCAGGTGCCACAGTGCCGCGCCTCATGGCCTCGTCCGCTCACCATGCTGCCCACGCTCTGCGCACCACGCGGCGCACCGTCGCCATCTCGACTTCCGCCCCGCGACAGCTCCACCGTTTCAGCCTGCTGCTGATCGCCAGCGCCGCGCAATGGCCACTCGCTCCTTGCGCCGTAACGTCGATCTGCTCAGCGCTGCTCGCTCGGTTGCACAACTCGCCGATCCCAATCTCGTAGCCTCATGCATTCATTACGTTCTTACGTTCTCGAAATCCTAACTCTGATCACCGCGGTCTCTCTCTCGTGCGCACGCAAACTCAACTGCGATTAACTCTGACTCTATGACTCTCGCCTCTATGACACTGGTACTGATGCTGGTGCTGATGCTGATGCTGGTTCTGGTTCTGGGGTCTGATTCGGGCCGCGCGCTCACTCCTTGTTGAACACGTCGACGTAGCGGTTCGCGGCGCGCTTCTTCTTCGCGGTGCCCGAGGACGGGCGGCCGCTGGGCGGGCGGTTCAGGAGGTCGTCGAGCGAGGCGATCGGCGGCTTGCCGCCGGGCGTGGGCGTGCCGCTGCTGGGCGGGCCGCCCGTGGGCGGGCCGCCCGTGGGCGGGCGTGAGGGGCCGCCGCTGTGTGGCGGTCCGCCTGGGCCGCCCATGGGGCCGGACGGCGACGCCGTCGACGTCGGCGGCATGCTGCTGCTGCCTGCGGGGCGGACGGACGCCGGCCGGCTCGCCGGCGACGCGGTGCTCGCGCGCGGCGGGGGCGGCGGGGCGGCCGCAGCGGCCGCAGGCTTCTCGGCGCCCTTGACGAGCCAGCGCTTCAGCTCCGGGTCGTAGTACATCTTGCTCTCCTCGCCGAGGTTGGCGCGCACGGGGCCGCTCGTCTCGCCCTCCTTCTTCCCGCCGAACCAGCCGCCGAACCACCCCTTCTTGCCGTGCTGCTCGCCCTTCTTCGGCTCCTCCTTCGGCGCGGGCTTCGGCTCCTCCTTTTTCGGGGGCGCGTAGGCGTCCTGCTGCGTCGAGGGCTCATCCGCCACCTTTGGAGTGCGTGACCGCGAAAGCGCAGAGTTGCCAAAGCCGAGGTCCTCGTCGTCGTCGTCCCACGCGGGCTCCGACTTCTTCGCCGGAGCGTAGTTCTGCGTCGGCGGCGCAGGCGTGATGGGCGCGGGCGTGAAGCCCGCCATCGGCGAGATGAAGCCGCCGTCGTCGCCTCCAGACGTGTCTGTCGGCGCGGACTGGCTCTGCTCGTTGGTGTTGGCGTCGCCTGAGCCGTCCCACGGCGCGTAGCCGCCAGAGGTGGCAGACCCAGGGCCAGGGCCTCCGTACGGCTCGTAGCCGGTGCCGGTGCTGGTCGTGTTGCCAGTCGAGAGGGGGTGGAACGAGCCCTCGCCCTCAACCGTCGACGGCGCACGGGACACACCCGCCGACGGGTTCGGCGAGATGGCGCTAAAGTGCGAGAACGGCCCGACGGGGACGGTAGAGCCAGCCGACGTCGGGGCAGTCGCCTTCTTCGGCGCCTCCTGGCCGTCGTCCTCGCCCGCGATGAACTTGGTGAGGCGGCCCTCGATCCACGAACCGATCGTCGCGCCACCCTTGGACTTGCTACGTCCGAGGCCGCGCGACGGGTTGGCGGATGGCGTGCCCGTCAGGCGCTCGAGGAGGTCCTCCATGCCTGCCCGGAGATGGGGAGGCAGGGCGGTCCTAGCACCCTTAGCGGAGGGCTTCCCTGCCGTTTCAATAGCCTCGCAGTAGCGCTTCGCCTGGTCGGCGTCGCCGAGCTCCGCAGCGCGCCACGCACGCTGCAGCTTGAACGGCAGCAGCTCCGGAAGCGTAACCGTCGGCGCCTCGGCGCCCTTGGGGACAGGAACGAGGCTGCGGGCGTACTCGGCGATCTCGGCGAAGATGGCGCCGTCCTCGTCACGCGCGTCCTCGACAAACTTGATGTGCCGTGTCGTGGCTGCGGGCGACATGTCGCTGAAAGGCGAGTTGGGCGACAGGAGGAAGCAGACCTGGGCGACGCTGCGGAGGCCAGCGCGCTCGAAGCGGGCGCCAAGGTCGTCCAGGCAGACGAGGTCCGTCGGTTTGCCGTTAAGGAGAACACCGGCGATGACCTCGCGCCACTTGTCTGTCGAGGGGTCGTCGGTGATGTTAGCAGCCGAGAACAGACCTTCGACAGTGGATGGGTTGAGGCCAGCGTAGACCATGTACGTCGCCTTCAGTCCAGCAGAGTGCGGGTCGTTGCCAAGCTCGGCGGAGCTGAACTTTGTGACCATCTCGCGCCAGAGGTCCGGGCCGACAGAGCTGGCGATGAGCAGAGCGTGCGACCAGAGACCGGCCGTGGCGGCGAACTGCGCAGCCTCGCGCTTGTCACCGGCCAGGAGCATGGACGACAGCTGGCCGAGCTGGGACGCGTTGGCGCGGGCGCCGCCCGGGGCTTGCGTCGCGCCGAGGCCGTTGACGTGAGCGGGCGTGGCAACGTCCGAGGCAGGGGACTGGAGTGCGTCGCGGATCGCCTCCTGGGCCTTGGGCGTACCGAAGAACCGGCCGTCGCCTTCGACCAACGCGGTAAGAAGTCGAAGGATGACCAGCTTGGCCTCCTCATCGCGACGCTTCCTGTTCGCCGAAGTCTTCAGGTAGGGCAGTCCACGCTCGATCTCCTCAGCACGGGAGGTGAGGTATGCCATAACCGCCTCCCGGCGCTTCTTGTCTCCCGCTGCGCCCTTTGGCGTGGACGGGTCGTGGACGAGAGGTCCCGGGAACTGCACCGTGCTGGTGGTGAGAGCGCTGGACTCCACAACCTCGGGCACGGGGCGAAGCGTGACGAGTCCACGGTGCGACGCATAGCCGTACGAGGGCGCATCGACAGAGTCGTCGCCGGTACCGGGGAAGGCAGTGACGAGGAAGCCACCGAAGCCGAAGCGGGCGATGGGCACATTCCGAGCAGTAGCTGAGCACCTTCCGAGAGGGTCCTCAGACACGGGACGCTGGTCAAGGACTTGCTGAGGCACGTAAGTGGCGTCCATGGAGCCGGCGCGGCCGAAGTAGTTGTTGGTCGGCGGGGTCGCGGAGCGGACGTCATCGTACGGGTTCATCGGCGAGAAGGTCGGGTCCGCTGACTTCTGACCAGCGTACGGCGAAGGCTCGTAAGGCGAGGGCTCATACGACGCAGACCTGTTCAGCGCAGGCGGGGCGCCGAGGCCAGCCCCGCCAAAGCCGTGCGTGCTCTTCTGCGGCGACGTAGATGGCCCGTAGGGGCTGTAGTCGACGCTCTGCGACTTCTTTGGCGAAGTTGACGGTCCGTAGGGGCTGTAGTCCATGCTCTGCGACATGCCAGCTGACTTCTTGGGCGAGGTCGAAGGGCCATACGGGTTGTAGTCCGAGGTCGCCTGGCGTGACGGCGCGGACGGCGCGTAAGGGTTGGACTCGCTCGTGCTGGAAGCACCCGGCGCATACGGGTTGGAGTCCCCTTGGCTCGAGGCACTCGGTGCGTAGGGGTTGTACTCGGATACGCTCGGCGCCGACGGCGTGTACGGGCTGAAGGAATCACCGCCCTTGTGAGATCCGCTCTTCTGGCTCGAGTGGGAAGGAGCGTACGTGTCGCTAGCCTGCCGCGAGTGGGACGGAGGAGTGTACGGATCAGTGCTGGCCGAGGTCGTCGGCGGAGCCGAGTACGGCGAGTAGCTGTCGCTCGGGCCAGGAGGGGGAGCATACGGGCTCTTCGCCTTCCTAGGCGACTTCGGCGACCCCTTGGGGGCGTAAGCGTCGTACGGGTTTGTCTTCTCCTGCGACGGGGTCGGGCGGCCGTGTGACGCCGGCGGCGGCGGCGGCACTGATCGCTCGGAGTCACCCTGGGAGGGAGCCGGCTGATGGCTGGTCGTGGGAGGGGCATAGGGCGACGGCTCGTAGCCTCCCTCTGATCCCAGGTCGACAGTGCTGGGCTGGTAGTCGCTCTCAGTCTTGGGCTCCTTCGTCTCAGACTGGTACGGGTCGCTGGAGTCAGCCTCCTTCGACTGTCGACGCTCATGGGGCTGCGTAGGCTGCTCCGATTCCTCTTCGTCTTCCCAGTGTCCGCCCTCGGGGTCGTAGTCGCCCTGCTGCTCCTCTCCACCATGGAGCGGCGAGTTTGCAAACTTTGGCGTGGGCTGCTCGGTCGTTGAGCCGATAGAGGGCATCGTGACAGGCTCGTTCCTGAGCGGCGAGGAGACACGAGGAGGAGCGCCGAGCGGCGACGTCATCCGCGGAGGTCCGCCGATCGGCGAGCCTCGTCGGACCGGGGGTCCGGACGGCGAGGTCGTCCTTGGCGGCGGTGCACGCGGGGAAGCCGGGCGAGGAGGGTGGGCCGCGCTCGTCGTCGGAGGAGCGGACACCGCGGGAGGAGGACGGTCATACTTGGGCGTACGAGTCGCTCCACGCGAGGGCCCACGAGGAGGAGGCACGATGACATCTGCAGCTGGCGGAGGCGGAGGAGGAAGCGTAGCCGAAGAACCGGTCGGCGAGAAGGCGGACCTCGAGGTCGCTGAGTACTCGGACGGGATTGGGGGCACAGGAGGAGCGGCAGCTGGCGGAGGAGAGAAAGCCGGTCGGTTCGAATGCCGAGACGATGGTCTGGAGGACGTCGCTCGGAGAGGAGGGTCGAAGGATGTCGGCTTCGGCGGGTGCTGGGACGACGATGTTGCAGGTCGCTGGGGCGGGCCCGATGCTGCCGGGGGTGAGGCCATACGCTGGGGGGCATACGGGTCCGCAGGGGCTGCTGCGTAACCGGTGCTGTATCCCGAGGACATCTGTGGCACGGCGGCACTGAAGGACTGGGAGTGAGCAGGAGGAGCAGTCGGAGCGTAAGGGTCCACAGGAGCCGACGGCGGAGGAGGCGTAGCCTGCGTGCTCGGGGAAGAGCGCGGCTGGGGTTCCGTCGTCTTTGCGCGGCGAGGCGGACCAGCTGGCGGAGCCGGGGGAGCAGACGGGGCTGCCTGAGGCATCGGCGGGGCTTCCGGCCCGGGAACGAAGTTGCCTAACGGGGCGACCTGAGCGGCCGATCCCGGTCGACCGATGAAGCTCTTCTTCGGGCGGAGAGGAGGGTCATAAGCGTCCGACTTGGACGGGCGCTTAAGCGGCTCCGACTTCTTCGGTGGAGACAAAGTCGAGGACGGGCCAGCAGGAGGAACAGAGGCACTGTAGCCGCCAATTGCCGGCGCCGCTGGCGCGTAGGGGTCGTAGGGCGTAGCGGCCGGCGTGGTGACGTAGGGCTGGGCCGCGAAACCCATCGCCGGCGTGAACGCCGCCGCCGTCGCAGCGGCAGGTGTCGCAGTGTAACCATATCCGCCGACCTGCGCCGCCGCGGGAGTGTACATGCCGCCCGTGGTGGACGGTGCCGGCTGAGCTTGAGGCTGGTACGACGAGTATGAGCCGGAGGTGGAGCGGTAGCCCTGCGTTGTCGGAGCCGGCGCGTACGGGTTTGCCGCAGGCTGGGATGGCGCATACGGATCGGCCGGTGCGGGGGCGTACGGATTGGCTGGGGCGGCTGTAGCAGGCGCTGCAGGCGCATAGGGATCCTTCTGCGTGTGTACAGGCGTCTTGCGGGCCTTGTTCTCGTCCGGGATCTTCAGCGTGCCGTCCGCAATCATCGACTGACGAACAGCCTCCCTCTCCTCGGCCGTGTACCAGTTCCAGTTGCCTGCATCGTCGTACCAGCCTTGAGGAACTTCAGCATCGTTGGCCACCGCCGAGGACATGGGGTCGGAGGAGGGGTCGTTGCCGCCGAGCTGGAATGATTCGTCAATGCTGGTGTCGTTGAGGAAGTCGTCGTCAGGTTCAGAGAAGAAGCTAGACACGTCACGCTTTTTCTCCGCGCCCGGCTGAGATCGCGCCGGGTCACTGGTCGTGCGCGCGTCGCTAGGACCTTCGGCAGCCCCGGTCGGGCCAATGTCGAAGGCGTCGTCACCGTCGTCACCAAAGAGCTTTGAAGCATTCGATGCGGCGAGCGTCTTACCCTTCGAGGCATCGCCCTTGGAGTCTTCCTCTTGGCCTGGAATGTCAAAGTCAACCTGATCGTCGGTGTCGAAGAGGGAGATCGGGCGACGTGCACGTCGACCCTCTGTCTCTCGAGGCTTCAGCTCGGCGACCTGGTCCGCGTCATGTTGATCTCCTCCAATCGCGAAATCGTCCTGCTGGCCGTCGTCAGAGAACAAGGCGCTGGCTGCAGGTCGCTCATCCTTCTGGGACGGAGGCTCGGAGCTCTTAGACTCGGGTTGGGCATCGACCTTCTCCTCGGTCCCCGCATTCTCAACCCCAATGTCGAAAGCGTCGTCATTTGCCTCATCCGACAGTAGAGCCGCTGCGCTTTGGGACTGGGCCGGGGACTCGGACTTTGAGTCAGCGGCCGCTGCGGTTGCCGGGTGCGGGTCAGAAGGCACGACCTTCGCAGCTTCGTCAGCCACCTTTGGCTGCTGCTGAGTGTCCACGGGCGGCTGAGCTTGCGCGGTCGTGGGCTCTGAAGGCTTGTCAACATTGATAGCGAAGGCGTCTTCGCCTTCGTCCTCCGCAAAGAGAGCTGCCGCAGGCTTGGCCGGCTTGTCGTCCGTCTTTGAGTCGACAGGCGCTGAGCCGGACTCTCGAGTCTCCTCCACCTTTGACGATTCTGGGATCGCAGACTTCTCGGTCTGAGGGGCTGCCGCAGCAGCAGCCTGCTCTTCGTGTTTGGCCCCGATCGCTTCGAGGGTAGGGTCGAGAGTAGCTGTGCTGTCGAAAGCTGCCTCTTCGACGTCGTTGTCGACCAATGGAGGCGGAGGAACGTCTGGGGCGACAGATTGGGGAGGTGTCGAAGAGGTAGGGATTGCGGGTGGGGGGGCCTCGAAGACGTTGTCCTGCTTGTTGTCACTGATCAGGAACGCCATGTCCTCTGCATCGTCCACGAACAGGGAAGACGCCTGAGGAGGCATGGGCGCCGGTACTCCGAGCTGAGGCTGGTGTCCAAGGCCACCTTCCACATGGTCGCCAAAGTTCGGCTGCTCCTCATCGGGATTCTCGCTTTGACTCTCGAACGTCGAGTCAACGCGGTCGGGCCCAGCCTGCTTCGTAGTGGCTGATGCACTTGCGGTCTCAGCAGGGACGCTGGCGGCCTCGGGAACAGGCGCGGGAACCTTGGCGGCATCGGTGGGGGTGGCCTCGGTTGAAGCTGCAGCTGGGGCGGTGACGTCGGGTAATCTAGAGTCGCTCGCAGGCTGCACTGGAGCTGTCGGGGCGGGCTGCTCGGTCGCAGAAAGTGCGGGGGGTGCAGCGGGGAGCGTGGATACGGACGCCTTCTTGTTCTTTTTCTTCTTCTTTTTGGAGGACGATCCGCCCTGTGCAGGAGCAGGTGCCGGTGCCGGTGCAGGTGCGGCGGCAGGTGGAACCTGCGCTTGGGCTGATGCGGTCTGGGTCTGGGGCTTAGACCCGTCTTGTGGGACAGGAACGGTGGGGTCTGGCGCGTGCTGGCCTTGCGCCGGGTTGTCGGCGGTCGGCGGTGCACTCATGGTCCCGTTGGCCGACGATGAGGGGTGGTGTCGGGAGGGAGATGGAGTGTGAGAGTTGGATATGATGTTCTGGAGTGATGACGGAGTGGATCGGTGCTGGTGCCCTGGCTGGCTGGCTGCTGGCTGGCTGGCTGGCTGGCTGGCTGGCAGACAGGCTGGGGTGGTGCAGGTGTCCGGGTGCCGGTGGATCGGTGGCTCGGTGGCTCAGTTGCTCATGGCTGAGCGCTAGTCGCCGAATGACAGGCCGGGGTGGGTAAACCAGGACGCGGATGACACGTCCCTTAGTGGATTAGCTTGCGCGCGGGGCTCGGCGAGGAAGGGTGGATACTCGGTGGACATGCATCGGTGGAGGGCAAGCAGGGAGGTGACGCATCACTCGCAAGCTTGCTCAATGCTCGAGCCTGGCCGGGTCATCTGTGATTGGGGAAGCCCGAGTGCGTGCCTGGCGCTCTCACATGAGCCAAGACCACGAGCCATCACATCCTTGATGCACCTCGACATGACCCGCGCGATATTAGTGCAGGACTGGAATCCAAGCTAGTGCACTACTCAGCCTATGGGCCATGGGCGCTGCCGGTCACCAACTTGACCGGTCGCGCTTATGCAGTCGTGCCCTGCCATCGCGTCACATCCATGGTCGCCCATCTGGCTCAGCACACTATTACTGCCGCAATTTTCACCTTGACACTGCTGGCTAGGTGCATGTCCTGGCCGCCCTGTTTTGTGTTCCAGGCGTTGTTTCTGCATCAGGCGCGTGCAGGTTTGCATCAGTGTGCCACACGGCTGGTTGCTCCGGGACGTCGGGATTTCACCTGGGGCCTTCACTGTGCACGGCTGCACGCTACTCGCTGGCACGTATCGTAGCACCTAGCATGTCGAGCACCGTACGACCGCACACCGCGTACCGCGCGCGTCTCAGGAGCCTATAGAGCCTAGCGGCCCAGGATCGCATCACTCACCCAACCGGCCAGCCCACAGGGTAGGGCCGGAGGCACGAGCTCATGTCCGTGTAATGTGTTTTGATCCCGTGCAGCATTTCCTGGGCTGACTAGGCTGGCCCATGGCCCAGCCGGCCAGCCGCTGGCTGGCTGCGCTGGATGCTGCCGCCCGGTGCGCGGTGCGCGGTGCGCCACGCTTGCTAAAGATGGCAATCGACTCGCTCGTTATTCATCAACACCCACTTGAGGTCTACAGAGTCGCATTCCCAGCGCTCTGCCCTCTTCCCTTCTCCCCTCTCCACCACGCCTTGCCGCTTCATCAGGCAGTCGTCGCCCCCCGGATCACCTGGAATCGACCTCACATCGACACCCAGGACGTCTGGATCGACAACGACTTCTTTTGCCGCGACTTGACACGAGTGGAGACTTTTTGTTGGTTGCGTGTTTCCATCGCACCGCGCAGCCATCCCGCCCCTCCCCCTCCTTCCCCCCTTTCTTGTGATCACTATCTCGGTCGCACCTCTCGTCGCCTGATCTGAGTCCTGCTCTGGACCGGAGTCTTGACTGGACCGACCTTTCGAATCGGACCGGACACTCTTGACCGGCTAACTCAGCAACACGCGATCTGAAACGCGGATCGAGTTTTTGAGAACCCCCTCTGGTTGCGTGGTGTGTGTTCGCGCACCACATCCTCCGCACGGCGCATCCACGCTGCTGCATCCTCAAAAAGGGACCTCCGACCCCGTCGAACCCCCTAACTACCTGCATAGCACGTCTATTCGGGCTTGGTGACTAAAGCGTTTCAGCTCACGCGGCTTCTTCCCCAAGTCACTAGCTGGCCGCCTGCCGCCACCGACTAGAGCGGTTGCAACCACCCCTGCCACCGCTAGAGAGTTGAGCATCGCGCTCCTCCGCCCCCACACCCCGTGCGACGCTCGTGCGCCCTCCCTGTGCTACGGCTCGTACAACCTCTTACCCATCCCTTTATAATCGATCACGCTCGAATCGACATCTTTCCCTCGGACATCTCGTGAGACGCCACGGTACGGATTCTTTCATCAGCACACCGTACACCCACCACACGTCTCCCGACCCAACCGGGGGCAGCTGACAGCTGTTGGCTGTTTGTCCTTTGATCCTTGCATCAACGTTAGTTGTTGGACACGATGAGCCAGATCCCAATGGGCCATCGCCAAGCTCCGATCCCCCAGCGGGTCGACGACAGCTACCGCTGGAGCACTGTCGCCAGAGCCCCTGCACGTCTGCCGAATCACATCCCCAGTCGATGGCTCGACGCACCCAGCGCACACGACTACCAGCGCTCCTGGGACCCGTCGACCGTCGCACCTGTCGGCACTCAACGCCCCAGCGCGGCTGACAAGCTGTCTATCGGTAATGACATGCGCCCTGGCTCAGACAGGATCGCGAAGCTTCCCAGTGTCACGTCCAGCAAGTCCCAGCGCCTCGCACCGCCCCTCTCTGTGCGAGTCCTCTCGGCGACGCTTTCTGCATCTCTGATGTCTAGTCCCTGCACTCCTGATGTCGTCGGCGAGAGCTACACACCTGGAGGTCTCTACGATGACGCTGACGACGAATGGGACGGCCTGCCCATCACGCCGGCCGAGCAACATGGTGACGCCATTGCGACGCCCGGTTCTCATGGTTGGCGCTCTGCTTCTTGCATGTGCAGTGACAAGTCCATCGCTTCGTCCGGTGCCACCTTCACGCCTGACGCCGCCGCGCCGACCTCGTCTGACAGCGACGCCATCGGGTGGCCTCTCCGTTCAGCCGTCGCGGGTCAAGCGGAACACGTGTTGTCTGACGACACGAAGCAGAAGCTCGACCTGGTATCAAGTAACGGTTGCGCCGTGACTCCTGAGATCATTCTGGGTAACGTGGGTAGTCATGAGAAAGTGGACGCTGATGAGAAGCTGCACACGGACTCTTCCAGCGCCGTGCCTGCAATTTTCTACCAACCCACTCCTGCTCCCAGTGTCGACGCAGGCGAGAGGGACTGCGACGCGATTGACGAGATCATAATTGTGTCTACTCCACCTAGTGACATGGAGGTGGATGCGACCGAGATCGCTCAAGCTAAGCGAGCCGTCATTTCGAAAGCGTCTGCATCCGCACGCGACAACGACGAGGGTCACGGCAGTGGCAATTTCGTGTCACCAACCAAAACTTTTGGCTGCGAATCTCACCATGACGTCAACTGTTGCCACTCCACCCAGGACGGTGACCAACATTGTTGTCTCGAGACCTGTGACGCAGTCACACGTCGTCCTGTCACCTGCAATATATCATCCCCAGCGTCCGACGACTTCCCCGCTGCATCGTCCTTCCTCCCAGCCAACTTCTTCGACGACGACGCTTTGGACACTGTGGACTCCAGCCTTCGCCTTCCTGCATCGCCGGTCAATGTTCAGAACCTCGTCCTGAAGAACCTCGATCTGGCCGGCACCAGTGTCGGCCCGGTCCCCTCGAGCCTCATGAGAATGCACCTCTCTAAGCGCGAGGGTCTCGCTCCCCCCTCGGCTTGGCAGCTGGACTATTCGGGTGGTTCTTCGGACCCCGTTCCCGAACTGGTGAACCTGTCCCCCGCCGCTGCACAGCTCTTCAAGGTACTTGGCATTGCCACCGAGCCATCTGACGACGAGTCGTCCGTCTGCGGCAAGCGATCTAATGCGGCCCCGTCAACCCTCGCCTCAGAGGCTGTTCGTCTTGCCTCGCCGGTCTCGTGGTCATCGCAGACTTCCGAGGAAGACGAATGTCCCCCGTCCCTCTCCACTATCCACTCTTCTGGTGGTTCGATCGAGGCTGTGGACAACGCCGTGGTTCCGCCGACGCAGCCAGCAACTTGCTCGGTAGCCGTCACAGCTGTGGACGAGTCGCTTCTCTTTACCGACGCCTCCTTCGCCACCGGCCGTTCGGAGCTCGCTGCTCCTGAGCCTCGACCTATCCCGAACTACATGAGCGCCGTAACAGCCGGAAGCGACTTCCGCCACTTACTTGGTCACTGGCTGGCTTCGTACGTTATCGGTCGTCTTGCGCACCGCGAGGCAGTCGGTTCTGGTAACATCGCTGCAGAGTGGACCCGCCAGGCAGTGCATGCTCGGGAACTCGAGCGTACACAACAGGTTTCCAACGCTGAGGCGGACTACACCTTCTACAGCCCACGCCCGACGCCTCGCGCGGTCGACCGTACCTCTGGACGATTCGCCGAAGACCCTTACGATGTGCTCAAGCGCCACGGCATCGTCAGCGCGGCCCCAAACATGGCATTCGTTCAGGTCGTCACCGAGTTTATCGTCCGTCGTAGGATCCCGGCCGAGACCATCGTCGCGGCGGCCTGGTTTGTTGACAACCTCCCTGTGCACGATGCCGATGGGGACCTCGGCCTCCACCTCCGTGGAGCGCTCAGCGTCTCTAATGGTGAGCCGTTCGCAATTGAGCGCCGTCTCGCGATGATCGCCCTGTATTTGGCGGACATGTCGATCTCGGACTTCAACTACAACCTCGCCAGCTGGTCCAACGCTTTCGGTGTGCCAAAGGCGAACGCTGTCTGCATTGAGCGCGAGGCGTTGGCGAGCTTGGGATACTCGGTGTCGATTCCCATCCAGTCTTGGCGTGACCACTGCAAGAACGTTTACTCTCTCTTTACCAGAGCCACGTTCTTGCCTGGAGTGTCCACGCTGTCATTGGGCACTATGCACTCCATGGTCGTGACTGCCCGCGGCGCCGCTGATGACGCTGCCGAGGATGTCGAGACCTTCCGCCGTCACCAGAAGATTGCTCTGGACCGCGAGGCGATTGCTTCGCTTCGTCGTTACCAGTCATACATCGACACCTCCAAGATGCCTGTGCAGCTTCCCCTCGCCAAGTGCAACTCCGTCTACCATACTCCTGCGTCCGATCAGGAGAACGTTGCACCGCCCGCAGCTCAGGCAGGCGAGGACGAGGACGACGAGGATGACTTCGCCCCCTACGACGGCGCGCCTGCCTTCCCAGTTCCCAAGTTTGCTGAGCCAGCGGTGGCACCCCCGGCGTCCGCGCTCCCTACCCCTCCCTACGACGGAGCCGACAGTTTCCCGGAGCCTGCTTTCGAGAACGCGGACGAGAACGACCGTTTCCAGGAAGTCGCTCTGTTCGCGAACCCTTCGCCCAAGGCCAAGGTCGCCGACTGGTTGCACCACGATCAAGAGGACGAGGACGAAGACTCGTACGAGGAGTACGACGGTGCCGCCCCATTCCCGGACCCTGTGCCCCTCGAGCCTAAGGCGCCGAAGTACACCATGTCCATGCCCGTCGCTGTCTCCTCTCTAACTCGTCCTACCAATTCGACCCAGTCGTCGCACGCTGTGCATGCGCCGAAACGCGCACGCTACGCGTCCTCGCCTCGGCACGCCCCTGTTGCGTCGTGGCCTCTGGACCCCAACCTGCCCAGCCGGCCTCCCACGACCCAGCAGCAACAGGCGTTGCGCCCCGTGCTTCAACAACGCACATCGTACGCAACCCTCTCTCGTGGGTACTCGCCGTACTACCCTCAAGACCAGCTTCTGCTCCCTAAGACTCTTTCTGCGCAACCTAAATTTTTTTCTTCCGAGGCCCCTTACCACCTCACCCGGGAGCAGCTGCGATCTCTGGCAGTCGAGCACCACCCGCGTCCCGTTCGAGCGCCGTACATCAACGGCGTCGCGATCAACCACGGTCGCGTCGACGCCCTTGAGGCGGCGATCGAGCACTCGACCAAGAACAATGCTCATGGATACCCGACCGAATACGGTCTGGCCTCAGAGGCTCTTCTTCCGACTTTAATCACTGCTATAATCAATGCGGCTGCGGAGCTCGAGCCCTTGAAAGAGGCCCCCGAGCCGGTCGCCAGACCCTCGACGCTCGCGTCGTTGGCGACGGTAGCCTAAGTCTCGACTTAATACCTCTTCTTTCAACTTTTTCTTTCATTTCGTTCTCTTTTTTCTTTCCTTCCATTTCAACAATTCCCCGCTTTCCGTAAAGGTGTTGAGCTTGCGCCAGCGCCCAGTGCTCGTTACAGTGAAGCGCGACCGTGGTCTCTGTCATTTTCCCCCATAGACGACAGCAGACCCGCATGCCAATACAGCATTGAAAACCCCACCAAAAAAAAGTTGATAACCCAAACTGAGAAAGGTTCTGCCTGGTTTTTCTCGACCAAAAACAACTTGGCTCTTTTGCGAAAATCGTCATACTTGGGCGGCCGCGCCCCGGTGTGCATCGGGAGTGCATGGCGCGGACGTCACCTGCTATGCATAGTTTTGTGTAGCACCAACAACAGCGTCCCTGTAGCAGATGGCACACTCCCGTCTCCATCGTGTCCGAGCAGTCCGAGCAGCACAGTGGGTGACCTGGCCCACCTACTCACCTCACTTCACCTCGGAATCGGTGCCGCGCGCCGCGCGCTGATCGCCGTTGCTCCGTGGCTTGGGTGCATACGTCCATCACCGCTAGCTGCCTCCGCCAGCATCGCTCACGCTGCCTCCACCTCCACCTCCACCTCCACCCACCTCCACCCACCTCCACCCGTGCAGCGCTTGCATCGTTTCGACCCCAACCTGCCCGTCCTCACCACGCCCTCACCAGACCCTCCAGCCATGACCGCGCCCCCGCGCCTCTCGTACGCGACGCACCCGCACATCTTCGACACAATCCTGAGCTTCTGCGACCGCGCCACCTTGCTCGCGGTGCGTGGCACGAGCGCGGCACTGCGCGTCGCGGCCGCGCGCGAGCTGTGCCGCGGCCCGCTGGCTGTGTGCGTCGACGAGCCCAAGGCTGGCGAGGACGGGGACGGCGTTGTCGTTCTGCGCAGCCGGCGCGGCGTGCTGCCCCTCCGCGCCGAGGCGGACTGGGCGTGGGCGCTCGCGCGCGCGCCCGCAGTCGAGGTCGACGGGTGGTGTCTGGGCGCGCCGCGGGCGGGCGGGCCGCGCG